>CABFVZ010001011.1:143982-222221 GCA_902151445.1 Timema monikensis
CCCCCCCCACTACTTTTCTTCTCTTGCTATAAATTTGTGGCTAAAGTCTGTTCAGCGTAGGAATTGTTTTCTGAAAGGCCTTTTTTCCTATCAGAAATCTATTGTATAGTAGGATATTGGTAAGAAAAAAGACCTTTCAGAGACTAATTCCTACCGTGAATGGAGTATATATATGTCCCTGACTATTCTAACCCCGAAGGTCGAGAATCATCATTAACTAAGAGTGGTTATTAATCTTCTCTTGATGCAAGTGCTTGTACATACGCTTAAAATTAGCTTTTATCCTGTTTTCTTAGACAACACAAATTATAATCGGCACCAAAGTGCACCATCAAAATACTGTATTTATACGCCAAGTCTTGTCCGGGTGGAGGACAATGAGTGGCCAGTAAATTCTTGAGGAAAGGACCCCTTTCACTTCGGAACCGGCCGCCCTCTTAACTCTTAAACCCGCGAGGAACTAGTAATTTCGAACATGACCGGAACAATATCTTGTCTCGGTTGAAAAAGGTTCTTTGGAACAGGATTGACGTATGGTATCCATACGCGTGGTCCGGTGGGTAGGACGAGTGGCTGTACAGAGGATCTAAGATGACGTCTGTAATATTATCATCTTTACAGCAACGTCTGATCTTGCCCTGAAGTTGGATGTTACTGTGAATGTGCTGAACTCGTTATTTTGTAAAATTACCGGTGAAGGTGTAGATGTAATGGTCTACGTAACAAACCATAGGATTTATCTACGTTTAACAATGATTTTATACATTTTCTAATGTAGTATGGAGAAAATATGAACCATAAACTGTACTATCTACAGGTAATTTTATAAAATACCTAATGTATGTTGACAAAAGTATAAAACATAAGCCCAAACTAACCTAACCTAACATAAATTAACCTAAACTTGTATAATCTAACCTCCCGGCACAGATTTATTTGATTTCCAAACCCTTCCTACACCTCTGACAAGACATCTTGTGAATGTGTGGAATGCCAGGCCGCCACCGTGGTTCGGATTCCACGTTAAACTGTAGGTCCTTCATTTCATCTCACTATCACCCTATCATTACACATTAGCGTAAGTGCGTATAACCCGAACGGGTAGTAAGACGCGGTGCTAATAATAATAATAATAATAATAATAATAATAATATAATCTAACCGAAACTAACCTAACCAAACCTAATATTGACGTGACTTGGCTGATGGTAATTTTGTAAACTCATTGGTGCTTTTGTCAAATGTTCGGCGAGTATGTGAAATAGTAAATACATTTTTAACATTCCGCAACTGAAGCATTGGCTTTGTAAAATCACCGGTGACTGTGAAAACTCACCACAGTATAAATAATATTTTATGCAGACCATCGAAAAGTGTGTGGTTCGTTTTTGAAGGAGACGGGTGACGTGTTAATTAGGTTAGTTCATTGAGTGTTTTCCGAGGCAGGTAAAACAATACGATCTAATCGACTGGTATATTCTTCTTACCTCCAATATAAGCGTGTTCTTAGATACACCCTGAGAAATATCAAGCTTACCTGGCCATGATTCCACTATGGTAAAGCTCAGTGTGCCCATAAGGTCGATCGCGCGGCGAGATTATTTTTTAGCACCGCATCTTAGCTAGGGTTAAATTCTTAAATTTACAACTCATTCCCAAAATATTGTTTTCTCACTCAATCATTTGTAGTTACTGTAAATAGTATATTTGGTTTTAACATACACAAATTAACTATCGGTGGCTTGTTCTAACTGAATTCCAAAATGGCTAGATTCCAGATCGTGAATTTTGTAAGTGATCGAGAACAAACGTCATAGCTAAATTTTCGGCCTTAACTCTAAATTATTCTCGGGGCGATGATACCCCCTTACATTTTAAAATCTCGTTTATTTTGGTGATCTTTTCATTTCCAGAATAATTAGAGTGAGCTAAGGAAAGAAACTTTCGAATACATTGTGTACGTGCAACAGTGCAAATACTTGTTGGTCGCAAAGTGGCCGCGCTTATACGAGTGAAAGTGAGCCAACCAGCCACACGGGCAACTGTCTCTCTCTCTCTCTCTCTCTTAGTGGGTCAAGCCGTGGAGGCTTGGCCTCATTTCGCGAGTTGCTCGCTGGGTGATTCGTCATACCTGCACAATGGTGACATAACGGAGTCGTGATGATAGGAGGTGATTTCATCACTGGTTCGATCATCCGCGGGAGGCAAGGACAGTTAGGATCAGGATGCTTGGTTTCACCTTATCTTACTACCCGTCTGGGTTGTACGCATTTTATTTACATAAAAGGGGTATAGGTGAGGGAGGAAATTGTTCTTTAAAATCCTAGTTTGAAATAAAAATGTCTTCCTTGTTATCTGTAAGCTTATCACAATTTCAAATTATTCTTTTCTCCACGCTCTTGTTAGATTATCAAAAATAGGTCAAAAGCCCTAAAGGCTAACAACGCCTAGGCTACGTTCCTTGAAGTCTGATTGCAATGCTGTTACCTAACTGACTTCAGGTGAAGCATGCACCTCGGGAGTTAAAGGACAAACACACGCCTCTTATGTTGGTTCTTGGTATGACATATTTATTACTCAGAAGATTTTCTTGATTTGATCGCAAGGTATTGTCTTTTAGGTAGTAGCTCTATTGATAAATAATATCTTATGATTTTTCCCAAAAAAGTTTTCCTACTCGTGTCCCATATTTACTTTGATGGGCATCATTATTATCATCATCATTTTTTAGCACCTCGTCTTACTACCCGTTCGGGTTATACGCCTATGGACTAATTAAGGTGATGGCTAAGCACTATGAAGTTTTAATTTAGAGGAGGTGCATCCGAATTTTCGTGGAGGGAAAGTGGAAAGCCGTTTAGGAAAACCCACTCTCAGTGCACCCAACCGGGATCGAGCCCTGATCTCCCCATCTTCAGCAGTCTAGTCTACTGCGAGAGTAGCGCGTTAGACCACGAGGCCACCGAAGCGCCTCTAATGAGTATTAACTAACTCTAATAAACGTGGTTTTGTTCCATCCCAGACTGCATTAAAAGGTACCGTTGTAAATATCTACATCAAGTTGACCTAACTGTACCATAGGTATGTTTCTAGAATGGGATACTATTCCTATGGTCCCCATGATCTGGTTAGTTAGGTTTATGCTAGGTTTAAGATCACTCCTAAGGTGACCTTGTGGTCTAAG
This sequence comes from Timema monikensis, assembly GCA_902151445.1. Lineage (NCBI taxonomy): Eukaryota > Metazoa > Arthropoda > Insecta > Phasmatodea > Timematidae > Timema > Timema monikensis. The sequence goes on from CABFVZ010001011.1 coordinate 147,167, forward strand.
GGTAAGATGTCAGACTCCTGTGCTGGGGTCCGGGGTTCAATCCTCGGTCCCGGCACATATTTATCTGATAGCCAAACCCTTACTTCACCTCTGACAAGACGTGTATTAATCACAACTTGTGAATGTGTGGAATGTCAGGCCTCTACCGTGGTTCGGATTCCACGTTAAACTGTGGGTCCTCCATTTCATCTCACAATCACCCTACCATTACACATTAGCGTAAGTGCGTATAAACCCGAACGGGTAGTAAGACGCGATGCTAATAATAATAATAATAATAATAATAATAATAATATCACTTCTGGCTCACGCCATTATAATCACTATTAATCACGTCATCTGATTGCGGTAATGACGTGTAGACAACCTCCTAGTTATACCCTTGGCAACGTTCTATGCCATCAGAGCTGCTAACATCTAAATAGACTGTGACCTAACTAGATACTGCATCTGTCAGGGTCAAATATGACAGGACCTGAATAAATAATAATATGCACCGCTGCTGCAGATGAAGTGTAGACCTTGCCCGACTACTGTGATCAGTCCAAACTAGGAATGGCTGGCGAGTCTTATGATCGCTTGAATCCACAGAATGAATAACGAGGCTATATTGTTGGTTTCACCATTAAATAAATTCCCCCCTCCCCACCCTCCCCCCAAGAGTCGTTGGTTTGTTGCAATACCATGGGACCACTGCCAATGACCCAGTTTGTCTCCATGATGCGACTCGGAATTATACTTTTATACAATTTTATGAATAACATATTGGTAAAGTTTGTCCTATCATTCACTGTATCTAGCTAATAATTATAAGAATGAGGAGGTTTAGGAGATAAGCTGACATTCGCCTGGATAAAGGGTGAGAAACCACCCAAAGTTAAGGCGAAAGGGAAAACGCGAGTCACGGCCCATTTTTATACATGTAATTATTTTTTCCGTTAATTTATTCGGTTGAAATGTTTGGTTCAATTAGTATAGAGTGATCGGGATACAAGGTCGGATCCAGGATTCAAATCCCGGTTCGGGTGTCATTTTAAACATATATTTATACAATCCATCAGATGACATCTTAAAAGACGTGTTTGTTTAAATATAACCAGTTCTTGAACATCTGTGATAGCAGCATTTGACCAAGACCTCTTATCTTTGTCGAATACCATCATGCTGTGACAGATACGCATGACCTGTTGGGATTAATGTGTGTGTGTAGATGATTAAATCTAATACACCACTGAACTGATATGCATATTTGCAAAAACAAAAACAGTATTTTGATATAAAAACTAGCAAAACATAATTTAAGATCCCTCCCCTCGGAGTTCACCTAACCAAGGTTAAACCCACGTTTTGTCCAATTTTCAGAGGAAGGAGCTTTCAGAAAATAAAAGTACATATATTGTTTTTCGGTTAACATTGATAACATTTAACATTATTAGTACTAATTCTATTAAAAAGTGACAGCTGCGGATCTCATGACTTTACGTATGAATAAGTGAAAGTATATCTTGAAACTTTTCTAGCTTTCAGATAATAATAATAATAATAATTTAGCGTGTCTGGTCTAAATCATTCGCAGTCCATTTGTGGAAATATTAGCCAGTATTAATGTACCATTACCTAGGGGACGCCCGATTGTACATCCTTTCCGTGGAGGCTCTTTCCATGTCCCAATGAGGTGATGCTGAGTGTGGAACCAGTGTAGGACACTGAAACCTAGCTATAGGCCTAATTGACCAAACCCTGGTGACCGTTGGGATATTTCTCCTTTCGGGAAAGAACCATCCGGGAATCTAACCCGGAACCACTACACCACGGAGCCGGTTTGCTGTCAGATAAGGTCCTCCCTATTGAAATGATGCTGTAGCCTCTCTGTACTTGTTGAATGCCAGCAGCAGATGATGTGGGACAGGGATAATGGTGATGTTCTGTCTTCAGGCTGTTGATTGGTGGAGTGTGGGAGTGTTGACCTATGAGCTGCTGACTGGGGCCTCGCCCTTCACTGTGGAGGGAGAGAGAAACACACAGCAGGAGATCTCGAGGTAGGTTATACAACACCTCATCTCCTTTATGGTAGTTGAACTATGTTTCGGGAACAGTACGCAAAGAGGGCGGGATTCCTTTGTTATTATTTTCAAGGCTAGGGTTGACTTAATATATTTCACCATCCACACACACAACAACAAAAGCAAATTTGCAATGTTAACCAAATTAATATTGTAAAATAATTATATATAATTTTAAAAGCTATAAAAAAACTCACCTTATCACATAATGATGATAATGTTTAGAGTAATATTTAGAGCTACGCCGCCGTGCATATTTATAAGAATGTCACAACATGTGGCTAAAAGTATTTTAAAATACATTAGTTGACATTTTGTAGTTTAATAATCACGATATAACAAGACTTAACCTTCCAGGCGTCAACAAAATATTTTTCATGAAATTCAAGGATCCTGAAATATCTCTCACTAAAATAATATATTTAATTTGTTTTTAAACTAATTACAATTATTTTACAATACTAATTTTGCTATCATTTGACATTTTCTTTTGATGCTGTGTGTCTGAATGGTAACAAATATTTTATTTCTCATGATATGACGGAAAAACATTAAATAATCCCACCCTCTTTGCATACTATTTTCAACGTTTCTCAGGTAAAAGAAAATAAATTGCTTAAAAATAATAAGAAATGAATCAATATTTCCAATTATACTTAATGTGCCCATTAATCAAATGTATGTCACTATAAAAGATTATTTTGTAGACATTCCTGAGACTGAGCAGCAACACATCAATTAGTTTAAATCAATCTTTGACGTCAATTTACTGGAACGAAACTCCCATGATTCAATCCTGCTAGTAGTCTGTATTACGAGGGTTTACTGTATTGTTTTACTTTGTGTTAAACTGACCAAACTAGTGAACTGAGTTGAGCCACCGCTTGTACAATTAATTGTACATGGTTATTGGTGCTTAAAATGTGGCAACTCTCTCTGGCCACGAATATAGCCGCATCAAACTTATAAAGGAGGGAAGAATGAATGACCTTGATTATGAGCCTGTACCTATATTCAATTCCCGTGTTCAGGTGTAATTTTTCAAAATTTATGGGTACAAACTAGTTAATACAAGGTTTTATAAAGTGTGTATGTAATGTAAATTAAATTGTACTAGCGCAGTGGTATTCAACCTTTTTTGTTCATGTACCCCCAGATATAATTATTTCTGTTCAACTTTATACCCCCAAACTTGCTGGTGCATAATGCAAGCTATACATATGATATAATCTACATTCAAAATAATGTACAAATTGATCAGTTTTAAACTAGAAATAAATTTTATGTACCCCCCCCCCGAGATGTTTTCTTGTACCCCAGGTAACAGGTTAAACACCACTGTACTAAGTGCACTTGAATTGCAACACTTTGCTCCCTGCATGTTAATCTCTGAGTATCTACGACTAAGACCTGATTTCATTTGAATGAGCTTTATAATATCTTTCCTATATCATATGGGTTCTTTGTATGGCAATTTACCCATTTTGTACTAATTACGCTGGGGGTTTTAAGGATTAGGAGGATTATATTTAGAGGAAGTGTACCCGTATTTACGTGGAGGTAGATGGAAAAACCATCCTCAACACACCTGACCGAGATTCAAACCTCGTTCTCCCCACCATCTGCTCTCTTGTCTACTGCAAGAGTAGTGCCTTAGACCATGCGGCCACCAAAGTGGGCAATCATATATTGTTTATTATCTTGATCACTTTTGGTAATAATGGCACATTTTTGGCACTGTGGCTGAAACTTCAAGATTAATTGAATTAAATTGGTTTTATTTATTTTTCTTGAGATTAGCGTTTGACTCTTGGTATATTACTGATATGTTTGAGATTTTCAGGCTATTTCTGTAAGAGCTTCATGAATAAGCTCGCACCACAAAACACCATAAAGTTAAAACATGCTAATATTGTTTACCAGGCGTATCCTGAAAGCCACGCCTCCAATCCCTGAAGATCTATCTCCAGAAGTTTCTGACTTTATATCTCGACTTCTAGTGAAGGATCCTCGCAAACGTCTAGGTGGAGGGGAAGATGATGCTGATGAGCTCAAGAGGCATCCTTTCTTCAGAGTGAGTCTCATTTAGGAATAAAACAAGGTTACTCGATGTACAGTAGAGTCCCGACTATCCGACATAAACAGGACCGTCAGGTGGTCTGTTAACCGGAATGTCAGATAATACGGAAACTATGGGAGGGGCTGGAACGAAACAAATCAAAATTAAATGGAAGTGCAGAATAGATATGAAATAAGGTTTATTAGTAATTACTCAATAGTATAAATTATGAAAATATTATTTTATTTATGTAAAAAGAACAAAGGATTTTAAACTGATTAAATGCAATTATTATTATTATATACTGTAGTAGGCAAAATGCAGAAGTCACTGTTTAAAAAATTGGAGTTGGCCTGACGTCCATATATGAATTGGATACACTTGCTCTAGACATTATAAGTGATTGATATTAATCATTAACTTATTATTCCAATTGTTGTGTAGGAAATCAACTGGGAAGACCTGGCAAGAAAAAACATTCCATCCCCTTTTGTACCCAAGATTTCCAACGAGTTGGATGTGAGCAACTTCTCCGAGGAGTTCACCAAGATGACACCCGCAGACTCTCCGGCGATTGTTCCTCCCAACTTTGACAAGGTGTTCAAGGTAAGAGCAAGTGAAACATTGTGCCCATGCACTTAGTAGGCGCTATCTTGAGAAAGATGAATGAAACTAAATGGGTTTACATGTTGACTAACAAGATCTCTCTTTTCTCGAAGGGATATTCATACGTATCACCGTCCGTGCTCTTCAGCGAAAATGTGGTCAGCAGTGATCTTTTACGTCCAGATCCAGACACTAGACCTAACACAGCCAACCTCATGACTTGCAAATTTAAGGTAACCAAGACAAATACTGTTTCATTATAGTTTTCAGGCAATATTTTTCTCCTATTATATTATTGGAAATGGCTATACTTGTACATTAAATAAATGTTGTAAGCAGAGTTATGTGTGTGTTACAGTTGGAGTGTATATTTTTAATCGGATCGTAAACAATCATTCTTGTTTCAGGAATCTCAATTCTTCCAGAACTATGAGATTAACCTGCGGGAGGGTATTTTGGGCGATGGCAGCTTCTCTGTTTGTCGAAAGTGCTGTAATCGCAAGACAGGGCAGGAGTTTGCTGTAAAGATTGTCAGCCGAAGGATCGACTGCACTCGAGAAATCAATCTGCTGAGAGCTTGTCAAGGTCATCCTAACATTGTCAATCTACATGAAGTTTACTATGATGAGGTGAGTGAAGTAATCATCTTCTTACAGAAGCTAGTTTCCTAACAAAATAACTTCAAATAGCTTCTTCTCTACAGCCAAGTTTCTCTCTGTAAAACATAAGTTATTTTGTCTTGAACATTTTTATTTTAAACTGATTTTAATTTTTTTCTTTTCCTGATTGTTCTTCTTTTACCACCATGTTTTATTTGCACACACCATTGCTATTTGCTACTCAACTAAGGAATATTGTTGAGTAGGATTGATTAGAGGAAATAGGTTCATATCATCGTGGAGTAGAAATGGCAAGATCCAAAAATTCAAACTTTGACCATTATATTATCAGCAACTCGATCTATTGATGGCAATTATTTCCTTGAATATATAATATAATTTTCAAAAAAGAAAATTAATGGCTCAGTTGATACAAAGTTGAATTAAAGTAACATGTAGCCTTATAGCAGTGTATCTTTAAATTAAAGTCATATTAAGCTAAAAAAATCCTATCAGTTAAAATCCTCTAAATAACCAGCTTATATTTAATCTAATTTGCCATTTTTTAATTTACTCTTGAAGATTTATATATTGATATTCTTCATCCAACACATTCATGTTCAAAACACACACTTAAGACCTTATTCCCAATCTGGTCGTTGCGAACAAGACGCCAGACTGCAAAACCATATTGTTTATATGGTTGACCCAAAGTCTCTCACTTTTGAAACCAGGTCACCCTGTGCTCTTGTGGAACACGGACTCTCATACATAACAAGTGATTACATACTGATGTACTTGGTGGCAGGTATGGCTGTGCTCTTATAGGTGGAATGGGCGTTAAGCTAAGTGTTTTTTGCAGTTTTTTTTAAACAAAATACCTTTTAATTGGACAAAATAAACAAAATACTGTTTCAGTAGGCACCTTTAGTTTAATTTTCTACACATTGTAATCAGAAAAATTCTGAAATATCTGTAAGAACATAGTGGCATTTGACCGGAAACTTTTTAAACAAAAGGAAAAGGGATGATACCAACATAAACCATATATAGGATTATCTTACTTGATGTACATTCTTTTATTACATCGAATACGACATTTTATTATGTCACCATTTAAATCAAAAGGTGAAAAAATCTGTGCGCTAATTAGCGTATATATTACTTACAATTAAATTTAAAATCTCGAATCATGCAGTGACATTTAATAACGGTAAGCCATCTTAAAGAAGATTATCTTAACTCGTCTTAAAGTCCTTATCAACTGCCACTATGCTCTTAACAGATAATAGAGAATCATTGAGTTTATTGAGTGTAGGAAATTAAACTAAATGTATCTACTGCAGTGGTATTTGATTTATTTTAGAAAAAGACGTTTTTGTTATAAAAACTATAAAAAACAGACCTTTCACATACACTTCAATCCCGCCTTAGAGACACAAAGACTGATTGAAAACAGCCATTTAAGCTATTTCAGCCTCTGCTGGCTGAATGCTTGTGAATCTCAAATACCTGCTACACATTTGGTGAAAGGCACAAAGCTATGGTTCTGTCGCTAATTACTGTGTGTTTTCCAGGCTCACACATACCTTGTGCTGGAACTGCTACGAGGAGGGGAACTCCTGGAGAGAATCAGGAGGAAAGACAGGTTCACTGAGAACGAGGCGAGTCAGATCATGAGGAAACTGATCTCTGCTGTTAGCTTCATGCACTCCAGAGGGGTTGTTCACAGAGATCTCAAACCAGAGGTGAGTTCACAAACCTTGCACCTTCTGGGACACAAGGTGAGAGTTTGATAGGGTGCATCCACACATGTGAAGAAGTGGGGAAAATCCTCAGCAACAATAAAATGAACAATAATGATTGAATAAAATATCATTTCAACCATTAGAGTTATTGATTATTTTTTATCATCGAGTCCTACTACCCCGTTCGGATTATACACCTATGTACTAATTACACTAATGTGTTAGGGATTCGGGAGATTGAATTTAGAGGAAGTATACCTGCATTTGTGTGGAGCGAGAGTGTATTATTATTATTAGCACCGCGTCTTACTACCCGTTCGGGTTATACGCACTTACGCTAATGTGTAATGGTAGGGTGATTGTAAGATGAAATGAAGGACCTACAGTTTAACGTGGAATCCGAACCACGGTGGAGGCCTGGCATTCCCCACATTAACAAGAAGTCTTGTCAGAGGTGAAGGAAGGGTTTGGAAATCAGATAAATCTGTGCCGGGACCGAGGATTGAACCCCGGCCGCCAGCATAGAAGTCTGACACCTTACCCCTAGACCACCAGGTCACCCTGCGAGAGTGTAAAACTATTTATAAAATACCACCCTCGATGCACCCGACTGGGGTTGAACCCCGATCTCCCTGTCATCAATAGTTCAGTCTATCGCAAGAATAACGTCTTAGACCATTGGGCCACTGAAGCGGGTATCTTTTTGTTAAAATTATCTTATTTAAAGTAAAATTATTGCACTTTTAATGCCGTACCACTGTCGTTGATTAACCTATTCTACTTAAGGAAATAGCTTGGAGAGTTTTTTAAAGTGTAAAAAAAGCATTGTTCTTAATTGAAGTTTGAAAACTATATTATGAAAATCAAAGATCAAAGCTTGTCCTAAATCGGGACGGTCCAAACAGTTAATTGTTTTGTTTTTAAAATTATTATGTCTTAAGTAATATCTCTAATATTTATTTTACAGAATCTCTTGTTTGTGGACGACTCTGAAACGTCGAACATAAAAATTGTCGACTTTGGGTTTGCCCGGTTGAAGCAGGAGAAGGAGCCTATGCATACACCTTGCTTCACACTTCACTATGCTGCACCTGAAGTACTCAAACAAGTAGCCAATGAGGGGGCTGATGGCTATGACGAGAACTGTGATCTATGGAGTTTAGGGGTTATACTGGTAGGAATTCCTTTTAATATATTAATGGACATATAAGATCATCTATAATTGCAATATATTATCAAGTGAGCTGTACAGCGTTAAAGTTTTTCAACAAATGCAATAATAGCATATTCTTGATTTTAAAACATGGTTAAATGATAATAACTTTTAAAAAAGTTTTCAGTTTAATCTTATTATTATTATTATTATTATTATTAGCACCGCGTCTTACTACCCATTCGGGTTATACGCACTTACGCTAATGTGTAATGGTAAGGTGATTGTGAGATGAAATGAAGGACCTACAGTTTAACGTGGAATCCGAACCACGGTGGAGGCCTGGCATTCCCCACATTCACAAGATGTCTTGTCAGAGGTGAAGGAAGGGTTTGGTAATCAGATAAATCTGTGCNGAAGGAAGGGTTTGGTAATCAGAAAAATCTTTGCCGGGACCGAGGATTGAACCCCGGCCGCCAGCATAGAAGTCTGACACCTTACCCCTAGACCGCCAGGTCACCGTTTAATCTTATTGGATATTACTCCGTAAATACTTTGTTGTTTGGAATAGAACACTATATTTGATTATTTAAACATTTGTAAACTATTTTTTCCAATGACTCAATGCTAAATGACCGAGATCTTCCAGATTTATTTTAAGAAAATTTAAAACCAGGATTATATATATTTAAAAACTGAAAAGGATAAATTTTTTTTTTTAAGTGTCTTCACGCTTACATTTGTTAACATATCAATTCAACCTTAAAAAGTTTAAACAAAACTATATGTGCTCTTTTATTCACACAGTATACTATGCTTTCTGGTCGTGCACCTTTCCACGCTCGCTCCAGGGACGACAGTGCAGCCGCTGTTATGGCGAGAATAAAGGGTGGGGAATTTAACTTTAATGCTGATGCTTGGGCGCACGTCTCTGCACAAGCCAAATATGTTACCAAAGGTGAGACATGTTTCCCATTCCTTCTCTAAACAACGCAAATCAGAGATTACAATAATACATTTTAGTAACTTAAATGATACATGAAATTCAGTTTTTCTGACTAAACGTTTCAATAAATACTGAAAGAAGGTTAGGAGGTTAAGGTCCACACATTTAGCATAACAATTTAGACCCACAACCTCACATTTAAAACACATCATAGCAATTTTAGGGGAAAGGAAGTGTTATACAGGGCGTACTTAGTACTCATTGTCACACATGTAAGAGAGACTAGGAAAGTGGAGGCCATGGGATTCAAGTTTGTGAGGAGCATGTTAGCCGTCACGAGGAGAAACGGGATTAGGAATGAAGTCATCAGGGAAATAGTGGAAGTACATGAGGTAGTAGAGGAACCAATACTGAGATGGTATGGGCATGTAATGAGGATAGAAAAAGAGAGAATAACAAAGAGAATGATGGAAATGAAGTATTTAGAAAAAAACCCACAAGGGAGTCCATGAAAGAAATGGTAGGAACAGATACCAGAAAGTGTGCAAGTGAGAGGATAAGAATGGACGTGATTAGTAATCATTTTCATTCTTCTCCTCACCCTTGCACACCTTCTGTTAATTTACTATTGATGATGTATTACTCTGATGCTATAGTATCAGACAAATTATAAAAAATTGTTTTGAGCATGAAGTGATACTGGTTTGTTTGGGTTAGTGTGCTTGGTATCAAAACTATGATCATTCATTGTCAGAGTGTTCCTATGGTGAGTCTGTCTGCACTGCTCCATAAAATATGAGGGGAAGACCCTATCAAATTTCAAAACTAACTGTATAAATATGAACATGTGTCTACAAAGTAATATATAAGCAGACATATGCATTTATTGTTATAAAATTATTAAAAATAGCTAGTTAAATGAAAAATGTGTGCCGTTCTGGTTCTTTGCTGATTTGTTTCACTACACAAGACAAAAAATTAGAAAACTTATATCATGATAATAGCACTATAAAATCAAATATAATTTGCATTGCAAAGCATTATGGGTCAACAAATATTATTTCTAGTGTGTGAATGGCTCTACCATTCAAGCAGATATTACCATATTTAAATTTACTGTGAACACGTGAATAAAGCCTAACTAGTCCTGTGTATTTTTTATACTTTTTTAGCAATTTCTGAATCAACTGATTATATCATCACATGACTTATAAATTGACATAAATCTAGAACGGACACAACACCCAGCCCTCAGCCGTTAATTCATCCCAGTGAAAAGGGAAACTCATGTTTAATCTTTTGTGTTTTTTTTAATTGTTGCATGAGTTCTGCTTTATTTTTGTTACAGGATTACTTACTGTTGACCCAAAAGAGCGACTGAGAATGATTGATCTCCGAGCAAATGATTGGGTTCAAGGGAACAATTCTCGCCTGTACCCTGCCACCCCTCTGATGACACCAGATGTCCTTACCACAGGATCGTCAGCACGCTCTGCAGAGATGGGTGTTAAACAAACATTCAGTGCTTTCCACAAGGCTCATAGAGAAGGATTCAGACTCCAGGTACATTCTAGTGCCACACCCATAAATATGTTTCAGCTACAGATCGACTCAGTAGCTGACGATTTTCACACATCCATCACAGACTCTGCCTTAAAATATGAGTGAAGAATGACCTTGGGCACATGATGACTCCTAGATAGCTCAGTGACCATAGCATTGCCATTCTAAGTCGAAAGTCCCGAGTTCGAGTCCTGTGTCCAAGTGTCATGTTTCATTTTTAAAAATAAGATATTTAGCTGTCCCTATTGTCACACATGCAGCAGACACATGGACAATGAATGTAGGAGAGACTAGGAGAGTGGAGGTCGTGGGAATAAAGTTTGTGAGGAGCATGTTAGCTGTCATAAGAAGAAACAAAATAAGGAATGGAGTTATCCGGGGAAAGTGTAGGGGTACAGGGAGTATATGAAATAGTAGAAGAAGCAAGAATGAGTTCGTATGGACATGTAATTAGGATGGAAAAAGAGAGGATGCCGATTAAAATGTTGGAAATGTAGATTGTGGGAAAAAGATCTCGGGAGGCCAAGAAAGAGATGGAAGCAGCAGATAATAGAAAGTGTTCAAGTGAGAGGAGAAGAACTGTGGGAGGATAGAGGAAGATGGAGGTATTTTACTAAACTGACCTGTCCACAGGCTGAAAACAATTTATGATCATGATGATGATATTTGGTTGCAGTTATAACCTGAATTAACAAATGTAATAGCTCGTCTATTTAATCCATAATAATATTTGGTTAACCAAAGTAGTACTGTAACTTGAATGGTTGGATCTAATAATCATTTTCTTGAACCCAAAATGAAGTGTTTCTATTGTTTATTTATATTGTTACAGTGATATATGACTTGGATTTTAATGTTTCCATTGATATGTTGCAGGATGTAGTGAATGCCAAGTTAGCTCAAAGGCGGCGAATGAAAAAATCATCGACTGATAATCGCAGCTCAACCTCGAGTAGCTTTTCCACGTCAAGCTCTTCAGGTAAGAGAATTGTTATGGTTGTACATGGCTTATACTTGAATTGTAAACTTTTATTAGTGTATTATTCTCAATGTAAGATATTTGTTTAGTATAAAAGTATGTTATAGTTTCCCCCTTTTTCAAAATCTAAAGTTTATGGATAAAAAATATTTTTATCAATTTCATTATAAATGCATGGTTTTTATTGTGAACTTTAGACTTAGTGAACATTATTTAAAAAGTCATGGACATTAAATATTTTGATCTAAAAACCTTAAATCTACAAATTGGTTTACCTATACAAGTGACATTGTAGGAAAACTATATATGTTAACATCATATATTTAAAAAATAACTCCACAGGGTGAGCCCACAAGTGAGCTAATTGACAGAGTTGCCTCCACTGTTAGCGATTATAATGCCAACCTTTGGGGGATAGAGGGTGTCATGTGGTCAGCACGAGAAGCCCTCCCAGCCATTAGTCTATTTTCCAAGCCGGAGCCGCTACTTTTCTATTAAAGTATCTCCTCATTTGTCTTCACGAGGCTGAGTTTGACCCCGTTTCAGACTCACTGCTTCACAGGGATTGAAATCAAGACCTCTGGATCATCCAGGAGTGCTGACCACTAGACCACAGAGGTGGTCACTAAACACAAAACATTATTATAGTTATTTTTAAAATGGCAGATAGTTTAGTTCTATAATCACCAACCAATATTTTCTGCCTCTTCACCATGGAGCATTTATAATTTGATTTCCCTAGTTCTTATTTCATTTGTAAGTTCATTTTCACAGTTCATAATTAATTAACTCTAAATATTAAACTTGTAACTTGTAACTTGAAATTTTAAAAACACCTCATAATTTACTTCAGATTAGTGTTTGTTGATTGTGAATTGTGTATGTTGAACAATAAATTACTTAAATTGTTGGCAGTGGCATATTTAAAATTTTTGTGCCCCTAGGCACAGTTATAATATGCCCCCCCCCCATACCCAATTTTTCAAGGGTTTTAAGAGGTTTCAGAGGAAAGAGATATGGGGGGGCGGGAGTCAGCATTCGAGAAAAGATTTCTACAAAAGAAAATCGCGGGCATGTACACACCATAAACGCAATTATTAAAAACAAAAAATAAAAATAATGTTATCCAAAATGTGCCACTCCCAAAAACCTCGGCCCCTAGGCCTGTGCCTAGTGGGCCTATAGTGTAAATCCACTTCTGATTATTGGGATGTTTTTAAGTTAGTTTCGGTAACTTTACATGAATACTAAATTGAGATGTAATGTGTGTGTGTGTGTGTGTGTGTGTGTATATATATATATATATATATAATATATATATGTAATGTTTCTGTAAAAGTCCGACGACTAGTCCGGTATATCCTAGCATTTACCAATATTTGTGTTGTCAGTAAAAGTCCAAAATGTCTTGGAAAATGTTTACCTTTTGAATTTTAACCATCTCCAGAGACAGTTTGGAGAGAGGATCCCCAGTTATAGCTGTGACCAGCACTTAAAATTGAACCAATAACCTAACCTAACACAATATAACATATATATATATATATATATATATAGAGAGAGAGAGAGAGAGAGAGAGAGAGAGACACAATCAGAGTTGGTTGAACCAGATTAAAATAATAAGACCTAGAGAGGAAAGAGAAACCTTGGGAGTGGTAGTGAGGGAGGAAACATACCAGGACAGATATAAATGGAGGCACATCATTCGACAAAATCCTACTCGACTCGCTGGACTGATACCACAATGATTATCTTTTCTATTCTTTTACATCCTTTGCTTTACCTCAATATTATTGACTGTCCTGAAATTGATTCACCCTTACAATAATTGTTTATCCTCCTTCCAAGCAAATACAGTTTTATTAACTCTTACTAAACCTCCTTGCATTTTATTCTTACAGCTTAATACATTAATAGCATTTTATTAAAGCACACCATTTAAAAATACACTCTGTATAAAATATTTTAATTAATGTTGTTTGTTTCTGTATTAGTTTTCTGGATAGTACTTATCCGTAGTTTCATTTAAACATTTATTTCTAGGTATATCTTCCATTCAAACGCCAGGGAAGGTTGGCCAATCCACTTCTTTGGTGAGTAGTAAGAAACTCGTCAACCGAGGTGTTTCCCAAGATGATCCCAACAAGGTGTTCAACTTTGGCGAAGCGAGAGTGCGGGAGTATCTCACAAGTTTGTCCTCCGAGGATTCCAACAGCTGCTGCAATTCTGCCAAACTTGGAACTCCATCCATCCAATGTACCAAACCTGACAACCAATCCCCTTTAGAATCGAAGCAAGAGTTTGTCCTCTCTCCTGTTCGCAAGAAGTGGAAGAAGCTATCTTCAGACGGCGATGGTTTAGCATGTGAAAACAAACTTGCAGTTAGACCAAACCATCTGGACATTGTCTCGACCTGTAGTGGCGCTCGGGTACAAGAGCGGTCGAGCCATCTTAGCGAAGATGCGATTGTTCGTCTCGCCAGTGAGAGCGAATGTCGGATTGTTTCAAAGTGTGAAAAAGACACACAATCCGAAGGCCCCTTGACGAGGTCTAGGAAACGCCATCTAGATAAAAATTCCAACTCGCCCGGTACCGACAGTTGTAGTGAGAGTGACAAGACGAAGGCGGGGAAGTCCCGTGTCAAGAATAATACAAAACGACATCATCATCGTAGACATCGGCATCGCAAAGGGGGTAAGAGGTCGAGACGAACGTCTACAGTCACCATCGACTGAACTAGGGGTCTTTAGTTTATTAACTAAATAATGGTGTATTCATTATTTTGCTACACCCATTAATTTTATTTATTCATACTGCATGCATGATTGTAATGTATGGGGAAGAGACTGAGATTGTATGAATGATTAGAATGTTAAATTTGTTATTGCAATTTTATAATATAAGAAAAATGTATATATTATATTGTTTAGTGTATAGTAGGTAAAGTTTATATATTCCTATATAGATTGTAAAGGGAAAAAAATCATTAGTTTAACTATTTAGGAATTGTTTATTATATATATTGATTTTATTTAGAGATATTTTATTTCATTTTTTCTATCAAACGGGAATATTATCTTCCTTTGGTTTGGTAATAACATAAAGACAAAGTGAAAATGCTGTAAGTCACTGTAGAAATATGTAGTGAAATGAAGGAACGGGCCTTTATTACATATGAACAACGGTGCTTTAGAATTGTGCCGTTAAAAGAGTATATTTTTTAAGGAGAACTATTTTTATTAATTTCTCCAAGTCACTGCACATATGAATATCTTTTTGTACCTGCTTTAGTCAAATGGTGTGTGTATTGTAATAAAATTGAGAAAACGCTATATTTTTTGTAAGATACTAGTCGAAACCGCACAATAGAATAAACTGATACATTTTAGGTTGGGTCTAAAAAGTATTAGTATTATATTAAACCTTTGTTGTATTAAAAAAAAACTAAGCTGAGGGTTGCTTTGTGCAATATCTTCTAAGCTGTTTTATGACATTTATTTCAAAGTTTTTTCTAGTACAATATGTAAATTAATCTCTCATATTAATATATTATTACATAAACTATGAAAAGTTTATATTGAAGACTTTCTTCCACTTTTTGTTGGTAAGTTTTTTTTATTGTAAGAGTTTTCTTCACATACCACACCAAATTTAATCAGTAAAATGTTACCTAAAAATAATTCTAGTTTGTTGAATAAGGTACAGGAAAGTGGTACAGGAACCACAGGACAAACACAAGGTTTGCACAGTGAAAAGATAAACACAGTTAAGGTTGACTCTGTTTCTGGTCAATTTGTTTTGATTACTGAGCAGATGTTAACTATATTATTTTGTTAAGTATTTTAGAGCACATACATTTGTTTTGTAATGGTATTACTAATTGTTATACTTTAATTTAGTTTATTTTTTAAATACTAAAGAAATGATGAAATTTTATTTTCCATGAAGTTGACACTTTGTTAAAATCATTGCAATATGGCAAGTACCTACACACAGTAGGGTAAAAGTATTTTTTTAATGTTATTCATGTATACAATATAAAAATATCTTACAACAGAAAGTTAATATATTTGATTCATCATCACCATCATCAACTGTTTCCAGCCTGTGGCTGGTTCAGTTAAGTAAAATGCCGCCATTTTCCTCATATTTCCATGTGATTGATTTAAATACAACAATAGCTTAAATATTTGTTAAACAAAGTTAAAATTGAAGGATAATAGTTTTGAGAGATTTTTAAACACAAGCAAACAAATAACTTAAGGTAACTTATACAAGAATAAATTTTTCACAGCATATGAAATCAGTTTGGACCATACTTGGGATCAGAGACAAATTAAGATATTTTAACTCGGAGACCAAATGATGTGTTTTAAATTTACAAAGTAGAAATTTGTTTTATATCCTCAGGCTTGTTTCAATAGCTGGCACTGTAAATTAATATGTTATATTGAAGCTGGCTTTTGAGGCATGTGGTAGTAATACGTAGCATAAGGGTGAAGGAATTACTTAAAACGTTAAGAGTTTTATTCATTTGCTACTTTCCTTGTACATAATCGAATCTTTAGTCTAGACCAGAGCAAATTAATAAAATATTGTTGAAATATTTTAAAGTATTATTTATAAATGTTTTTTTCTGACAAATTATCAAAACTGATGTTTGTAAATATTTTATTGTAGTTGAGGTAGATGGTATTGAAAACTTTGCAACATTAATAACTGTATTAATTGTATTTGTTTACCAAATCAATTTGTTGAAGCTAACCAAAGTTATAATTATTTAACAGCAAAATGGATTTATTGAAATTTGCAATTGTGAGATTTGTTAAGTTATTTGGTGATAAGTGCAATGAAAGATATGTTGATGATGATTTTAGATAATTATCATTGATATGATATAACCTAGTTGGTTAACATTTTAAATTTACAGCTTGTTTTGGTTGTAACATCTGAGAAACATGTCATGCTCATTTATAAACAAACCCAATTAATTTTCTATCATCACAGTAAAAAGCCCCCCCTTTAAAAATGAAATTAAATTGGTTTAGGTATATTTATATACTTTAGTTGTTTCCTCCACAAGTTTGTATTTGATGTTTATTTTAGATGTATATTTTTACATGAATATTTTATGAGTAAGTTAAATAATGTGAGCTATACTCAACAAGAGAACTGGTAACATAGCATATGCACATTTTCATCTAAAAATTGTACAACTTAATAGTGGAAAACTTCTGCAATGGACTGCACTGGAATTTGTTTTCTTAGTTCTAGCCACATTTACAAACAGTTCTTCTGATTTGCCTACTCTTTTGCATGTCTATGACTAGAAGTTGCCTACAATGGATGAGTGGTATGACGAACATAGGATCACTATCTGCATCAATTCAATTTGTTTATATTTTGTACTACTTAAGTTAGGGGTGTGCAAGGAAACATTTTTAATTCCAAGTAGCTGTGTTGAAAACATATAGCTACTGTCAAATTTGGCTGTAAAGATAGTTTTTAGTCAAGTTGGATTAATATGGAACTTAATTGGTACTATAGTGTTGAAATAACATAATAGTTAATTATAAAAACGTTGTAGTTCCATAATAAAACATTTAAAACAAGACATATCTCAGTAATTTCTTTGAGTACATTAAGCACAACCATGTATTTTATTATGTTTTTATGGGGTGTGTTCTGAAGACTACCAAGATGTAATGTGTTATATTTTTAAAAGGTGAAATTTAAAACCTCCCAATATTCTGGTTACCATGCAGATCCTTTCATTAAAGGTATTTTTGGTGCCTACCTCCCCCCTACCCACACCCCCAATATTTATGTAACATGAATAGGCTAGTTATCATGATGAGCCTGGAAATTAAAACTAAATCATTGGACCTATACAATTTTTCTTTACAAACATACTTGTCTAACTTTGACATCTAAAACATTGTGAGCATTACTATTTGTAATTTAACATACTCTGCTCTGGCATAATATTATATATATTCAAATTTATAAAATCACCGATCCCAAATGACCCTTGTAAAATTATGCTACTGGCTTGTGTGTCTAGTTCTAACACACACAAAAAAAAGTTGGTTGATCACGCAACACCCACATTATTGTATTTGATTACTTGAATACCCTTAAACAATAATTATGTTCTACTTATCTTTGGCAATTATCAGGAATTATAAAGATAGAGGTCCAGCTTAACTTTTAGAGGGTTCACTGGTTTTGAATGTCTATAGTGGAACACACAATACATCTTAGTGAAACTTTCACTGTCACAGACAGTTTCATCAAGCAGCAGATAAACATCTTTAGATGCATGTGGTAGTGAAAGCTTCAATAATATCCGTGTTTGAGTAAATATATCATGCTCTGCTATAGTTTCAAGAGCAGTGAACCTTCACAAAGAGAAGCAAGGCCTGTTATTCTTCATTCACAATTATTAACAATGATTTATCTTAGCACTTCACTTTATTATAAACAATTTTACTTAACTACATTTGGTGTATTTTTTAAATCACACTATTAATGAATACAACTTCAAGTAGGTATATTCTTTAAATTGAAAATGATACCTGTACACAGAAATCGAATCCGTGAAGAATGACCCTAGACACGGGACGACCCCTGGATAGCTCAGTGGTTAGAACATTTGTGCACTAAGCCAAAAGTCCCGGGTCTAGGTGACATTTTTCAATCTAAAGAATATTATATATAGCTGTGACTAAAAAATTTAATAGCTTGGCTATTTAATTCATCAAAACTTAAAAAGTACTCTTGCTGAGACTTATGTTTCTAATCGGCCCAGTTTTACAAGTCCTCTCAAGGTAATGTAATGTGTTTTGTTTAGATTAATAAAATATACTATGTTTTGCAATATATGTTTAGCTATCTTTCAAAATATTAACTACAAATTTGTTATTTCGCTATCCCACTGTAAATAATTTTAGTACAGTTTAAATAACATTATTAAAATGTTTTCAATGAGATGATCAACCTTTAAAATAATGTGTTCACATGTTGGGATTTATTCAAATACACGGAAGAAGGTATTGGAAAGAAAGCTAAGAATATCTGAGCGTGATAACCACAATATGGCTTGTACAGTGCGAATATAACAGTGCTAACACTTAAATACTGCTGCCACTGGACAAAAAGGTCACCTAGCAAGTTTGTAATTGCTTATTCCTAAATTACCTATACATTTTATTTTACTAGAACTTTTTTTTTTAAATAAGTTATGATTTCTCGGTCTTCTTGCTTATATAGCTAGTTCCATGTTTAATATCATATAATTATGTACCACATCAAATGAAGTTTTTATAAGCATTATTTAAAACTTATCTGAATTAATCAACAAAAAACAAACTGGTAACCAAACAGGATAGAAAAAGTTTGAAGTAATTTCCAAAATCGATATATTTTTAAGATGACAATTACTTTTGTTTAGAAATTATATTTCTGCACCTTAGAATAAAACTATTTATTTTATTTTTGAGGTAAAGTGCTGGCACTAATATTACCTCACTTGCGCCACAAGCCTTAAGAGATGCATATTTGTTGTGATAAAGCTAGCTGGTGCTAACACATGTCAAACTTAACCCATTATTGGGAAATGTACTTCAGTTAACTTTATTTATGGTGAGATACTGCAAAATAACTAGTTTTCATAAAATAACTTAATTTACTGTGTGTAAATCAGTAATTTGTCAAATCTATAATATTAAAAGTTCCTGGTCATATTTTAGATAATGTAATTTTTAACAATTCAATTTATTGTAACTAAATATTACTAGCGTGAATTAAAAACCAGTTGATTTTCTTAATGTTAACATTCTAGTTAAATAAAACAATTCAAATTTGACCAAATTTAGTGAAAATGTTTGAAATAATAAGAATTTAAACTCTCCACACTAAGTTAGTTGTAACGTTAAGGCTTTAAAAGTGCAAACCCTTTTTAAAATGGTCACCAGGCGTGAGTTTAGTTGGAAAGATTTAATTGCTAACCTGACTATCGCGAGAGAGCAAACATATATTTTATCTTTTGCAATAGTATAATGCATCTGCTGAAGATAAAGATAATGAATTTGGACAATTATTGACACAAGTTAATACAGTAGTGATTCATTATGAACTACATCTTACTACAGTTTCAAATATATCACTACTAATCTATAAAGTAAATAATTGTATTTAAATTCAAATTCCTTTCAATGAAATCATTATTTTACTAAACTTGTAAATACCTATTTGAAATGTTTAAAAATACCCAAACTATATTTTTGTAATGTTATGCCTTGAACTATTGCTTTAATGAACATGACATGTTTGATTTAAAATAACAATTGAGTGTGGTATGTTTTTAAAATGGTTGGTGATATGAATACACCAAAGCTGCTTAAAAGAAAGAGTCAATTATTCTAAACAGATGCCTTGAGTAATTTCATGAAAACATTATGTCAAAGATACGCTGCAAGTGTATTGGAATGTGATAGCAATATTTTTCTGTAACAGATATCAATTTTGAGTGATTCAGTTGGTTTATGTTTCATGTTTGACTGACCTGCCTTAATGTTCTACTGTATTGTGTTGAGGCTGTGATTTGGAGAATTATAAAGGCTTCAAATCTGAGCTGAACAGTCTCATCCTAGATAAAAATGAAAAAAAAAAAAGTATTTAAATTAATTTTATGGCCAATTATTATGAGACCTTGCATTGTGAGTGGTTTACATTAGATTGTAATATTTCTTTTCAATATAATATTTTAAGATTATGGGCTCATTTACAGATTGGGCTGAAAATATATTTTAATGCTATTCAATTTGTTCTTTTCGGTTGTTTTTGCTAGGGTTTTAATTCCAGACTTATTTAAAATAAATTGCCAATAAGTATACACTTTAATGGCCTACAATATTTGTTTCTAATTTATAAAAATGCAATTTTTTTCAAAGTAAGATTTCAATAATATATTTATTTGGATGAAATAACTACCAAGTTTTGTGTTATAATGAAATTGAATTAAATCTTGAAATATGTACAATTAAAGTGAAACAACACAATGCAAAGTTTCACTATGAATGCCCTAAATAATAGATTGTATTTATTTCTGAGTAATATAAAATAATATATTGATATAAGTTTGAATTATGGCTATGTACATATGTTAGATGTTGGGATATAAATAAAGTGTTATACATATAATTCATGTGATTGATTTAATATGAGCAATGATTTACCATCTTTACCCCATCCTACCTTAACACAAATGTGTTTGATCAAAACATTTTATATCTTGGAGAAAAATAATAATATTTAGCACCGCGTCTTACTACCCATTCGGGTTGTACGCTTTAAGTACTAATTACGCTAATGGATTAGGAATTGGGAAGGATGAATTGGAGGAAGTGAACCCGCATTTGTGTGGAGGGAGAGAGGAAAACCATTTAGGAAAAACCACCCCCAGTTCACCCAATCGAGATTCGAACCTCAATCTCCCCGTCCTCAGCAGTCGTTGGAAAAAAAAAATAGCTAGGATTTTTATCTTACTTTGCACCATTGACTGGCAGTTTTTATTGTACTGCTATAAAGGCCTACATTGAGTAAATGCATGTAATGTTGAATCGCAAACATGACATCAAGGTGTGTTGTAATTATTACTGATGAAGAATGCTAGAAGTTAAAAATTAAAATATTTTTTAAGAGTATAGTAAATTTTATACATGTTCTGGAATGTACTCTGGACTCTAGCTTGTCCATCTCAAAATGAAACTCATACAAGCGTTTCTGCGAACTATATTGGATAAAAAAACTGTTTGGAGCTATATACTGTGTATGGATTACATTTCACAACCCCCAATGAGAAATCATAGAAAAAAAGGAGGCTGTTACCACTCTAGAATGTGGATTACGTTGTGTGGCTGAGCAATTCAACACAACAAAGTCATTCTACGCACTGCTGTCTGTAGCTTTGTGTCAAAGATAGGAGGGTGGTTTTAAATAAATTACCCCATCACCCCCTATCTCTACTCCCATTCAATAGGCTTGTTTAAAGTTTTGCTATGTTTATTGTTGCTTTGAGTTGGGACATTTAATCTCTTCCTCCTAAAGTGTACACACATAAGATATTCTTAGAATATGGTAGGTCCTACATGTTGTTGGCTGCCAAAAAGACAAAAATAATACAATTCGTAATGAAACTAGCAGAGTGTATTTCTATGAACTAATAAAATATATATATATTTAGTATGTGTTTATTAACTAAATATATAAAGCTATGTATTCGAACACATTTGACTAAAAAATATGTCTGGTTTAAAAATAATTTCTTTGAGAACATTCATGGACGACAACATTTAAAAAAAATTAAATTCAATTCCAAGCCCTAGTTGTGGCAAACTTATAAAAACAGTAGGATTTAGTTTTAGAATAGATCAAATTTCAAATTTATAGACTGTACATAAAATTATGTCACAATGAATTAAATTGTGTTGGTATTTTATAATATTCTCTACCAAACAGGAGTGTAGCGAAATATAGACTTAAGTTTATCAAGTTTTGAAACGACTCACAAAACTATAAACCAGATTTGAATGTGTCTTACATGGAGAAAATATTAGTTTTCTCTCTCACCATCCAAGGGCGTAGCCAGTCAATATTTTCAGAGGATGGGGGTTTGGTGGGAATATTCCCCAATTGCCAAAGACTAGAAAAAATTCTAAGTGATAAACAGTTCTAGAAGCTATCTGAAGTGTTTTTAATGAAAACATAGCCCCCTAACTGCCGAAGGCTAGGACAAATTATGAATATTAAAAACACCTCTAGAAGCTCTCTAAAGTGCCTTTTTATGGTAACACAGCCCCCTAATATGTACTTGTATCTTAATTTTTATATTGTTTGAACCATAAAGCCATATGTATTTTGTTCAGACTACTGTCTTGCTCACTTCCCATATTGAGTCAAGTAATCATACTTTGTAGCAAATTTAAATTTGTCTAGTTGTCTGCCCCTGTTCCCATAATCCAGGAGTACCACTATTAATCCTGAGAAGAAGATGGTCTCGATGATTTGCCAAATACTTCTGTCGAGGTGTTGCGACAGAGGTGAGAGGGATTGGGCAGCTGAAGAGGGACAGTTTGGATGAGGGATTTCTAGTACTAGAAGGGCTAGTCGGGCATCAAACACATTTTATTTCTACCAGCTTTAATGGCTGGTAAAAACCTTCGAGGAGTTTGTTTCACTGTGCTAGGCCTGAAAGATATTTGTATATCTTAGGAAACTCCTCTTTCCCGACGAGTTTATGGTGATACCTACCACCAGATAGAGTGGGTGACAACTTTTTATCAGTCAGCTGAGATGGCGACGGAGATTGGCCCATTTGTACCGCCATGCTCTACCGAAGGTGTCATGGAGGCAGGCGAGACTGCATAGCTTCATACATGCAGGTTTGACAGTTAGGCGTCGTACTTTTTTGTGTGCTGGGTATGACTAGGTTCTACCCATTTTTATGAAGTTCGTGAAAACTGTAGATTGAAGGCGGAGGTCTGGCACGTTTAAGGCGTTGTCTCTTAGGTTGCGGTATACATATATGTTCGAGGGCGGGTGTTGAAAGTGACCATGTGTTTCGGATGTAGTCCCGTGAATTTCCGTGAGAATTCATCGTCCCCAATTTAAGGTTATACTTTGATAGACATATAAACAATTTTCCTTTTAAAAAACAATATTTGTGTCCCTGAAACATGACATGATCCTGTATTCCTATTGGTGGACATAATGTTTAGTTAGTATTTATCCGAAGATGTATTTGAAAATATTCGTCTCATTCAGTAGGAATGCTGTTTTTTGTTTGTTTTATAAACGTTTTAAATTTGATGTTTAGCTACTACTTATCCTGTTCTTATTTCACCTGAAATATCGGGCTGTAGGTACCTGTGCTATGACCGCTAGGCTACTGTCACTTTAAACCACTAATCATTTTAATTGAGCTAACTTTGATTAGGCAGCTCTTGTTTCCCTACTTGGTAAAACCAAGTAGCATCTAATGTCATCTAATTTGCCGTTTTCTGAGTTGCATGTCGTTATTTGTCAACCGTACTGACCCACAACACCCCGACCCAAAGTTGACGCTAGCTGGGTATGTTTTGGCAATGCCACTGTGGGGGAGAAACTGGCTGCAACACTACAGCAAGAATAGAGTGTTAGAGCCATCTAGCGACCACACTACAGCAAGAATGAAGTGGCGGATCCATCCATCAACAACATTACAAAGATAATGAAATGGTGGAACAATATAGTGATACAACTAGGGCACAGACAGTAAGAAACAGACTCTTAACCTTACGGAGGCTCCGCTGCGCTCCTTTTGCCAGCTTGAGTCTTTCAACACTGGGCCTCGCTAGTATCACTACTGGGTGATGATAGGACTAACCGCAGCGATCCTAGTGGTGAAGGACTCAAGCTGCTAAAAGGAGCGCAACCATTTTAACCTGGAGGTTGAGAGTCTGGGTATATTATTTGCCTGTGAACTAGGGTGAAATGGTGGATCCAAATAAGACCCATCTAAGGTCAATTTATGTATAGCAAATTAGGATAATGTATTAACTGTGTATTGGCACATTATAGCAATAGTTGCCCTACGCTTACGGAAGTAGTCGCCTCAAACTAAATATTGTGGAATTATCTACAGGATGTATCAGTAATTTTAAAATCTGTTTTTTGCAACTCCTGGTAGTTTACTTACTTTATGGCATTAGGAACTCGAAAATTCATTGTCACACTTACAAAATACACCACCCATCCCTAATTTGGGCTAGTTCTAGCCAGTGCATCTCATTGCACCCTATCCCTATATTGAGATAGTTCTATCCAGTCCATTCTAATGTCACCCTCCCATCTACATCTAGGTCTTCCCAATGGTCTCTTCCCATTGAGGTGACCTGGTGGTCTAGAGGTAAGGTGTCAGACTTCTGTACCGGGGGTCCGGGGTTTAATCCTCGGTCCCGACACACATTTATTTTATTGCCAAACCCTTCCTTCACCTCTGACAACACGTGTATTAATCACAACTTATGAATGTGGGGAATGCCAGGCCTCCACCGTGGTTCGGATCCCACGTTAAACTGTAGGTCCTCCATTTACATCTCACAATCACCCTACCATTACACATTGGCGTGTGTATAACCCGAACGGGTAGTAAGACGCGGTGATGATGACGACGATGATGATGATAATAATAATAATAATAATCTTCCCATTGGGTTTGCCAGTACATTTTGTTTATTACATTCACACTACAAGATTTGATCTACCTTAACATTCTCTAGTGACAGTA
Organism: Timema monikensis; assembly: GCA_902151445.1. NCBI lineage: Eukaryota > Metazoa > Arthropoda > Insecta > Phasmatodea > Timematidae > Timema > Timema monikensis. Next base: position 172,213 of record CABFVZ010001011.1, read on the forward strand.
AAGGGCATGTATCCCATGACTAAACATTATGTAATCTCCTCTACTTTCCATTAATTAGCTAATTAGTTTAAAACAAAATATTAGTTGAAATATTCTAAAATGCATTAGATTTCACAATACATTTTTGAAGAACCGTTGCAATTCATTTTGGAAACAATTTTTAAAATGGTACTAAAACCGATTGTAGCCTACCCTTCATGTTCGTACTCAACAAAGCAGATGAAAACATCTCATCTCACTGCCGGTTGATAGCGATATTAGTATACCCGATTTCTCGGACCTGGAGATTTCTTCCACGCCCGCTTTTATGAGTTGGGAACAGTGATCTGTTTTTTTAATATACCGTTTATATTTTACTGTTGTCGTAATTTTATAAAAATTTTTTAGCATCACGTCTGATTACCTGTTTGGGTTATACGCTTATGCACTAATTATGCGAATGAATATAGGGATGAGGAAAGTTATATTTTGAAGAAGTACCAGCATTTGCGTGGCAGGAGAGTGGAAAAACACTGGAAAAACCACACTCAGTACACCCGACCGAGATTCGAACCTCGATCTTCCAGTCAATGGGAATCTAGTCTACTGCGAGAGAAGTGCCTTAGACCATGCGGCCACCGAAGGGGGTGCACATGAAAAGTTGTGTGCTGAAGAATATTATTTTCGAACTTTTATTTTATGTTATTAAAATTTTCGTTATAGAATGTCCACTAACTCCAGCCCTCAAAACGGTTGTTGAATGACTTAATAGTCGTCCTCTGGTGAGATCATCAAAAACTGTATCATGAACAAATAAAAAAATCCAAACTGTTCACCTATTGTATCTTTTGCTATATGACGGAAAACAATAGAAGCATGAACCACGCAAAATTTCGAATCAAGTAAATTACACGAGAAACAAATATCCCGAACAGTAGAACAAACTGAACTAATCAGCGCTACTGCACGTGGTTTGAATTGTTGACCGGCCTCAACGCAGTGTTGCCAAACTTCCGTATTCCAGCCTGTAACTAAGGACGGCCATCATGAGTACCAACAAATTGAAGTTATGCGCACTGAGGGGCCACCAAGGCCCTGGGAGTATGGGACTAGGAGGAAGAGAGGAGGTGGTTAAAATGTATGCAAAAAAAACACATCGAACTTAGTAATAGCGTCATATACAGGACCAATTAAATTTTGACGCTACGTCAAAGTGACGTTATAAAAGAAGTAGCAATTTCACAAATTACAAAATACATTTAATTTACAAATCAAGAATACGTATTTAAAATCATATACTGTATTTACATGACTTACATTTAGGCCTATTCACGGTAGTATTCTGTAATTTTCTTTTGCACTCTCCTTTCTATAAAATAAATATTCTTTGTTGTGATATATAGATGCTGCACTGCATTCAACACATCGGCAGACGTCTGTCTCTCTAAGGCGGCAAAAGTTGTGCGAGAGTTTCAGCGGCTCTCATTGCCTCCTGTGATGTCAGACTAGCGATGTCAGCATCCTCGTCTTATTCAGTCTCGGCACTATCTTCTGTCTCTGCTTTCATTACTTCCGAGATAATTTCTGAATCACTCAACACTTGAAATGTTTCTACGTAGTCATCCATTGACATAAGCACATTTCCAAATTCTTTCACATTGAATTACTTAATCCGCTCCTAGAGCGGCAAGTCGTCATCCACTTCTTCTTCTTCTTCATCATCATCATCATCATCATCATCATCATCATCATCATCATCATCATCATCATCAGGTAAATTAATGTGTGCGAATTGTGCTTTATTAATGCACTTTGATATCGTCGGTTGAGCTACACTCTTCCAAGCACTGTCCAGGAATTATATCTCGCCTCTGACACAAAAATTGTAACAGATTTCGCCATGTCCATACAAACATTTTTTTTTAAAGTTGCTTGTGGTAGTGACACTTAAGGCTTCTTACGACGCCTTGGTCTATAGGTTGCAGGATGATCACACAGTTTTCCGGTAAGAAAACTAGATTAATGATGGCCAAATTTAACTTTGGATGGTGTGCGCAGTTGTCAACAATGAGTAGAACTTTTCTGTTTGCCATCAACAGTACTTTGTCCAAACTTTTTAGTTCATCTTCTAAAACAAGAATCTAGGACGCCGACTTTTCCCGATAGTTAAAAGTTTACTTTTTTGGTTTCCCGTCATGTTAGCACAAATAAAAACTGTAACTCATTGTTTGGAAAACTTTCCACCAATACATTTTTCGTTTTTAAATTTGAGAATCTTATCTGGGGTTAATTAATTTAAAAAATCTCGCTTCATCTTTGTATGATCGTCTAGGGTTTGGCCAAGTGTTATGTACCCAATCGCCTGTAACGCTTAGATCCACGCTTTTTACCTCACCACAAATTTTTGCAAAGGAAATTGAATGCCGGGCTTTAAAACGATCTAGCCCTCCGTTGGAGCATGTAAATTCAATACTAAATAATTATCCAAAATCTGTAGCTTTTCTATAAAATTAGCTCACTCACAGGAATATCTAAACTTCGACACTGTTTGAACCACTTCAAAAGTGCTGCATCCACATCACTATGGTCGCATTGTCTAATTTTTTTATTTCTATCTTCTTCAAATAGCTTTAAAATTTTATCTTTTTTTTTTTAAATGTGTTACTTTCTCGCTGACTGAGGCAGCCGCCTAAAGGTAGGTGTAGAACTCCCTTGCTCTGTGACGTGTGTTTACCGAGGGAAAGAAATAGAACTTGGTTTGTATAGTATTTAATGTTTTGCATTTTAAATTTTTGTATCATATGTGATCAATATTCTTCAATTCATTATTATTACTAAACCTCCTAGGATCTTGCGGACCACTGGATAGGCCAGCGTGGACCACACTTCGAGAAACACTGGTCTAAGCTATGTGTGATTCGTGGTATGAGATGGGCTCTTAAGGGGACTACCTAAATGTTACGTTTAGGTTAAATATTGTCAACACCTTTAACAGTACAGGAGTTTGGTGTTTACTGGGATGAGCACAAAACTATTTTCTACGAATCTATACATATATACATTGTATAAATAGCTAAAAAGTTGAAATGTTATACTATAAAAAGTCTAAAAATCCACATATCTGGGTTGATCATTAAGACCTAAATGATCGGGAAATGAAAGGTAACTGTTATAGGAACGTAGAAAGGATGTATTTGTGGATCAAATGAATTTATTTGTTTTTTCATTAGTATTTTCCTCCTTGTTTGTTCTGTCGGACAGTTCCACCCAGGAACGTTACTAACGCACTTGGTTTCTGCTCGACTATTCTAGCGCCTTAAGCGATTGTTCTTCAAATCTCCAGGGCGCATGACCTTCCTTATGGAGGCTAGCAAATGTTCGCTGCACCCATTGTTAAGAAGAAGGCTATAAGGAGCAAAGAAAGAGGAAATAGGTAATCACATTTTAATCTGTGTTCATTAATTTCTACTCAAATAAAGTACATAAAATTATAGTAGGAATTTGGTAGCTTCTTCTAACAACCCAATTTTTGTCAGCTTCTTATATTTTCTAAGAACTGCTTACATCATAAAACTGGTTATTCCCCCTCTGCCCTCCTGCCTTCCTGTTGTTAAATTGTACAGTTCGCATGTCAGCATGTTGCTTGAAGACTGACATTACCGCCATCTTCTGATCTGGTACATAGTTGGTGAGTTGACGGTTGGCAGCATGGCCTACGTCTGCAAGAACAAGGATGCTGAGGAGATTCTACCAACTCCAGACCATCCTCTGATAGTGAAGGTAAAAATAGATCTTACAAGTATTCAAGGGCATGGGAAACGGGGGAGTGGGGTTATGTCGGGACTATGGGAGGATCATCATTCGTTCATTTTTTAGTGGACCCCCTTAAAAACGTAGCTTTCCATACCTTTGTTAGAATGCTTAAAATACTTTTACAAAATGTTTTTAAAGAAAAGTTAACCCTAATTTTAGCTCGGAAGAAATGCCGTATTTTGATTAATACAAAGGTGTCGTTTGGAATGTATGTCTTTCTTTCAGCAATTGCATGACCTTGAACCACAAAGTTTCCCCTTTTATGATCACACGTTCCCAACACCAGTGGCGCACAAAAAAGATTTTTCAAGGGAAAGGAGGCAGAGTAATTATATTTCCCCACCCACCCACAAGCACGCACCTTGAAAACCTTCTGCTGGCACTGGCATTATACTGGCACTGTAAAACCACTAGAAATTAAAATTAAAATATCATTCTATTCATAGTTCTATAAATAATATTTTGGCATATATTGCCATAATTTTGGGAATTTAGTGACCTTATTTAAAAAGCCCCTATTTTAATTCAATAAGCTCAGGCACTTTTTTTGTTTTAAGGAAGCCCTAAGAAGGTAAACATACGGAGAAATTATTATTTTACATAACTTTACGATGTAACTAGATTTGTGGCAGTACTTTCTAAAAGGTCACAACTCGCCACTGGTAAATATGACCCCTGTAAACAACCAGTGCTCTCCTTTTACGCACTTGTATCTTGGGGTAAAGTGATCGCCTCACACCCGATGTTCGTGGGTTCAAACCCAGATGACAAGGCCATAGCCAGTCAATATTTTCCGGGGGGAGGGGGGCTTTGGTGGGCATATACCCCAATTGCCGAAGGCTTGAAAAAATTATAAAAGATAAACAGTTCTAGAAGCTATCTGAAGTGTTTTTTGTGACAACATAGCCCCCTAACTGCCGAAGGCTAGGAAAAATTAATAATACTAAACACCTCTAGAAGCTGTCTAAAGTGTTTTTTATGGTAACACAGCCACCTAATATGTACAGTACTTGTATCTTGATTTTTATATTGTTTGGACCATAAATGAACCCATACTTATGTATTTTGTTCATAAAATTTCAGGGGGAGTTTGAACCTCAAAACACCCCCCCGCCCCCCCAACTACGGTCTTGCCAGCTGATGTCAACTGGTTTTCCTTGAACGATAAAAATCCATAGCACAACTTCTTTCGGGGGAAAAGTAAAGCCGTTGGTCCCATGTCGATTGTGGCATGTATGTAAAGAAACCAGTAAGGTATGGGGAAATACCTTTCCTGGCAAAATTGGCAGGCCCTTTCGATCTCTCTCATAGAAATTCTTGTGTGTTGAGATAATTAGTTGACTCTAAAAGTGCACGTTATATAAATTTATATAAACATAAAAATAACTTACCATATACCACCCAGTGGAGACCCTAGATGGATCATTTTTTTAGCACCATGTCTTAATATCCGTTCAGGTAATATAGTTATGTGCTAATAAAGCCAATGGTTTTAGGGATTAGGAAAGTTATAGTAACAGGAAGTGTACTCACATTTGCGTGGAGGGAGAGTGGACCACCATTTTGTAAAAACTGACCGAGATTTGAGCCCCAATCTTCCCATCATCGGTAGTCTAATTTACTGCGAAATTAGCACCTTAGACGATGCGGCCACCGAAGCAGGTCTAATGGTTGTTAATTAGTGCCTACATTAATACATAATAACCAAAAATGTACTTACTAAAGTAAGGTTAGTAAGGTTGAACTTTCATAATTTTTCTTGTAAATCTTAACTGTTAAAAATAAGTATATACTTCTAATCTTTTTAAATGGGATTTTGTGATTTCTCAGATTTCATAAGATCTGAAAGAGATTTAATTCTTCTAAGTGACTGAGACACTGCCAATATACTCAGATATATATATATATATATATATATATGTACTTAGCACTTCTATGGTTTTACATGACAGCTAGCAGAATCTAGCAAATGGTATCAGTAATACCAACATTGTCTAAAAGTAACTTTTGTCACCATATTTGGAAATAATTATTATTTTCTAATTACTACTATTATTATCACTTTTAACAATACTTTCCCAAAGATTACAGTATAATTTTACTTTCCATAATCAAATTTAAGAAAAAAAAGTCTAGTAATTTCATTTTAGTTTTTCTTTTAACTCATTGTGGCAATTACAGGTTAAATAGAGCATGAAATTTTACATTTAATGGTATTATATTCAGTTATTAATATTTTTATAGCTGCTCTCGTATATCTTTAACATAAATAAATGGTTTATGATAATAAAGAGGAAAAACATTCAAAATGTTTGTGAAATAATATAAAGTTTAAATATGGTAAACCGACGTAACCGACAACGGTCCTCTTTTTTCTACGTCATCAGCCGGCAGCTTTTATCCAGTGGCCATATTTGTTTTCAGCATATAAGGCCACTTTTAACGTTCTCTTGCTTTTAATAATTAATTTGAATTAAAACAGCAAAAGAAAACTTCAATATCAAGCAACCAACGAAACTGTTATTCTCATAACCAAAATCTAACAATTTTAAAATACAGAATAACTTTGAATTATCATATAAAATAAAGTTAATAAAACCACGTGCGTGAATCAACAAGTTGAAGAACAAAATAATTTATAGTTGAGTACTATTGATTTGTATTTAGGCGTGTCTATGCTACCCGTTAATAATTTTATTACAAATTTGAATAGTACAGTGTCTATTTTTGAATATTAATTCGGCTAGTTAGTAATCTGTATGTTCTTTTGTGAATATTATTTCGGTGTGTGAGCGTGTTATCCTCGGAAAATAAACGGTTTTTTGTCGATCTTTGAGTAATCATTTATCTAATATAACATTAAAGCGTGTGATAAAATAAAATAGCGAGTGTTTCTCAGTGATCGATATACATTATTCAAGAATTTAAGTGTATCAAGACTATACAATAAATCTTTTAACCCCAAGATTGTGTTGTGCTGCTATCTAGGCTAAACCTCGAGTTTTAGAATTTTTATAGTAGGCCTATTCCAAAAAAATTCTGTAAAGTGTAATAAAAATTACTTGTGAGGCGAGTCTTTCACCAGTGTTGATTAAATAAATACCAGGCTAAGACTTCAAGTTATAAGTTATTGTATTTTTATTAGAGACTTTGTCACAACTGTTTAAGAGGAGTGAATCTAAAATAGATTTTTGTTAATTCCATATTGTGTCCCGCACAGCGACGTTGGTAAGTTTGTTTATTAATTGTCTTTTACAACATCATGAATATAACAGTAATTTATCATAGATTTCTTCATGGTTCTTTAATTTCATTTTTACGCTGTCCATGATTATGGTATTTTTATACCGAAACATGTCGGAAGAATATAAATCAGCATCATTCTAATGGCTGATTATCACAAGAAGTAATGGGATTGAACCAAGATAGGGCTTGGATTTTATAAATAACCTTAAAATAAAAATTATTATATTTTTCATAAACGTTGTAACTAGAACATTTACATTACTTTATTAAACCTTATTGGGAGATGCTAACCCACTAATTCAATTTTATTACCTAATTTACAACACTGTTGATCTTTAAACTTTGTTTTTGTCATTAATTTGTTGTATCCAAGTTTTGTAAATAGATTTTAATATTTTATATGTGTATTTTAGCCTTGTCGTCAACCCATGTTTTAATTCAGTTGATGTTATATCATATTATTGAATTTATATATATGCCATTTTGTAGCTCATTAAAAGCAAAATAAAATCAATATTTTGAATATTAAAAGTCACTTAATTCATTTACCAATTTTAACACTATCTAATTCATTCAATTGGAAAGCTATAAATTTTGTTATAGCTATTCCTGAGTTTTCTAAGTATATTAACACTCCTTATTTTAAACTACTTTAGAATGTTTTCTGATACGTATTATTATTATTATTATTATTATTATTATTATTATTATTATTAGCACCGCTTCTTACTACCCATTCGGGTTGTACGCACTTACGCTAATAGTGTAATGGTAAGGTGATTGTGAGAAGAAATGGAGGACCTACAGTTTAACATGGGATCCGAACCACGGTGGAGGCCTGACATTCCACGAATTCACAAGTTGTGATTAATACACGTCTTGTCAGAGGTGAAGGAAGGGCTTGGCAATCGGATAAATTTGTGCCGTGATCGTGGAATGAACCCCGGACCCCAGCCCAGAAGTCTGACACTTTAACCCTAGACCGCCAGGTCACCAATATGTTGTAATACTGTTAAAAAGGTTTAAGACTTTTCTTTTTCTTCTATGTGTAGTGGAATGGATATTCATATTTTTCACATTTATAATGTTGTTAATAATACTAATATTAACAACAACAACAAAAATGGAATTGTTTAAATAAAAATTATTTATTTATTACAATAAAAACTGATATGGGATTAAATGCTTTTTTAGAGAAAATTATATTCTTGAAAAAATTTATAATTAATACTAGGCCATCAACATATTAAGGTCAACAATATATAGAAAATAAATAAAACAATCATAAGGTTTCTTGTATAGACCTAAAATTTGACTGTCAGAAGTGACAGCTGCTAAACACATGTTTTTGCAGATCATATGGTTCGGCGTAGGGATACATAATTTGGTCTAGTAACTTTTCAGAGCTGTCAGCTATCAGCTGTGAGCTGTCAGTCAGCACCAAAGAAGTCGTGTGAGAGGTATATATATATACGGAGAATTTGATTGTAGCCGGAGTTAAGGGTGAAGTGGTTAGTAGTAGCCGGGGACTCTAATTGTAGCTGGAGTGAAGGGTAAAGTGGTTAGTAGTAGTCGGGGACTCTAATTGTAGCTGGAGTGAAGGGTAAAGTGGTTAGTAGTAACCGGAGACTCTAATTGTATCTGGAGTGAAGGGTAAAGTGGTTAGTAGTGGCCGGGGACTCTAATTGTAGCTGGAGTGAAGGGTAAAGTGGTTAGTAGTAGCCGGGGAGTCTAATTGTAGCTGGAGTGAAGGATAGAGTGGTTAGTAGTAGCCGGGGACTCTAATTGTAGCTGTAGTGAGGGGTAAAGTGGTTAGTAGTAGCCGGGGACTCTAATTGTAGCTGGAGTGAAGGATAGAGTGGTTAGTAGTAGCCGGGGACTCTAATTGTAGCTGGAGTTAAGGGTAAAGTGGTTAGTAGTAGCCGGGGACTCTAATTGTAGCTGGAGTGAAGGGTAAAGTGGTTAGTAGTAGCCGGGGACTCTAATTGTAGCTGGAGTGAAGGGTAAAGTGGTTAGTAGTAGCCGGGGACTCTAATTGTAGCTGGAGTGAAGGGTAAAGTGGTTAGTAGTAGCCGGGGACTCTAATTGTAGCTGGAGTGAAGGGTAAAGTGGTTAGTAGTAGCCGGGGACTCTAATTGTAGCTGGAGTGAAGGGTAAAGTGGTTAGTAGTAGCCGGGGACTCTAATTGTAGCTGGAGTGAAGGGTAAAGTGGTTAGTAGTAGCCGGGGACTCTAATTGTAGCTGGAGTGAAGGGTAAAGTGGTTAGTAGTAGCCGGGGACTCTAATTGTAGCTGGAGTGAAGGGTAAAGTGGTTAGTAGTAGCCGGGGACTCTAATTGTAGCTGGAGTGAAGGGTAAAGTGGTTAGTAGTAGCCGGGGACTCTAATTGTAGCTGGAGTGAAGGGTAAAGTGGTTAGTAGTAGTCGGGGACTCTAATTGTAGCTGGAGTTAAGGGTAAAGTGGTTAGTAGTAGCCGGGGACTCTAATTGTAACTGGAGTTAAGGGTAAAGTGGTTAGTAGTAGCCGGGGACTCTAATTGTAGCTGGAGTGAAGGGTAAAGTGGTTAGTAGTAGCCGGGGACTCTAATTGTAGCTGGAGTTAAGGGTAAGGTGGTTAGTAGTAGCCGGGGACTCTAATTGTAGCTGGAGTGAAGGGTAAAGTGGTTAGTAGTATTCGGGGAGTCTAATTGTAGCTGGAGTGAAGGATAGAGTGGTTAGTAGTAGCCGGAGCTACTATTAAGTCAAATAAACTATTATATAATAGTTATTGTAATAAATAACAATTTGAAATGAAATGTTAGTGTTATACTTGTAAATATTTTGCTTTTTTATATATAATTAACTTAACCTTAACTATGTTTTTGAATCCTGCCCAAACCTTCAAAAATCTACAGGGCTGTAGAACAAACCTAAGGAAATATATAGGAACACATCAAAATACAGATATTTTAAAATCCTTTTATCTATTTGAGGTTTTGACGTGTACTTTCTGTTTATATCCGCACACGAGAATTTATATGAGCGAGAGTGAAAAGGCCTACCAATGTTGCCGGGAAAGATACTGTAACAAGATCAGTGTCCGACAATGGGACCGGTGCGTTTATCTTTTTCCACCCTAACTGCGCTCCTTGTTGAGTAAGTAGGCAGCGGCAGTCTCGTTTGGCTTTGGTTTTAGAGCGGACAGGGGGGAGGAAAAGGCACAAGTTTGGATGAATCTGAGAGTTTGTTCATTTTATTCTAGAAATGGAAGATTCCAGACTCTTAACTGTGATCCATGTAAATACACGCTTAGCGATAGCCAGACAGCTCCAGTCCGAGTCAAGACTAGCTAAGTGGGTGGACCAGCGCGTCCGGTCTAGCGTGCCCGGGAGTCGGTGGCGTGACCAGCGAGCAGGTCAGCGTGTCCTCGGGTATGTCGGCGAGTCTAGTGTTCGTGTATCGCTGGTCATCACAGTGTGTCATGTGCGGAGACCAGCGGTGATTTAAGTTGATTATATACGGCTGATGTGGACATTTATCGTTATTGTTAACTGTTTTAATTGTTATGAGGTGTTTTACATTTATACATTTCATTTAATTCTATTTTACATATTCTTACTAACGTATTAATTTTTACAGACTTAAATTTTACGCTTATTATTTAATTAAATGGGTAATTTAATTGTATTTTAATCGGTGTATGTATTGTTTTATTCTTAATAATCGAGACCTTGAATATTTTGTGTGCATTTTCATTCATGTTTAGTCAGCAATCCACTCCAGTATCTTTAAAAGAACTCGTGGTTCACACGGTAACTTGTGAACAGCCTCCGACACTCCCAGGTTACGCGTGCCCTGCGTTACAATACTTGTTTACTACCAGGGCTATTATACATTCAACAATCGACCCTTGGTTCTTGAGGTGAGCACCTTACCCCAAGACTAGCGAGGTTGGCTTTATCATGCATGATGTTATATTAACTATCTTGTCTAACCTTTTTAAAAATAGTTCTTACCAGTAGTTCAAATATACGCTGATCAACAATTTATATCTTGTAGCCTCATGGGTAGTTACGCGAACTAAACGTTAAGCTTATCTTTTGACGGGGAGGTTGGGGTTCGAATGCTAACCGGGTATTTTTTCCTAAATATTCTCCCACTCTTCCTCTATGTTCCACCTTTATCATACCTAGCTTATTTGCTTGGACGGGTAGTAAGACACGGTGAAAAAAACGTATCTCGCAAGTAATTACTTGGCTTGTGCGTTACTGAGATCTGTTCTCTTAATTAAGGAAGGGCCAGGAAGGGGGAAGGGGTGCTCAAATGTATAAATGGAAAGGAAAATAACTGGCATCTACTACAAAACAAAACCTTTGTTGATGGGGACAGCTGGTGGGCTATTTAATTTAACTGACCAATGACGACACTAAGCTATCATCGAGTACGTTAATAAAAGACTCATTGAAACAATGCCAGTCTAACAATTCTCACTTCTTGGAGTGTTACGTCATTAATAGATCACACTGTTACTTTAGTATGGTAGGATTCTGGTAGGAAGACAGGAGTTTTTCTGACAGTTACAAACGTTGCTAAACGTCACAAGTCCGCTCATGTCACATTTGGTGGATAATATCGATATCTATAAGATAACAATAACAATATGGCCAACCTTGCTTTGGTGGTCACATGGTCTAATACGCTACTCTTAAAATATATTAGACTCCCAAAGATGGGGAGGTAGAGGCTCGAATCTCGGTCGGGTGTACTGAGGGCGGTTTTCCCGGAATTGTTTTCCACTCTACCTCCACGCAAATGTGGGTACACTTCATATAAACAAAACCTTCCTAATCCCTAGAAACCACTATCGTAACTAGTACATAAGCGTATAACCCGAACGGGTAATAAGACGCGGTGATAAAAAAATATACATACAGAATGTTCGGAAACTCATGGCCCAAACTGCTCATATAGTTTGTTTGAACCAAAAGTAATACAAAATCACTATACGCCTACATCCGGAAAACTACGCTAATACCATTAAATTGTGTTCAGTTTCGGCGTATAGCGTCAGGAGAGCAAATCTGTTCAAGCATGCGTGTACAACAGGTTGCATAGTAATTGGGCGCATGGTACTACACACCTCGACATCTTGGAATACGGCAGCAGAACATACCACAACTAATAGTAAACAAAACACCAGTCCATCTAGAAATACGAATACGTTCTAAGGTTTATCATTAACGGTCCTAAATAACAGAAAGGGCTTGCTATTGTTGCATGTGCAGTGCCACGCGCCTAACTCATATGCAACCTGTTATACATGCATGCTTTACAGCTTTGCTGTCCCGGCGCTATATGCTGTAAAGTCAATTGTTATCAGTGTTGGCAGCAGAAATATGTGTTTGTATTTTATAAAAGGTCCTTATACCATAATCCAAACTATAATCCTAATCATAATCATAATTCTACCATAATACTTAGCAAATATACCTAAATATTATATATACCTTCTTCAAACTGTGCCCTGCGTATCCCTTGTGCTCAACGATAGCTATTTCAGGCTCCTTGAGGCTATTTTATAATATGTATTATTAGTTTTTCACAATATAGAATAGCGTCAATAATTAGGACTGTCAATTTTTCAAACCTAGATAAAGGCCATTTGTCAAGTCGTTGCTAGAAAGTTTTTCTATCCTCTCTCCACGCTGATTCTGTTGCAATAATCCCTACGCCGTTAAGGACACCCCGTATTGAAAGTAATGATTAAAAAATATAGCAGGAGTCTAATTTATACCACAACTGCGTGTTGCAGTCGTGTTAGGTCATTATTTTCTGCCAGTACATGGCTTTAAAACAGGGCTGCAAGCTATTATAGTGTACAAGGGCGTATACCCAACTGTATTTTAGGGGGGGCTAAGCTAAGGTCATCATTCTCTTAAAGTAGGGATGGACCTCGAAAAAAAAATCACAGCAGGAAATAAACTTTATTTAAAAATAAACTGTTCTAAAATATTTATGTTTACTATCACACGTACTATTTCGAATAGAATGGATAGTTCAAATGAAAGAGCAGGTCCTTTGTATTGAAATATATTCGTACCAGTATTATGATTACATTAAACCTGTGTAGTCTAAAACTCTAAATTATGTGTTGAGGCAGACACCAATACAATGTATATTTCCTTCCTTTACCATAGAGGTAGACAACAATACAAAATATAGTTCCTTCTTCTACCAGAGAGGTAGACAATAATACAATGTATATTTCCTTCCTTTACCAGAGAGATAGACAACAATACAATGTATATATTCCTTCCTTTACCAGAGAGGTAGACAACAATACAATGCATATATTCCTTCCTTTACCAGAGAGGTAGACAACAATACAATGTGTACTTCCCTCCTTTACCAGAGAGGTAGACAGCAATACAATGTGTATTTCCTTCCTCTACCAGAGAGATAAACAACAATACAATGCATATATTCCTTCCTTTACCAGAGAGATAGACAACAATACAATGTATATATTCCTTCCTTTACCAGAGAGGTAGACAACAATACAATTTGTACTTCCCTCCTTTACCAGAGAGGTAGACAACAATACAATGTGTATTTCCTTCCTCTACCAGAGAGATAAACAACAATACAATGTATATATTCCTTCCTTTACCAGAGAGGTAGACAACAATACAATGTGTACTTCCCTCCTTTACCAGAGAGGTAGACAGCAATACAATGTGTATTTCCTTCCTCTACCAGAGAGATAAACAACAATACAATGCATATATTCCTTCCTTTACCAGAGAGATAGACAACAATACAATGTATATTTCCTTCCTCTGCCAGAGAGGTAGACAATAATATAATGTATATTTCCTTTCCTTACCAGAGAGGTGGACAACAATTCATTGTATAGTTACCTCCTTTACCAAAGAGGTAAACAACAATACAATGTATAGTTATTTCTTCTACCAGTAAGGTAGACAACAATACAATGCATAGTTTCCTCCTTTAACAGCAAGATAGACAACAATACAATGAATAGTTACCTCCTCTACCAGCAGGGTAGACAACAATACAATGTATAACTATACAACTATAGTTATACAATGTATAGTTCCCATCTTTAACAGAAAGATTGACAACAATATAATGCATAGTTTCCTCCTCTAACAGCAAGATAGACAATAATTCAATGTATAGTTCTCTCCTTAAACATCAGAGTAAACAACAATAAAAAGTATAATTCCCTCCTTTACCAGCAATGTAAACAACAATACAATTTGTAGTACTCTGTTTTCAAAGCAAGGTAGACAACAATACAATGTGTAATTCCTGCCTTTATCAGTGAGGTAAATTACCGTTTTAATCACTGTCCAAACATTCATAATTTACTCATGTAGTATGTAGAGTACAAATTGTGTAATATTTGAAGAAAATGGTTTGGGCGATTATTGTGTGTGTTTTATAATATAATACAACCATAATACTCGTTTAAAAATCAACGGCTTCTTTTCTGGTCGTGTGATGTGTCCCATTGGCATTTGTTGGACAATGATTGCGAATGAGAATAATTTTTAGTGACCCTCAAAATCTGGGATACGCATTTTAATTAATGACTATATAGATACAAATATTTACTCCAATGATAGTCAGCAAGTATTCCCGCAAACCTTTTGGTTATTGGCAACTTACCTGAAAAATGTCCGTTTCGTAGGTCTTCTAGGTTACGAGATTTTTTGAGTGGACGTAGGAACTGGTAGTTATTTTAGTGAAGGTAATATTATGATTAATACTATAGCTATTTGGTCTGAATGTCAAACTAATCTAGTTTGGTTTAGCGGGAACGAATAGATCGGGGTTTAAATTCCAACCGGATCTACTGAGGTTGATTTGACCGAGATGGTTTCTCCCACATGAGCGTCGTTTAGAAAGAGAAGGTACGTATTACGTGTTTTTTTTATATCCCCCCGCCCGTTTTTTAAAAATATGGCATTACTGATTGGGAGGGACACGACATCCAGTTCGGTCGCTTGTTTGTAGATTATTCGCCGCTCTGGTGGCACAGAGCCCTCAATGAGATGATGGGATGATAGTGAATATGGAGGTGTGGGTATAATTTACCAACCCCTGGTGACCGTTGCGATAATTCCTCTTAAAAGAAAAATACCCTAGAGAGCAGCCAGGAATCGCAGCCGAGACCCTTTAGTTCGTAACCAGGTGCACTGACCACTACACCACGGAGTCTGATTCCTCCCTGCAACGCC
The DNA here is from genome assembly GCA_902151445.1 of Timema monikensis. Taxonomy (NCBI): domain Eukaryota; kingdom Metazoa; phylum Arthropoda; class Insecta; order Phasmatodea; family Timematidae; genus Timema; species Timema monikensis. The sequence continues at coordinate 187,495 of CABFVZ010001011.1, forward strand.
GATGTTCTCACTCCTCCTCCACGCGTATTCTGGTAGTACTCTTACTCCCAACCCCCTTCATTTAGTTATATAGATAGGGCAGGTTCTAAAACGAGGGCGAATATAAACGGAGTTAAAAGACTTAGACTCGTTTGCTTAAAAATGACCGTTTATGTCATGAACAAAAAACACAAATAGATCTAATTAATAAATGAAAAGAGTAAAGCAAAGACAAAATTGAGAGTTCTAGTGAGGGGATGCTCAAGGGCTTCTTCTTCTTCTTCTTTGTCAGTAACCAGGAAATGACGGACATAAAAACGAAGTGGAGCAGTTAATTTATTTTTCAGGATGGAAATCACTTGATAAATAAACGTGAAACTCTTTTAGTTTAACGGATTTTGATAGAGTTACTTTCGTTGATTATTGTAGACTCACTTTAACACTTGCGAAACGAAATAATATACATTGTTGCAGAAAGACTCCACCAAAGAACATGAAATAATATAAACTGTTAAAACAAAACATTGAGGAAGAGGAATATCTCTTTTCATCAAAAAGATTTATGATAAATTTCAATTTCTAAGAACTCAACAAAATGTGCCAAAGCAAGAATAATGTTAGCCTCCGGGGACTGGCACTAAAAAAATAAAACTAAGACAATTGCCATGGCATTTTTACAACAACCTAAATTGTTATAAATACTAACCAAAACACAAATATAATATCAATATTAAAGGAATATTATTAGATAAATATTTGAATGATATTGTATTTTTGTAAATTTTATTTAAAAAAAAAAGAAAATTACAATAATGTTAAACTATTACAAAAAATAGCTTATTATTAACAAAAATCTTGTAAAGCATTATTTTATATTTTACTGTATTACAAAATTACTAATTACTTACATCTACATTATCAGTGTATTATTTTATTTTAAATGTACGGCGGCAATGAGCCAGACGAATGACATCTCGACTGCCACCGTTGTGTATTCACAACATGCCTGCATGGTGCCAGTTAAAACTCCCGTGTCTCAGAAAATAAACTTTTCTTGAATCTTTGATGACATCATACTAAGCCGTAGGAACTAATTAAGGAATACTTGGAGGGGATCTGACCTAATCCCCCTCGATTAAAAGTACAGCAATTGCGAAAATGCAACAGCGCCAGTCACAGAAAGTTGATAAAATATTACAACTTGCAAACACTTTTAAATGACTGATCACGTGGGTGGACATTAGACAACTATTAAGGCTTGCTCTTTCTTATGAATATCGCAAAACGTTGACAGTCAGCTGTTTTATGTTTGCCTCGCACTGCATCATGGGTCAACATACAGCGTGTGAATTGCTGAGTCACTCAAGCAGATTCTGCTCTCTATTTTCGGCGAATGTGTGAATTAGCTTCACTCACTGTTCGGGTTATCCAAGACCTTAAATAGTTTAAATTAGGACCAAGGATGAAGAAGGTGACTTCTAAGGAATGTCCCGGTCATTTAACCGGAGAGTGGATATGAAATGGTGTGAGTTAAGGCGACACGTCGATCAAAGTTTCATTGCACTATTTTAATAAATGTATAAATGAAAGCCATACCCAGCCCAGTGATTATATTATATAAAATCGTAACAGTTGACAAGTCATAAGAGTTCAAACTTGAAATCTTATGTTTTTCAGTTCTCATTGTTAACGTGGGGATGTAGGGGACGTGAAAAAAGGGTAATGTTTTTTGCTTTTTTATAGCAAAACATATTTTGGCCCAAAAATGAAATATTTCCCCAGTAGAAACATAGAGTTTAGTTTTTTTTAAAGCACCGCATCTTAACAGCCATTTGGGCTATACGCTTGTCTTCTAATTATTAATCTAACAGTTTTTAGGGATGGGGAGGTTATATTTAGAGGAAGTGTACCTCCATTTGGGTGGAGGGAGAGTGGAAACCAACTTTGGAAAAACCTATCCTCAATACACCCAACTGAGTTTTGAACCTCGATCTCCCCGTCACCGGCAGTTTAGTCCACTGAGAGACAGATGCCTTAGACCATGAGGCCACCGACACGGGTATATAGAGATTAGTTTTCTCCATTTGGTGATATCAACAGTTGTTGAATATCCGTCAAGGTTGTCCGGGAGTTAAGGCTGAGCCTACCCATAAATGCACGGTTATGAACAAAAAAAAGTTTAAAAAAACCTAATAATTCAACATTGTTGTATTTTATTTATTTTAGTAACATATCTGGGCATCTTTCATAACTATTATGGAATTTTCAAACCATGCTAAGAATAGCTATTGAAATATTGTCGTTAGAATTTTCCATTTCAATGCATTTTAGATGGGAAAACAAAAATTATTAATAGATTTATTTATTTTATTTGTACAATTAAGCTAGAGTGTTTGTTTATAACATATTATTTAATGAATAATTTCTTTTTCTTTTTAAACGTATTTCCAAACCCTTCCTACACCTTTGACAAGACATCTTGTGAATGTGTGGAATGCCAGGCCACCACCGTGGTTTGGATTCCACGTTAAACTGTAGGTCCTTCATTTCATCTCACACCCTACCATTACACATTAGCGTAAGTGCGTATAACCCGAACGGGTAGTAAGACGCGGTGCTAATAATAATAAATAATAATAATAATAGTTTTTAAACGTATTTTTAAATTTGGGTTGGCTTCAATAATCCGGATGATATTGAGCTCTAACGACTCGCGAGTCGGCTCTTTAGTAACATAGTTTTAAATACAACTTTTCCTTCTACAAATAGTTATCTTAGTTGATAATAGGTGTCATTAGTATAATCATTACTCATTTATCAGCTAGTATCGTTTTGCAGGCGTTGGCTAACCTGCTGTATCAGAATCCAGGTGGAAGTGGAGGGTTAAGCTAATCTCTGTGACCTTGAGTCAAAGAAACATTAATAACATGTGCATTGGGATAAGAAGCGCCAATGTCAAATTATGAAAATTTGCGTAGTTAAATATAAACATCTTAATATATTCAGGAACTAAAATACTCACAAAGTCTTAACTGTTGTGTGAATAAATATAGTTAGTCCCTACTTACTTCAATGAGAGTATTACTCTAGTGATACATTATTTTCAAAGAAAAAACTACATGCTTCTCCATACACAAAATTTTATGACATTAGCCCTTATTTATCTGAGGCAGTAAAACATGTAAAATTCTTCATTCTTATCTTACATTCTTTAATGGGTTTTCTCATTCTTGAGCACTACACGTTGTAATAATAAATTTTAATATTCAAAGTATATGAAAACTACTGTACATTGAATTTTTAATCCCTATTATAATAAATAAAAATAAGCATTCCTGCTCATATCAAACGTAGTTATTTTAAATAAAATTGAGTCTGAATGTAATTTGGAGACGTTCTCAGTATGTTTTTATCTACTATATTTATTTTACGGTCTAAGATTTGACTTTGGAATAAGCTATTTTTCAAAAAATTAATGAACGAAGTTTTTGGTACTCAAAGTGTGAATATGTTAATTTTATTTTATTAGCTTGTTAAATGTGATTAACTTTTAATTTGAATCTGTTGCATTCTCGCAGTTTGTGCTCTATTGTATCGAATCCTGAACAATAAGTACGCACGATGATTATTTTTATTTAATTAATAAAATGTGACTATTTTTGCTTTCGAACAAGATCCAATGGATTGTATAAATTTTGAGGTGGAAAAGTATTTAAACAATATTATTTTATATCCTTGTGAATAACAAGTTTGTGAAGCATGGGTCGATGGAAGAAAGGGCGCACAAAGAAACTCAAAGATATAAAAGGGCAAGTTTTGTTTAATGGTATCATATTACTGGCGTTTAGGCTATCTGTATTTACTAATTTAAGTACAACGGATGAGTAGCGATAATATTTTATTTACTGTAGAAATAATATCAAAATTAAGATACAAATAAATATTTCTATTTAACAATGTAGCGATTATTCTGATGTTTCAATTACTTTTTCTAAAAAAAAGCTCTTAGCTGAAAGTAAATGTTACTAACACTCTGTAACGCACTTATTGTATGTTCAAAATCTCTTGTGCCTTAGCCGAGCTCGTATCACGCTAGTACTAAGTAATTTCAACCTTACAGGTAATCGAACTAGCAAAGTTACTAGAGCTGATTAATTTATGCAATCATTGCTCAGTCATAGCGCTTTAGCATTCTTGAGTACGACATGGAGCCGATGATAAGTAAAATATGTTTAAAACAATTAAAGTTGGTGAACTTTTGTGTTCCCAATGCCACAAAGTAAGTAAGTAGTTGATACCCAACAGCCTCTGTGGTATAGAGGTCAGATTTACTGACTTCAGGTCTCGAAGTCCCGGGTTTGATCCCCAGTGCTTCCAATTCTGTCTGCGAAACAGTGGGTTTGAAACGGAACCAAAATCAACCTCGTGAGGACAAATGAGGAGCTACTTGAATGAATAAGTAGCGCTTCAGTCGAGAAAACTGATATAGAGGCCTGGAGGGTTCATTGTGCTGACCACATGACACCCTCAACCCGAAAATGTTGGCACTATCTTCGCCAACATACTGCAACCTCCCGATTATTATAGCCTGCTTGCAGGCTGACACCATGGAGATATTACTAAAGTTATAATCTACCAATAGGATGAAAAATTATTCCCAAAAACATTTATTTCTGGAAAATTGTGTAAATCCTACAGATGTTCGAAAACTGTAAACACCGTATTAAATAACAGATACCCACTTCAGTGACCGAGTGGTCTAAGGCGTGACCCCAATAATAAATTGGCTTGCTGATAGTGGAGCGCTTGGAGTTCAAATCCTGGTCGGGTCTACTGAGGGTAGTTTTTCCTAAATTGTTTCCCTATCTCCCAAAATAAAATGCTGGTAGATAACCTCTCAAATCCTTCCTTCCTCATTACTATCCAATTAGATTATCATATGTGCGCATAACATGAACAGGTAGTATGACGCGGTGATATCAGAATTAAAAATAACAGATAAATTTATAGTCAAAATTGTTCTAGTCTTCGAAATGAAACTGTTTTTTAAATATTTTATTGCCTCTTTAGCCTTTAAAGTTTAAAAATTAGTCAATGTACAGTGGCCAAATTTACCATATTAAATTTTAGTTATTTTTTATTTTACCTGCTTACTAATAAACTTAAGGGTGACCTGGCGGTCTAGGGGTAAGGTGTCAGACTTCTGTGCTGGCGGCCGGGGTTCAATCCTCGGTCCCGGCACAGATTTATCTGATTACCAAACCCTTCCTTCACCTCTGACAAGACATCTTGTGAATGTGGGGAATGCCAGGCCTCCACCGTGGTTCGGATTCCACGTTAAACTGTAGGTCCTCCATTTCATCTCACAATCACCCTACCATTACACATTAGCGTAAGTGCGTATAACCCGAACGGGTAGTAAGACGCGGTGCTAATAATAATAATAATAATAATAATAAACTTAAATAAATGGTCCGACAAAATCGTAAGCTACATACTCTCTCGTATAGGTTATTTATTATAGTTAGTGACAAAATCTTCAAAAATGAGCTATCTCTAATTTTACCTTAAATCACTACCCTCCCCAGATATTTATTTAAAAAAAATAGTTCAAGACTTTTTTAAAAAGGTGATTTATAAAGCAATGACCTGAGTTCGTTTCTACTTTGTTCAATAACATGACCCGGCTGTTAGGCCTTGTATCTATGGCCCATAGTTTTTATTGCAAGGGGGTCATCCTTAAATTACGTAAGGCATTTTTACATGATTTTAGATCCTCCCTCCCTCACGTGGGTGAGCGGAAGAATTTTCGCAAGCTCCCTCCCACCTCTCCAGCTATTTTTAGACATGAGGATTGGTAATATACCACTTTTTTGGTCACATGGTATAAGTTGTCACTCTTGCAATAGACTAGTCTGCCGATGACTGGGAGATCGTGGCTCACTCATGACCGGGTGATATTTCCTCAATATTTTCCCACTCTCTCTCCACGCGAATGAGGGTACACTTCCTCTAACTTGAAACGTATTTATCCCTAACACACTGGCGTAATTAGCTCATACCTAAACAGGCAGAATTAATTAAGGAAATGTACCCACATTTGCGTGGGAGAGTAGAAGGAAACGATTGAATAAAATTTTCCCAAAATACCCTCAGCAGGGATTTGAACCCCCAGAGAGAAGCGTCTAGCTGGCTGTGATGGATAGGCTAATTTTTCTGTTCGAGAGTGTGATTCTATCTTGACGTTATGTCTCCCCACGTTTGGTCCAACTTGGTCGCCTACACACTTTACGGTCCGGCACTACACTTCTTATCTCTATCAGTTCTAGGAAAAGTTTACTTGCAGCCTCAGCTGATTACTGGTCGTGGTCAGCTAGCCTCGCAATTTTTTAAACAAATTAGTAATACTGCCAACCTGATGGCTGGTATCCACCAGTTCGTATAACGTTAGCAACGCCATCTATTTTGAGAGCTGAAAGCTCAACACCGCCAGAGAGGGTAGGCAGGGCCTTAAAGTTCGATAATTTCGTTGGCTGGTCAGTGATGAGGCATCAGAGTAGCAAGGGTTGGGATGTGTTGATTAGCTTGAAAAAAGAGCAATACATTAGGTAGAGTGCTCTTCTATTACATTTCTGGCTGGAAATCCGTCATTTACGTCCGTGGTTGTCCATCATTATGAAAAATTCAAGTTTTTATTATTGCAATCGTTTGTTCTTAGTTTGTTCCGGATTGTCCCGCAAAAAGTTTTGTTTGTTGCGTATTTGTTATTGCACAAATAGGACGCGAATTTGACACTTAGTTTACTCATGAGGGGCCAACTTCATGGAAACCCCTCCCCCAACACTTTTAAAAAGTAGTTTTTTTAATTGCAATCGTTTATTCCTCGCTTGTTCCGGATTGTTACACAAAATGTTTTGTTTGTTCCGTTTTGAAAAACCTACAAATAATATGTTTACGTTGGGGGGAGCGGATCCATCTTCACGATAGCCCATTCCGGTTTGAATAATATCTTGGAACTTATGTTAAATTAGTATATTTTTAAATTATATCGATATTTTATAAGCATATATACTCACACCTATTGTTTTTAATAAAACAGTTGTAGGAATGAGAAAATAATGTTGAAAATAAATTATGTATCTTATTTGTTTGTAATGTTTGTAAAATCCACATAACCGATGAGTCGCTGAAACTAAACGGTGAAAAGTTGCGTCGGAATGAGATTTTATTAAAGTAAATTTTTGTAGATCAATTTTATATTTACCAGAATGAAGGTTATTCTATAGTTATTTTTTTAAATCACTTTTTTGGAAATTTATTCTGGGTCCTGTTAGTAAACTTTTATTGATTCGAAAAAAATAATTTTTAATAATTTTTACTGTCAAGGAGTTTCTTAGTTTTCTTCGTAAGTGTCAAGCGTTGGAATAGTTGGAATAAATGAAATTCCCTTCCAACCATATCTCTTTGTGGTCAAAGATACAACACCTATTTCATAGCTGAGGAAACTGCAGATCTTATGGAGAAAAAAATTATCTTCCCTCCCTCTCTCTCTCTGTTACTGGTTGCCAAATCTTCAAGCTTTCGTTTGTTGGGTGGTGAGGGGTGGGGTAGGGTTTACTTGGAAATACCTTATTATAAACAATGCGGCATGGGGAGTTTGGGGGGTTCAATTGATAGGCAAAAACATTTCCTCTCGGTGTACAGCATTTTCTAGAAACATTAACTATTTCCACAATAGTATTTATTTCAAGATTGAAATTTATTAACGTTTCTCTATTCCCCACGTAATTATGCTTAAACCATTTTATGTATAAAGCTTTTTTCCTCATAATTAATATACAAACAATATGCATTGCCGCTTGATTTACTTAATTAGTTCCGTCTTAACGAAAATAGGTGTAGACTCTTAACACCATTGCCCTTTCTCTACTACTTAATATTTTCCTCTTGGAATGTAATTGCTTGTAACAAGCCGAAGACTCCATAATTAATTACTAATTTTTTTTTCACGAAAAAGATTCTTTATACAATGGCTGTAAAAATTGCTTTCAAATGTTAAGTATTTTTTCATCATTCTTGATATGCAATGGGTCGAACCTGGGGCGATCACTTACAGCCATTTATTGTTTATTGGATTGTATATTCTGTGTTTCTGATTCTGGAAACCCCTAACATATACAATAAACATAAAACCTATCTGCCTATATAAGACATTATGCCCATTTTCAGTTTCAAAGCTTGACGTTTTCCAGGTTGTGATGGAAGGAACCATTGTTTATTATTTAAATAATTATATATATATAGTTTCTTTGCAGTTCACAGTGATCACAAATAAAACACAAATCTACAAGTTACTACAACATGTTTAAACAATGAAAAAACCCCGGCAGTGATATAAAGATCATTATCACTACAATATGAGGTTAACTATTTCAAGAGACAGCTTGTGAATGATCGTTCAAACAGAAATGTAGATTACTTCGGTTTCTGTGATAACACATCTGGAGTAGTCGCTGTGTGCTGCGTGAACTGCGGCGTTCTTGTCAACTAAGCTACACTTCCCTACAAAGTTTTGATCTCGTGAGCCAGCTTGGAATTTCAGTGCGTATTTTTATGTCATACTGAAATCAAGCTATTCTGTAAAACGTTGCATATTTAAGTCTAAATATGTTTTGTAGTCTTAAGTATACACATCTATAAATCATATGAATACTAATATTTAATATTTATTGATGAATTAACCCGCCTTGGTGGCGTAGTTGGCTAACGCGCTTGTCGTGTTGAGCTCGACTGCTGAGGACGGGGAGATCGAGGTTCGAATCTCGGTCAGGTGAACTGGGAGTGATTTTTCCTAAAATGGTTTTCCACTCTACCTCCACGCAAATGCGGGTTCACTTCCTCTAATTCAACCTTCCCAATTCCTAATCCATTAGCGTAATTAGCACTTAAATCATATAACCCGAACGGGTAGTAAGACGCGGTGCTAAATATAATAAAATATAGATGAATTAGTTTCCATAAACAATGGTTGAATTGTGTTGATTTTAAGGGAACTTTAAGCATATGTATATAGAATATGCTTCTAACTAAGGTAAAATCCCAACTTTATCAAATAGATATAGTATTAAAAATACTAAATTTCAGTTTTCAAATTTTTATTTTAAAAAGTGTGGCCTAAAATTAGTTTCTGAAAACGTAAAAGTTAAGTTTCTTACACTCATAGCTCGTTTATAAAAATACATAAACATACATATATGGTGTGTAATATTTCATAGAAAAAAAAAGTCTTTTGAATGGCGAAAAAAAAATTCTGTACAAGTGGCCTTAAAGATAAAAAAAAATTCTGTACAAGTGGCCTTAAAGATAAAAAAAAATGGGTGTGTGTACTTATGTACGCGCCTGAGAAGTTATACTTCTTTGGCATAATTAAAAAATAGTTTTTAATTGCATGCAAATATTTAATTACAATAAAATGATAAAAAGACTGGAAAAGGATAGTCAACACAGTCAATAAAGTTCAGTTTAAGTTTGAAAAAATAAATAAATAAATATTTATTTTCTTACATTAAGTGTAACCTAAATTCTCTCAATTTAAATCACTGCTGAATATAATTTATTAGCATATATATAATTCGCACTTGTATGAAACTAAAACACGTGTTGTGAATGTAGAAACTAGAAACACGTGGATAAATATTATATATATGAAAACGGTGATCAGAGGCGACGAGCGTACCAACATGCGCGACTAACAGAGTTTCTATTTCTATTTTGTTGGTAGCTTTTTTTTTCTAGACTTAATGAGCGGATTAGCTTCAACCTGTTACTTTTGTGTTACAGTGATGCGCGCGCATCTTAAAATTTCACTCTCATCATTTTTTCATAACGCGCCTAAAGAAGTATAACTTCAAAAATCTTTCATTTGAAATTTATTTTTATAGAACCCTTAGTTTCTGAGCAGTGGCGGCGCGTGTATAGGCACTGCGGAACTGCAGCACCCCCTATTTACACTTGATATTATCGATAACATTTAATATAATGAGTCCTTTTTTCTTTAATTCTTTATTTATTTTTGCAGTACTTATATTCCTTAAGCTTAATGTCAGTACTTCAGTAGCCATCCCCCAGTTTATGAAAAAGATACAAAAATCTTTGTATAGAACTGTGTGCTTCACAGTTTCAGTGACGTGGTGTTGGACTTGTGCGCATGCGCACATAGGAGGGGAGTGTGGAGGAAAGCGGGATTGCCAGGTAGATAGAGCACTGTTTCTCTCGCAGTGCCGGCTCTGGCATGATGGTGGAAGGAAGTATTTTTTTTACTCAGCGTGTGTTGTGCTTAAAAACCGTGTACCATATTCTTGAATATGATAAAGTGTAGAAGAGTGTAAAACTAGATTATTATTCTGCTTCCAGCTATTTTAATTGATTCTTTTTTTTTTCGGTTCTTTTATTTAACAGAAAAACTAAATGCGCTTGCAGTACTTTCAATGGAGAAAAATTTCCTCAATTGTCATCCAGAGGTAAAGAAAAAAATTATTGAACTTTTTGCGCAAATTACAACAAGAAGAATGGATCTCATTTTTAAATGAATAGATCAAGCTTGAACTGTAACAATTTAAGTTAAAGTAAAAAATGTGTGTTTTTTTTGTTAAGATTTTACCAAGTTCCTGAATAAATTTTCTTGTTATACATGGTTTTTCCTTTTACACAATTTTAAAACAAAGGCTAAAAAATTTCTGGAGCAGCACCCTCACTAATTTTAGCTACGAGCCGCCACTGTTTCTGAGCTATAAGTTAATATAATTATATACTTTTTAATTCAGGTCTTTGTAAATGAATTTTATTCTTATGATCTTTGGTGGACAAAGATGTTTCTCTTTTCTCAATTTTTCTGTAACAGTGTTCCTAGTTCCTAATGCCATAGAGCAAGTAACTGTGTATATTATTTCCTTTATGATAGTTTGTGTAATATTTCTACAACAATGTATAGGTCTATTATTTCGTTTCACAAATCTTAGTAGTTTTTAGTAAATGTCTATTTTAAGATAAAAGCGGGAGAAAGTCTGTGCGGCGCACCGTACCATTTATTTTTCTTTAAAGGTATTTGTAGAAGAAATATTGAATGTAAGGAATAATTATTAGATGTATAGATAAAATAAAATAATAACAAGTAGATACCCACTTCAGTAGCCGAATGGTCTAAGGCGTCACTCTCGTGTTAGACTGGCCTGTTGATGATCGGAATATCGGGGTTAAAATCCCTTTCAGGTCTACTGGGAGTGTATTTTTCTAAATGGTTTCCCACTCTGGCTTCATGAAAATTCCTGTAGATTACCTTTAAAATGCTTCCTTGCTGATACCTATACCATTAGAGTAATTATTGTATAATTATGTGCATAACCTGGAAAAATAGTAAGGCGCAGTGATTAAAATAATCCAAGTAGAATGGAGGAACAATGGGTAATCGTGGGACCTTAGATACATTTATAAGTCTATCTAGGCTCAAAAAGATTGCTTATGTATGCCTTAATATATTTGCTCACGCACAATATTAAGGGCGTAATTTATTTGTCATTGACGCTATGGTGTGTTGGAATTACTTTGCTATTTGTTCTTTCCCCTCTTACGCCACCAGGGTATTATTGGTACCCCCCCTCCTATTCTATAGCAACAAGTAGCCAGGTATTGGCTATCCCAACATGTTTGACGTTACCACCAATGCGTGAGAAGTTGTTTATTGTCTTTGCTTGATTGTATCGGGACAGACAAGAACTATTTGCTCATTGGCCGTAAGTTACGAGGGCTCAGTCGAGTATGGATTCGCTAAACAACTCTCAGATCGTACTTACGGTAAGCTGTCAGCGCGAACAGTTTATATTTTTGTGGTTACATAAGAGTTACAGAACCAGTGAAGATGTGCCTGTTTTAATTTAGAGGAGTGTGGGGGAGAGCTGGGACTATCTAATGAGCCCCCTCCGCAATTTTATTACTCATCTGCATATGAGTATATATTGTATAAGCTATTTTAAATTATTGTTTAAATAACATATCTAGTCCATGCTCGTAGGGGACAAGTCTTAAAGTCAACTATACTTATACAGCAGAAAAAATAAAACTATCACAAACATCTTCCACCGTTAACAATGGTAATTTGAACTAATGAAAGCCTATTTAAAAATAATGTTACAAAAGGATGGCCGAAGAGTGTTACACTCCTTGGGAGTTCTTTCAAAATTTTGAACAAAGTCTTACACTTTAGTATCCGTGCTTTGTGAGTGAGCTTATCTTTATCTTAATAGCGTTTGGTAGATTTTAATACCGAGACAATATTTTACGATAGAAGCATTCTCATTACTTTGGGATCAAGTATTCTGACTTGAGTGTGATATTATTGAAGTATGACAAAACTTGGCAATCGTTGATTTTGCCAGAATTTACAAAAACCTCACTTTTCATCCCAGTAATTTTGCCAGAATTTACAAGAACCTCACTTTTCATCCCGGTAATTTTTGAAATGAAGAAATTGTGAATGTATATATCATGCTATGAATTTTCTTAAAATATACGAATTATGGTGATTTGATTTACTTTGATTCAAACGTATTTGTTTGATTATATATTGTTTATTTCTGTAATACATAGAGAAATATTGTTAGCGTGATAGCTTGTGAATGTGTGGAATGCCAGGCCTCCACCGTGGTTCGGATTCCACGTTAAACTGTAGGTCCTTCATTTCATCTCACAATCACCCTACCATTACACATGAGTGTAAGAGCGTATAACCCGTACGGCTAGTAAGACGCGGTGCTAATAATAATTAGCGTGATAGTTTTTTTAAATATTTGATTGAGAATCTTTGAAAAATAAAATGTGTTTTGAGTAGGATTATTAAGAAAGTTATTCCAAGCTAAATTGTATTGCAATCAAAATTTAAGACCGTACTTACTGTCAGAATCCTACTGGTCGAGAAGTCTAATCTAAGACCTGGATGGATTTAGGATTGTTAAACTCTTTTACTTTGTTAAAATAATCATGCTTTTTTAAAATAATTGCTTACCTCCAAGTAGGATTCAGAAATGTCCTAATTTTATAGCTTACACTATTCTTACATAAATAAAAAAAAAGTATTTCACTAAATTATAGTAAAACATTAATTTAGGATTGTCTTAAATAAAAAATAATTTAACTAGTAAAGTTAAAATTGTAATGATTCCCATTTTGTTCTTGACACTCAATACAGTAATACATTTTCACAGTTAAATCGAAATAATAATTTGGATACAAATAAAAGGTTTACCTATAAATATTACAAAGTGTTTGTATTACATAAAAGTATTATTTAAATAGCTAGGTACCTATTTTTCATCTTTAAGAAAGGGCTTGAATTATTACGTCATTTCTAATATATCTTCCATAATTTCCATTATTGTCACAACACTTGTTCATATACATTTTTGTTCAAATTATTTGAAAAATGATAATTTCCAGGCTCAGGATAAATTTGGTTGATAGATTACATACATTTTGGTGATACATTTAATTTTGTTTTCTGTTTTGACCGCAAAGTATCAGTTTGAATTTTCAAAATACTTTCCAAGCCGCGTTCTTAATACACTTTTTGGCAAAGAATGGCAAAAATAAAAGTGCTAAAGAGAAAGTAAAGGCCCCCTTCGAATTGTATCTACAGCAGTGGTTTTCAAAGGTGTACCACGAGATTCTCGACGTTATGTTACTATTAGTAAAAAAAAAAAAAAAATAGCACCGCGTCTTACTAACCGTTATGGCTATACGCTAAAAAAAATAAAAAATAAGGTTAGTTTAGTTCAATCGTCATCCCCATCATCAACTGTTTCCATCCTGTGGTCGGGTCAACTTAATAAAATGCCTTCATCTTCCTCTATCATTCCACCATCCTGCCCCATTTAAGCGCTTCTATTCTTCTACTCTCACTTGCACACTTTGTGTTATCTGATCCTCCCATCTCTTTCTTGATCTCTCTTGTGGTATTTTCCCCACATACTTCATCTACAGCTGTTAATTTTCCTTCCCCCCCTCCCCATACCATCAAGTCATCAGCAAAAGTAATGGCTTTAATCATTTCCTCCCCGAGTTTCCTTGCCATTTTATTGATGACCATTTCCATTACCATTAAAAATAGTAGTAATCAGTGATGAGTTAAAAAATATATTAATATGTTAAAGCCGGGAGTAAAACCCGAAAACGATATAGCTAGTTGAGCTACCATGACATGTATTTTTAATGAAGAAATGTAATATACAAATATTCGTTACAACTTATTTGGTGCCGAGCTTTTAGTAGATAATACTAGATTATAAACGCGTACATTTATAAATTATACAAATTATAAGCCGAAATAACTGCAAACCTATTTTATTTGAGTTTTGATTTAATATTATTAACAATGATTAACCAATTTTTAAACTTTCATTACTAATTAGTGTTATTTAGGCCGTGTCTGAATCGTCTGTCTGAGGGTCCTTGGAATCCAATTGCGCTTAAAATTTGCACTGGCTTCGAATTGAAAGTCGGAAATCAATTTTGGTGGTGTTTGAATTCTCTTTTACATGCGCTGATCAGGGCCACGTCCAGTGGGGGACAAAAGGGGCAACTTCTCCGGGCCTCCCATTCCAGGGGGCCACATTTCCCCCCAAAAATTATTAAATAAATTACAGTTATTCTAAATTTCACATCAAATAGTGTGCAGCTAATTAATAGCAATAAGTATTTGTTTAGTAATAAGATTCCATTCCAGATTCCTGAAAAGCCTAACTGTATGTAATTTAAGATCTACGATATTCGAGTAATGTGTTGCAGTACAGTAGAATATGCCAACATTATGCCACCTCTGTCAGCCTACAGACAAATAACAGTACAAAGAGGAATTCACTTTGTTAAATTAACAGGTTTATCAATATTCCATAAAACATTATAAATTATTAAGTAACATAATACCGAGTACGTATCAATATATCATAGTGGTTTAGTCCTAAAAATGAAAAACTTCCTTATAAAGGAGTGCCTCAGATCTTTTTGCCCCGGGTCCACAGACAAATAATATACCCAGACATTCAACCTCCAGGCTAAAATAGTTGCACTCCTTTTGGCAACTTGAGTCCTTCACCACTAGGATCGCTGTGGTTAGTCCTATCATCACCCAGCAGTGACACTAGCGAGGCCCAGTGCTGAAAGACTCAAGCTGGCAGAAGGAGCGCAGAGAAATCCCCGTAAGGTTAAGAGTCTGTTTCTTACTGTCTGTGCCCGGGTCTCATATTTTCTTAAAACTGTCCTGGTGCTGAAGCACCCCTTACACCACACTGTACTAAAGAAAATATACGATTCGCCCTTTATTGCACACTTGAGTTAAAATAACGCGGTTTTTTTATTAAATGAAAGGTGTGCGGTAAAGTTTACAAGCGTGAAGTGCACAGACCACTCAGAGACGGTCCTAATGTGTTGAAAATACTAGCCAAGCGAAGAGAACGATAAATGCCGGCCTTTATACACAAAGTTAAGCTATACTCGGCCAGCGCACAGCTTACTTACAGGTTAGACAGAGAAATATATTTTCAAAGGATTGATAATTTCTTAAGACAAGAAAAATAAGTTTTTAAAGTTACGAGTATCCTATAGGCACTATACTTTGATGACACAAAGCTAAGTGTTGCTCAAAACATAAACTTCATTTTATTATGCTAGTTTTAACATAATGAACAGAGTAAAAAGCATCAGAATAGAAAATGGAATGAAGTCAGTACCATATGAATGATTTCAAGCAGACAATAGAAAGAATTAATCAAATATAGTATATATATATATATATATATATATATATATATATGAGTCTTTACTTTTCTTCAAATATGGGTAAAGCCAAGAACTAAGTCAATAATCCAAACCCCATGCAACACGTGCCTGACTTGAATATAGTCAATTGTCCACCCCTTACAATATATGCGTGTTTAGAAATTAGTCAAATGTATGCTCCCATATATTCATCTCTTGCAAATAAAAATGAAATAGGTTTGCCTGTCAACATTTCCACAAAATAAATAGTTTATGCTCTTTAGTAATATGTTGACAAACCAATGAGTAGACTTTACGACCAATATTGTCATAAAGAGTCAGTCGACAATAACTAGTCAACCTTTCAGTTTGAATTGATTATTCTAATAGTCAGTAATTTACCAAACCAGTTCAGGTAACCTGGTGGTCTAGGGGTAAGGTGTCAGACTTTTGTGCTGGGGTCCGGGGTTCAATCTTTGGTCCCGGCACGGATTTATCTGATTACCAAACCCTTCCTTCACCTCTGACAAGACGTGTATTAATCACAACTTGTGAATGTGGGAAATGCCAGGCCTCCAAATATATATGAGTCTTTACTTTTCTTCAAATATGGGTAAAGCCAAGAACTAAGTCAATAATCCAAACCCCATGCAACACGTGCCTGACTTGAATATAGTCAATTGTCCACCCCTTACAATATATGCGTGTTTAGAAATTAGTCAAATGTATGCTCCCATATATTCATCTCTTGCAAATAAAAATGAAATAGGTTTGCCTGTCAACATTTCCACAAAATAAATAGTTTATGCTCTTTAGTAATATGTTGACAAACCAATGAGTAGACTTTACGACCAATATTGTCATAAAGAGTCAGTCGACAATAACTAGTCAACCTTTCAGTTTGAATTGATTATTCTAATAGTCAGTAATTTACCAAACCAGTTCAGGTAACCTGGTGGTCTAGGGGTAAGGTGTCAGACTTTTGTGCTGGGGTCCGGGGTTCAATCTTTGGTCCCGGCACGGATTTATCTGATTACCAAACCCTTCCTTCACCTCTGACAAGACGTGTATTAATCACAACTTGTGAATGTGGGAAATGCCAGGCCTCCACCATGGTTCGGATTCCACGTTAAACTGTAGGTCCTCCATTTCATCCCACAATCACCCTACCATCTCACATTAGCGTAAATACGTACAAACCTAACGGGTAGTAAGTAAGATACGGTGCTAATAATACTAGGCCAGTTTTATCTAAAGAAAAATTAAACGTTTATAACAGTTTTGAAAATGTGATCACAAAAGTTTCTCTTTTAATAAAAGGAATAACTCACCTATGATATTGCTTCGTGTAGAATTTGTGTCATATACGAATTTTTTTCGTACCCTACAGTTAATATTTTAATGAACTCAAATATCAAGGTTAATCCTTCAGATGTCGCACTTTTCTCTGATAAAACCCTAAACTCTAGAGCATGTTGTACAATGTATATCTTTTATAAAAGATTTGTAAGATACATTATTATATAAAATATTTTAATGAATCGTCAAAGCTATAATTTTATTTTATTAAAGAATATTCATAAAATAAAAATTATATTGTAGTGCCCGTACCTGAATGCATTAATTTGCAGATTCTAAGGATCATAATTATCATCATAAAGTATAAACTGTTTCCAGCCTTGACGGAACAGTTTAGTAAACTGCTCTGTCTCCATCTATCTTTCCACCATTCCTCCTCTTATAATTGCTTCCATTATTATCATAGTACTTACACATGTTCTGCTATCTTCTCCTCCCATCTCTTTCTTGCCATTCCTTACGGTATTTTTCCTACATACTTAATTTCAATCATTCTTTTTTGGTATTCACTCCTTTTCCATCCTCATTACAAGACAGCCCTTACTTTTTCTATCTTCTCATGTACCCCCACTATTTCCTGGATAGCTTCTTTCCTATTCTTGTTTTTACTGGTGACATCTAACATGCTCCTCACAAAAGTCATTCCCTCGGCCTCCCCTTTTCTAGTCTCTCTTACACTCAATATCCCTGTTTCACTGCTTACACTTCAAGGGCACTTCTATTTTACATAGTAGGTTTCTTACATACCTATAAAACAAATCCCCATAATGCCTTCTTCTTATTAGAGCCTAGCTACACCCCCCTCACCTAAATCACGTTTCAAATATATTTGGGACTTTGTTTATAGCTTTAGTATTCTCTTCTTTGTCATTACCATCACTTCACGTTTTGCCGTTCTAAATTTCACTCTGCGCTATTTCTCTTTTTGATTTCATTCCTCATACATACTCTTCACTCTCATTACAGCTCCTATTTCCACCCCAGCCTCTTCCATCGCTTTATAAACTTTATTTCTATCCACACTATCATATTCTTTCTCCACATCTATAAATACCATTAATAAGTCCTTTCCAAATACATACTTTATTTCCATCAGCTGTCGTATAGGGAAGATCGAGTCTATTGTAGACCTTTGTTCCCTAAATCCATGCTGTTCCTCTCTCCATATTCATTTCATGTTCATTCTTATTCCCTCTCTTCCAGAATATTCTTATATATTTTTGTACAGTGGCACATCAGAGTTAGAATGCTAGAATTGATACTACTCTTTCTTTCTCTTTTCTCAAAAGCTGGTACTATAATTCCCTTCTTTCAGTCTCCCGGTACCTTGTTCTCCTTCCAAATCACTCTCAACACCCTGTGTAACCATTATATTGCTGCTTCTTTTACAACTCTTATTTCCCAATCTAGTTCGTCCACAACTGGTGCTTATCCTTGATTCATCCTCTTTGATGCAGCCTCTATCTCTTTCCATTGGGACCTACTCCATCCTCTTCTTCTAATGCTTCATGATACTCTGTTTAGTTCTCATCCCTTTCATTTTCTGGGTTGAACATCTTCAGAAAATATCCCCTCCATATTTCCTTTTTCTTCTTCTCCTGTCTTCATCCTTCATCATTCTGACTTCTTGTTTTTTCTCTCTATTCCTGTTTCTTACCTGTCTGTATAACACCTTCCTACTTTATTCCACATGCCTTTTTATCATATATGTATATTTTTACATTCAATCTTTCCTGGATTAATAATTGGCTAGTAAAGTACTATACCTAGCACCACGTCTTACTACCCATTTGGTTTATAAGCTTAAGTACTAATTACATTAATGGGTTAGGAATTGGAAAAATTGAATATAGAGGAAGTGAGTCCGCATTTACGTGGAGGGAGAGTGAAAAACAATTTAAGGAAAATCACCCCTAGTTGACCCGAGCGAGATTTGAACCTCAATCTCTCCTCAGCAGTCTAGCTCAACAGGAAACTAGCGCGTTAGCTAACTATGCCAAAAAGGTGAGTGGCTAGTAGAGTGTGTTTTAAATTAATAATCTGTATTTGCAAAATATATTGTTTTATTCTTTTTTTATATCTGCTATTAAACTCCGTTTATAAATGTGGTTCCGTGATTTAAACCATAGGTGGCACCCGCGTGGTGTTAGGGGGAGGTAGGCGTAGGTCAGAGAGGGATGGAAAACATGTCATTTCCCACCCCACCAAGAGACACAAATAATTTAAAAAAAAGTGTATGAAGTAGCATCCGCCTTTGAACCTTTATGTGCCTGTCTGACCAACGTATTGAGCCTTGAACATAGTGGTTGTTTAGTTTCTGATTGGGTGCAATGAACGTGTTCAATTCCATACTACGATCTTCAGGTGAATTCCACTGCAACTTCCACTCAATCCAATTTTTTCAGGCTGTATTTTTTAAAGTGCTGTTAGTCCATACTGGCACCAGTTCACGAATTTTTCTTGCTCTCAAGGTGGTGGGAGCGGCCGACGCGGCATCGCCGGAGAATAAGAGAGAAGAGAACACCAAAGAAAATACAAAGAATGATATTACTTACGGCATTGACGACACACCACCGTGGTACCTTTGCATCTTTATGGCGCTTCAGGTAAGCAGTCAAGAACTAAGGTACAGTTAGGTGCTTCACTACTAATTATAGACCAATATTTATGGAGAAATCCTTTTAGAAAATACAAACATTTTGGAGCCAAAAAAGATAACATGTTATTATTTTATTATATATTGATAATTTACATTTAAAAATAGGACAGCTAATGATCGCATAAATTAGAGTATGGATAAATTTAAGTAGATCTAGTAGCTTTTCTAGCTGTTGGATGATTCCCTTCATATAAAAAAAATATTGTGGAAAATCGCTGTGACATCACTTCATAAGTTAGTAAAGGGACACCGCTAAACAACCACTTCTTGCATTGTGGATGGTGTTAAGGTATCACCTGCACAAACATTCTTCTGGAAAAAAAGGATAAAACCACTTTGTGGATATCCTACCACTTACCTAGATAAGAGAGACCGGGCTGTTGTCAGTGGTGTAAGCTGCTCACTTAGCCCCACCGACAAGGTCACATTCAGTAGGGTCAACTGCCAAATGATCCTGGTTCGCTCAATATGTGGATAAAGGGAGATTTTCCTTGGTTCATGTTGTCGGAGGAAATATACCCAACATATAAAGAAAGCAAGGAGATGTTGTCCCTCGTAGTCTAACCCCAACTACTGGTACTTTACTGTTGACAACCACATCGGTGTTTGATCGGATTAAGGCGTCATTCTCACAATATTCTGGATCTCAGTTAGGTTAGCGGTTGGGCTAATTGAAGTGAAGGAGGTTTTCTCTAAATGGTTTACCACAACCCCCCGTGCAAATTAGAACTAACTTCTTATTCCCTTGAGTATCTGTGTGAATATGTGGATGTGTGGTCAAATGCAAGGAGCGTTTTCCATATATTTGATATTTCTCCAAGCGTAACAAATTGGAATATTCCATTGACAATTATCCAGCCCGTAATTATTTTAGGTGGTTTCAGAAATTTAGGTCACGGTTCACTATTTAATAGCATATTAAAGAAGTGCGATATAAAAATCTAGAAATGCATTCAAATTTGCATAGGAAACCATTTAGGTAAAATTATCTAATAGGTTTTTGAGCTCTGACCTTCCTGTCACCAGCAAACGAAATCAGACGAAACTGACACCTTTAGCCATGTGCCCACCTCTACGGGTAGATTAGTGATGCATGAAATAATAACACTTATAAACGCCTGAAAACCCCCGGTAAAAGCAGTTGTAGGAAGTATGTTTGTGTATTCCTCAGCACTACATGACGATGATCGGCGCCATAGTCTCCATCCCGTTCATTCTGACCCCTGCTCTGTGTATGAAAGAAGATGACCCTGCACGAGGTCACATCATCTCCACCATGATATTCGTCACGGGACTGATCACCTTGCTGCAGGTCACGTTTGGCTGCAGGTCAGTACAAGGTCAGGACAGGTCACATCATAGCTATATAGCCAAGCGCAATTTAGTTAGACAATTCAGAACTATTTTTAAGATCTGTTTAAATTTTTTATCTCAACACTTATAACTAGGGGGTGGATTTATAGGCACTAAAATTAAAAAAAAAAGGCAAGCAAATAAGCACTAAAAATCACAAAAATATAAATATAAATAGGTATTATAAAGTAAAAAAAGGCAATAAATAGGCATAGTAATGCAAAAAAAGGCACCAAAACACTCAAAATTTTTATTATTCACTTTTAAAATCCAGCATACACTTTCCATAAATACATATTAAATTACTCTTAGAGTTAATTGTCAAATACTTCTCAAGATTTTCAGGAGTAAATTTTGTTCTGTTGTCTGACATAATGTTTTTATACTGTGAGAAACTTCTCTCGACTTCACATGAAGTCATTGGGCAAAACTTCAGACACGCTATTTCATCTTGCTAAGCTTGACTTCTGGGAGTGATGTAGTTTGTCCTTCTAAGATGTCCGCAATACTTGCCATCACTTTCCATCCAGGGTTTCACTGAAATACTCTGTTAAATTTGTCGACGATGGCTGTGCCAACTGAACCAGAAGGCTGAGTCAGGTTTTCTTCTATTCCCCGCATTATCTTCACAGCTTTCACAAGAGGAAAATCCCTCGCCTCTAAAGCTATGATTGCTCCAGGAAGATTTCCAAAATTTCTTTTTACGTATGCCAGATCCACACTGACACTTGAGCAGGAGATGGCAGCATTTGCTTCTGTAATGGCGACAGCTTGTTTTTCGTCAAATGTTTGGACTACCTACAAGCAAAATGGTTGGTATAGCAAAACTCACCATTCTTTCAATATATTGTTTTCTACAAATATAACCATTAAATTTGTTTCCCAATATTGTGAACGGACAGGTGGAAAAAATAAAACTAGTGGTAAACGCTCACTGCAAATTTAATTTGGAAACGCACCTAATGATAGTGTATTGTATGATACCTTTTGAATGTCGCCCAGGTAATCTGCATAGTAAAACGCAGCATGAAGCCATTGACCCCAACGCGTTAATACTGGTTGTGGTGGCAAAGGTGTGTTGGGCAGGGCGGCCTTAAATGAGAAGATTCGTGATGGAGCCTTCAAAAACACTTTCTTGACTGTGGAAATAATAGCGTTAACATTTGGGAAACGTGATCTAATATCTTTTGCAACCCTATGAACAGCATGCGCCAGACAAGTCACGTGAATTAACTTGGTGTAGAATACTTTTAAGTTTGCAGCCGCTTTAAACATGTAGGCCGCACTGTCTGTCAGCAACACCAAAAACCTTTCGTCGTTGTTTTCTGATGGCCACAGGACACCTAATATAAACAAACTAACTTATTTATAATTATAATTTTTACAGGACTAACACTACGAATCATTAAATTAACACGGTAAATCTTGTGCAATTACATTATATACTTACGCAAAGCATCACGAACAACTATGGCAATTATCGAGCTGTTGGTTGCCTCAAGCATATTTGAAACAACCAAGTGAGGTTTCCCAGGACCCGTAGAGTCTAGGTTTCCAATAACATTTGCAACATATCTGCCACAGCGGTCAGTGGTTTCATCAACAGTAGCCCAGATGTATGATTCTCTAATAGCTTCTCGGATTTTCTCAACTGTCTTAAACGAAATAAAAAGAATGTTTACTGTAAAGAGTTTAAATCAATACAATTCAGTTAATATTTTTTAATGTCAGAAAGAAAAAACTGCTATTGTAAAAACTTACGGATAAATAGGTTGAATGCAATTAGTGTTTCCTCAGAGTTGATTCGTCTGGTATCTTCATGTTGGTATATTTGTTGAGAAAAGCATTGAAATCTGGATTCTCCAGCTTCTTCCAAGGAATATTTGCAGCTACCATCGCAGAGCATAAATCAGCAGAAAATTGCTCTTGGGTTTTATCGGTATCGTTAACTTTAGGAAAAAATGGTTGAGATCCTGTTTTCTTTCCGGAATTCTTAATATGTATTGCAGTATTTTTGTGTTGTTCTAGGTGATACTTCTTCTCGCATTTTACCTAAATATTAAAAATGGAAATTTTCACTCAGTAATATATGTAGATTATACAAATTAACAAAACATTACCTAACAAGAGAACTAAGATTGCTTTTTTTTCCCGATCGTAATGTTACGCTTTGGTAAATATTTCCACTTTGTCGTTGAAATCTATACTTATAAAATAACATGTCCTGATTGACTGACTGACTGACTGACTGAT
Source organism: Timema monikensis (assembly GCA_902151445.1). NCBI lineage: Eukaryota > Metazoa > Arthropoda > Insecta > Phasmatodea > Timematidae > Timema > Timema monikensis. The sequence continues at coordinate 210,902 of CABFVZ010001011.1, forward strand.
TCATCATCGCCGAGCGCAAACTATCAAGGCTACAAGCATGAAATTCGGACTGTATATTCATTTTGTTATGTAGGCACCCACTAATAAAGGATTTTAGAAAATTCCACTCCAAAGGGGTCAAAATAGGGGATGATAATATGTATGATAATATGTATGAAAGTCCGTCATTTTGAAAGTTACATAAACAAAATTTTGTATTTCGGTTATTGACGTAAAACAAATAAATACGTGTTTCAGGAATTTTGGAAATTTTATTTAATAAGGGATGAAAAAGGGGGTGAAAGTTTGTATCGGACTTGCATTATTTTTGATCTGAGGTCAAGTTATGGTCATCAACGTAACGTAATATTTTAAATTAATCTGTAAATACATATGTATATTTTCGTATTTCTATATAATCAACTTCCACGCGAGCAAAGCCGCGGGCAACAGCTATCTAGTCCTTCAATAAGAAATGAAACCTAGTTTGAACAATAGTAAATAATCGTGATTTATATCCAAACAGTAGACAATATATTTAATAAAACCCTTGACTTTTCAAAATTAATAATTTCATTTCCCCTTTTGAAAATATAACTTACCTCCTTGGAACATGGCTGACAAGAAATTATTTTGCCATCCGTTGTGAAATTCCTATCACCACCAATCCACTGCCGCAAGTATTTAGAAAGAAAAAAAGAGGGTGGGAGGATGATAGAGATAGAAAAAGGCACTTTAAGGCTCCCATTTGTAAAATAGGCACTAAACAGCGAAATAGGCGTTTATAGGCACTATAAAAGTTATCACATTATCTTCGTAATCATCGAAAATAAACTTATACCTCAAAAGCCTACTTTTCAAAGCATAGGAATAAAAAAGGCAGTTAGGGCAAAATCCTCCTCCTACAAAACTAATAAAAAATTTAATACATAATATATATTTTGTGTATAATATACAATATATGTGCTATATAATCAGGGCTGGCCTAACTTCGTTTGCGAGGCCCCCAGTTATATATCTCTTTCCTCACCCCTAAAAAATAATAACTAAAAAACAAAATGTGTGTTTGATGTAACTACAGTATCTTGCCACTATATACAAATTTGCAACCATATAAAGTATCAGGGAATGCCCTAAAAAGTAAATACATATAATAATTAATGCTAGACTCAATGTTTGTATACATATAAGGTTTAATAGCTCCCCAACCCTTTGTTCGATTTTCTCCCACAAAGAGCTTGATCTGTATAAATTACAAATAAAGTATGTACTAAATTTGAATTAAATTGGTTAATGCCTTCAAAAGTTATCGTGAGATATATCCCCCACACACAGACAAATGCAAATCGGTAGAGTTAAACTTGGAACTCGCTTCACTCATTCAATAAATCAAACCATATGATTATGTTTTTATTTGTTTGTACACTCTTGACAATATTTGTTAGATCATCTATACATGTAGCCAACTACACGAGTGCACAAACAAATATTTCCCATCCCATTTTGTTTTTTCACCACTTGCCAAATAAGCAAGAGCGGGGCCCCTTGAAACGCGGGGTCCTGTACGGCCACACCATTTGCACACCCCTAACTGCGGTCCTGGTTTTATATATATAATATACGATAAATATGTATACATGCATCGTGCTTTACTACCCGACTAGGTTATCTCCATTTCATTATATTAATGGGGTAAGGAAGAGAGTATTTAAAAGTAATGTTCCCGAACTTATGTAGATTGAGAGTAGGGAACCATTTAGGGAAAAAAGAACACTCTCATTACACAAGGATAGGGTTCAAATCCCAGCCTCTTAATTACCAACAAACCAGACTAGATCAGCTTGATGCCTTAATCTATGTGTTCACCGTTGAGGGGAAAACATTTATATTAATTGCAAAGAAATACAAATGAAAATTAAAACTAATTCATTATTTTACTATTACTATTAGTACTATATAACAGTTATATATAATAAAAATTGGCAAAACATTTATTTAGAAAGTTACTTTTGTTTTGTTTTAACCTATAAAATAAGGGTTAGTGATAGTATTAATAATAATGTTTCTATCCGCCCCCTTTTGGTCAAATCTGCCAGTAATGGTTAAGTAACGCCAAAAACACTGTGTGGGGTGCCCTTTTAGTTGTTTATTAGAAAAAAAAATGATTTGAAACGGCTTAGAATATAAAGTTATGTAGTTTGAACACGTTTTTAGTTTAGTGTTAATTGGGTTGAGAGGTGCTCGCTACTGCCAGTGTTCTATCTTTCAAAAGTCTCCGTGCTGGCCTGGCCAAGATGTTACGACTAATGCTTGTAATCTTACAATGCTTCGACTATACAGCTGCTAGAGGTACTCTTTTGAGGAGTGTAATTCAGATACTCCAACACCCGAAATATTGTCTCAAAGTGATCATCGACCATACAGTTGGCATTATACAAGTGACTAGAAGGAACTCCTTGAAACGAATCTATAGTCCTTCCTCTTGTACTCTCTACAATGGCCAAAAATTCAGGGCCTATATTGTACAAAACAAGGCTTCGCCCCTTCTGAGTTGTTCGTTATTACAACTGGTTTGTTTTGATAATCGGCAAAACACGTGCTTACTGTTGATAGGATAGCAACTGACTATAGCGATTTGAATTGTGTCATACTTGTACACTTTTGTCTAAACAAAAGGTTCCAAGCTGTGATATATATTTATTTTTATATTCATAATCATAAGAATATGATTAACGACATATTAATAGAGCTAAACCATTTATTATGTATAAAAACGTTACTCAGAAGTCCATTTCCCCCACTAGAGGTTTTTAAACGTCATTAATCCCTTTACTAACCTCTACAACATACAACGTCTTAGTACCTGGTCGGGGTGAACGCATTCTAGTTCTCATGCTCATACTCAAATATGAACGGTGCGAGCGAAACACGATTTTCACAAAGTCACATATATAATATGTCGATTGTAAAACTGAATTTAAGGGTTATGAACCTATAATCTAGTTAACATCTAGAAGTATACAGAGAGAGAGATTGTTATCCCTCATTGCGGCTTCGGGGGTAACTGGTTGATGTCACGACGACGGCGACGTTGTGTTTAGACACGTGTGGGCTTTGCCGGAGCGGCGGGTGTGGACCATCCCGTGGAATCACCGGTGACAAAGACAAGCAGATGGGAAGGAAGGAGTCCCGGTAACATGGGTGTCGCGGTGGGTGGTAGGATGGAGTCCCGGCAACGTGAGTCACGGTGGGAGGTAGGATAGAGCCCCGGCAACGTGAGTCGCAGTGGGAGGTAGTATAGAGTCCAGGCAACGTGAGTCGTGGTGGGAGGTAGGATAGAGTCCCAGTAACGTGAGTCGCAGTGGGAGGTAGGATAGAGTCCCGGCAACGTGAGTCGCAGTGAGAGGTAGGATAGAGTCTTGGCAACGTGAGTCATGGTTGGAGGTAGGATAGAGTCCCGGCAACGTGAGTCGTGGTGGAAGGTAAAGGATGACAGTTGAAGGAGAGGGACTTCAGACGAAATTGCTCTTTACAAAACACGACAATTTAATAGCTCTTTCAAATGGCACACCCAGGTTGGGTAGCCACTCTCTGACTGGCCTCTGACCGAGGAACCACCGTGCTACATACCCTCCACTGCTGCCTGGTATTGTCCGATGGGAGAAAAAGGAGATTCCTATTGGTGCGGTAAGACGTGAGTGATAGTGGCCGCCAAGCGAGCCAATAGAAAGAGGAGCTCTCATAGTCATAGTCGAAAGGCATGCTCTGATGCTCCCTGAAGGGGAGCACGAGAGAAAGTTCCAACACGTACCGACCAATTGGTCACATTGTGTGGTTCGCAAATAAAGACGGGTTGTCGCGAAGTTCTGGAACAAAGAAACGTATTATTAATAATAATGAAGGAAAGAAAATTTGGGGAACCGAATAATGGTTTTTAGAGTTACGTGCGGAGACACTACTCTATGGGGGGCTGGGTGAGAGCCTCCCAAACCACTGTTGTCACATCTCGCTTATCTAAGCAGGGATTTGGAACGTTGATGGCACCCACCAGGGTCGATGACGTAGTTCCCAAGCCCTTGGATAAGAGGATTGTTGGCACCGGGAAGTCTGGTGTAGAAGGACTGTGCCAGTTTCCGGAAGTGGTCCTTGATGGTAGGCATATCCAAGGTACGCCCACAATGATCCTCAGACACACGCTCTGGAACACCTGCATCCTCCTCATATACGTGTCCGCCAGGTGACCCCAAGCGGGACACGCATAGTCGAAGATCGGTCAGAGCAACTGCTTGTACAGCGTCAGACCGTTCCTTGTAGACAGGGCGCTACGCCTGTTAAGCAATGGACCTAGGATTCCCAGCCTTTACCTCGCCTTGTTGAGTCTCTCGTTACAGTGTCGTCTCCAGGTCAGTTTTGTGTCCAGCGTAAGTCCCAGGTACTTAACACTGTCCGCCCATCATGATCTGTTCTCCAAACAGCCGGAGTGGGGCCGGCCTGTAGTACTTTCTTTTCCATGTAAAGAGCATTGCAGTGCTCTTCTCCACGTTAATACTTATCCTCCAGGTGGTCAGCCACCAATTCAACTGCGTCAGGTGCGTCTGGAGTCGCCTCTCCACCAGCTGCCCTCGCCACGACTCCGCTACTAGAGCCGTGTCGTCCGCATACAGTAGCCAACTTGGTGTCTGGGAATTTGGGAATGTCATTCCCATACAGACTGAAGATCACCGGGCCCACGAGGGAAACCTGTGGCACTCCAGCCAAGATGCTTCTGACTTGGGAAGTTGCGTTCCCAAAAGTAGTAGAGAAGGTGTGGTGGGAAAGATAAGATTGAACAACCTTAACTAGGTAGAAGGGCAGGTTCAGGGAGAGGAGTTTGAAAAGGAGACCTTCATGCCAAACACAGGTTGAAGGCCTTTGCCACGTCAAGAAAGACAGCACCAATCAGCCTGTTGATGTTGAAGTTCCTTGTGACCTGCTCCACGAGCCGGACAAGTTGATGAGACGTAGCGTGTCCCGCCCGAAAGCCGAACTGCTTGTCCACCAAGATGCCCACCTCGCGAACATGTCGGGTCAGTCTCGTCAGTAGTATTCTCTCGAACAACTTGCCCAGGCAGTCGAGCAAGCTGATCGGTCGGTAGGAAGAGGCTAGGGCCGGGTCCTTGCCCGGTTTATGAAAGCAGAGGACGTTGGCATGCTTCCAGAGCTCGGGGAAGTGACTCAGGAACAGGACGGCGTTGAATAACTCCACGAAGGAACAGTCGGTACAAATTACGCTTCTAAGTGCTCAGCGAGAGCATCGGCCTCGAGCTCTCATGGGCGCTGAGTACAGTGGGGAACTCATCACGGACGGCTCAGAGACCATGTACTATGAGTCGGTCTAGGCAGTAGAGAGGGTGGGTGACGCGGCCTGTGAAAGTGCGGAGGAAAGATACAAGGGCCGACTGAACAGTGAGGCACAACAAGATTAGTTATGGTCCTATTGTTAAATCTATTATTTATTAGGAACATAATGCAACGAATATATTGTTATATATTTTTCTGATTCCTATCTGCTTACACTGATTACACGAGGTAATTGATTCAAGATATCGTTCGTGCGAACAATCTCTCGCAAACTTGCATTGTCATTGCAATCTAATGCGTGTGCTGGCACAGTGAAGCGATCCCTGTCAAACTATGTCTACGAGTCCTTCTGTCAAACTATGTCTACGAATGTGGCCCTCTGTGGTCTTAGGGTGAAGTGCTCGCCTCAGGAACTGATGGTCGTGGATTCATGCCCAGCTGAGGTCAACGCTTTTTCCTTAAGATATAACAATCCGTAGCACAACTTCCTTCGGAGGGGAAGTAAAACTGTCGGTCTCATGTCGATTGTGGCATGTAAAAGAACTCTAGAAGGTATGTGAAAATATCTTACCTGGCAAAGTAGGTAAGACTCTTTCTCCAACACTCGTTGAAATTTAGTGCGGAAACCAACGGGAACTTCCCTAGTACATGTGCTTTCTACCAGATGGTGCGGGCAGAACTTAGCTAAGTAATAGCTCAGGATGGACGGGAAGCGCATCAAACCAACCTTCGGCTTTAGACTCTTCCAGCAAGCAAGTAGGATAATAAAAGGTACTAAAGGCCTTCCAAAAAGATATTCCTACCAGACGCTGACAGGGGGAAGGTGCTAATCTTCCTAATGAAATCCTCAATCAGGTTCGATTATTCAAAAATAAATAACAGGCATAAGAGAGTACCCTTCAGCACCAATTAGTACCTTCATTAGCACTTCATGTTATATTGTTGACGTTAAACATGAGTACAGACGTTGAAGTAGACCTGTAGGTTAGTGGTCAGAGTTCCTGGCTACAGATCCAGAGTGCCTAGGTTCAATCCCCAGCATTTACAGATTTTCTGTGAAGCAATGTATTTGTAACGAGATGAATAATTCATCCTCGTGAGGACAAATGAGGAGATACTTTAATAAATAAGTAGCAGCTCTGGTCCAAAAAAACGAGATTAATAGCTAGTGGTTTCATTTTGCTGAGCACATTACACATAATCAGCAAAAGTTGGAACCGTCTTCACCAGCGCTTGGTTGATATGAATCTACTGCCGTGTGACGCAATGGTTTTTTTAAATTGGGGCACTCGCATGGGTGGACACGGGGACAGTGGTGTCAAGCTCATTTGTCTGGTTTGCATGTGACGCAGATTTCATGGATCAGATCCCATCCTTACGTACTGAAGATAGCTTATTTTAAATTGCTCCTCCTTTTAATCTCCCCGCAAATGAGGACACATTTTTTCTAAATTGTACCTTTCTCCTCTCCTCTCCACTAGAGTAAATATGCGGATAGTCTGGCTGGTAATAACAGGTCACTGAGGCAGTGGAATTTCGGGGATCACTTTTCACACAAATTAATTACAATAACGTATGTATTTTGATTAATTTTATTAGCAACGTTGGCTACTTGGTAAATTCAAAGCTATTTATGAAGCGAGTTGAATCATAGCATTAAGTACTCTAAGCACTATCGCACTTATACGACAATGTACTAAATATAAAGAGACAGGAGAAATTGAGTAGTTCGCCCAGCGAGGCATTTCGTTTATCTGCTGATAATTCCCCCCTTTCTGTAAAACCTCATTCACAAACTCCGTATCCGTAAGAGATCGACTCCGTACTAACAGAGTGCACTTGCCAGGCCTCCACCGTGGTTCGGATCCCATGTTAAACTGTAGGTCCTTCATTTCATCTCACAATCACCCTACCCCTACCATTACACATTAGCGTAAGTGCGTATAACCCGAACGGGTAGTAAGACGCGGTGCTAGTAATAATAATAACAGAGTGCACTGTCTACAGAGTCCTTACCACTCTGTAGAAGTTGACTCAACTCTAACTTTCTAAGGACTTGTCGATACGAACATCTAAGGACTACCAATCACAACAAAGTAAGCGTGCGTGTGTATCGAAATGAAAGTACCAATTACATTTTTATAGAAATAAAACTAGCTCATGTTTTAAATATATTGGGTAGTAAGACGCGGTGTTAAGTATTATTATTATTATTTAAATATATTATCTGTCACTGCACTTAGCCTAACTTTCAAATGTCGCCTATCCTGGATATTTTATCATAATATGTTATGTAGTTACTTTTGTTAATAATGGTTCAACTGGGATATTATCTGCTTCACAGGTGACGTATGCTTGCTAGTTCTAGAAAATTTCCTTTCGAAGAGTTTAATTAGACGTAGTTTCCAACTTTCTTATTGGTTGGCACCGTCATATGATTATGGATACGGGCTGTGTGGACGTGATTTCCACTTCTAAGAACTAAAGGTTTATAAGGATGTGGAGCTTACGGACTCTGTAGATGGGGCTTAACCCCCATAAACACTCACTATAATATTTGCGCCTAGAGAGCATTGAATTGCATTTCAAAAATGATAGCTTCTTGTTTCCTAGTTTATATATATATATATATGTATATATATACACACACACACACACAGGGTGTTCGGAAAATCAAAGCCCAAACTGCACATACAGCTTGTTTGAACCAAAAGTAATAAAAAATATCTGTACACTTACATTCGGAAAACTATGCTAATACCATTAAATTTGATCCGCCTCGATAGTGTAGTTAGCTAACGCGCTAGTTTCATGTTGAGCCAGACTGCCGAGGATGGGGATATTGAGGTTAGAATCTCGGTCGGGTGAGCTGGGGTGTTTTTTTTACTAAATGGTTTTCCACTTTCCCTCCACCCAAATGTGGGTTAACTTTCTCTAAATTCAACCTTCCAAATCCCTAATTCATTAGAATAATTAATACTTAAGCGTATAACTCGGACGGGTAATAATATGCGGTGCTAAATAATAAAAAAACACATTAACTTGCGTTCAAATTTTCTGCGTGCAGCGCTGGGAGAGCAAATCTGTTCAAGCATGCATGTCCAACAGGTTGCATAGGAGCTAGGCGCATGGTACTACACACCTCGACATCTTGGAACAGAACATACCGCAGTTAATAGTAAACAACACACCAGTCCATCTATAAATGGGAATACGTTTTGAGGGTCATCATTAACGGCCATTGCCATTGTTACATGTGCAGTGCCACACGCCTAACTCTTATGCAACTTGTAGTACACGCATGCTTGAACAGCTTTGCTGTCCCGGCGCTATACGCCGAAACTTTGAACACAATTTAACGGTATTAGCATGGTATATAAGTGTACAGGTATTTTGTATTACTTCTGGTTCAAACAATCTATATGTGACGTTTTGGCCATAAGTTTTTGAATATTTTGTATATTTCTCCACGGAATTTGTTAAACTACTTCCAACAGGGAATTTGTGTGACTAAACCAAGAAGCCTGAGTTGTTGACGAATTAAAATGAATATTAAAAAAGCTTCAATACCAAAACAATAATGTTGTAGCTATGTAAGATTGTTTTTAGACTTATTAAAAAATGGATGGTCTTTGTTGTAATGTTTTTATCTTTAAAACTCACTGAATAAAACGTAAACAATTTAACATGGAAAATCCTATCTTGAGTTGCAGCGTCGTTAAATTAATCTACATTTTACTTATCTTGAAAGGTTGCAATATTATCTTGACGTCCTCCACTTTGCTTCTATCTTATAAGCTGCACTATAGTGGAACAAAGTAAGATAAGCTTGATATCTTTCAGGTTGAACGTAGGGTAAACGATAAAATACAAACGTTTCGTTCCATTACTAAAGAACAATGCTAAAGTCATTTACAAGGATCGCATTATGAAGGTCATTCAGAAAACACACATTTCCTTTGATGAACATTTTAATTTGTCTTGAGGCAAGACTTACTGTTGTGAAAGAGCTATTTTAAGGAGATTGTAGCCCTGGAGGAAACTGTCCCATTTGTATTACATCTCTCCCTTCTGCTTAACCGTCTGGGGAATCCTGGTTTAGTCACAATTTAGATCCAGCCCCGTGGTGCAGTGGTCAGTGCACCGGGCTCCATATATAGAGGTCCCGGGATCGATTCCCGGCTAGTACCATGGATAATTTCCTCTTAAGAGGAACTATCCCAACTGTCACCAGAGGTTGGTAAATTAGGGTTAAGTTATGTTTAAGACTCCTACTGGCTCCACACCTGCATAATAACTCTCATCACATCCTCTCATCACGTGTACAACATGTTGACAAACTCCTATGGTGCACTCCGGGCAATGCTCTGAGCGGCTAATAGTCTACATACAGGGGACTGAAATGGAGGTTATGTCTCTCTCTCTCTCTCTCGGTCACCTATGCCATACACTAAAAATAAGAATTTACTCTTAAAATGGAAGGATGGAAAAGCTATGTTTAAAATCAAATGTACCAAAATTTGCGTGAAGAAAGAGTGGATTAAAGACCCTCTTCGTTAGTAGAATAAATCATTCTCGCAAAAAAAAAAAAAAACTGGACTGTCGATGATGGGGAGATCGGTACTCAAACCCCGATAGTGTATAATGGCTCTCCACTCTCCCTCGATGCAAATGCTGGTATACATCCTCTAGATTCATCCCTATTACACTAGCCTTATTAGAACATAAGTGTATAGCTGGGACGTGGTACGAGTATTAAAAAAATGTGGAATCAATTGAATGTGAAACCACACTAAGTACACCCAGTTGGAATTCTAAAAACAAACTTTTCATCCCCAGAAAACCAGACAAGACGAGCTGCCCTGCTTGATGCCAGGCTTGTCAGTTGAACTGATCATTCGAAAACTGATCGTGCGTGAGAAACGTCAAGTCCGGAATTACTGACGCATGCGCAGTGAACCTACTGAGCCCACGATATAACATTCAGCTCTTTGTTGTTTTGTGTGTTGAAGGTTGTAATTCGTTTTATCATGACACCCAATCCTAAATTAAACTTTCTTGAATTCATGACGGACTTCATAAATTTGTACAGATTCTTTCCGGTTTTGTGGAAAGTGACCAGTAAAGAGAATAGTAATAAGTTTAAAAAGGAACAGGCTGATCAGAAAATGGCTGATTTAGTGAAAACAGTATACGAGGGTGGAAAAGTTGATTTTGATAAATCACTGCAACGCTCCACGACGAACAAATTCTCACTCGTTCAAAATGTACGGTTCACGTATCAGGGAATGACAGTCCCAGCAGACCCGTGTGTGATGGAACCTGGCAAGCCTGGAATGACAATTCTGGCATCAAGTGGGGCATTACCATGTGTGGAGACCTTTGGTCCTCTGTCCGTATTTGTATACTATTGGATAATAATAATGAATTACATTTTGAAACTTTACATAAAGCACAAGAGTGAAAAATCACAACAAAAATTAAATGTCCCTCCTTATTTTAGGATAGTTAACAATTTATCGTCGACATCTGTGGTCTTGGGATAAAGTGCTCGCCTCAGGACCCGATGATCGTGGGTTCAAAACCAACAAGCTTTGACGAATTTTTCTTGAGCGATAAAAAATCCATTGCACAACTCCCTTTGGAGGCGAAATAAAGCCGTTGGTCCCATGCCGATTGTGGCATGTAAAAGAACCCTGTAAGGTATGTGAAAATACCTTCCCCGGCATAATTGGTAGGCCCTTTCACTCTCACTCATAGACATTCTCCTATGCAGATATAATCAACCGATTCATAAAGTGCACGTTAAATAGCTGAAATGAATAAAAACTATTTATCCTATCTATAATGTATCGCATTTGGTTATGAAAATGTATTTTAACAACGTTTCTCTAAGATAATTTTGTTCTTATATATATAAGAACAAATTTATCTTAGAGAAACGTTGTAACAATATATATATATATATATATATATATATATATATATATATATATATATA
>CABFVZ010001011.1:222352-260546 GCA_902151445.1 Timema monikensis
ATATATATATATATATATATATATATATATATATATATATATATATATATCAGACAGTGTGTTATTGCCATCTTGAGGTACCTGTACAGTGACCAACGGTGTGTTATTGCCAACTTAAGCTAACTGTACAGTGACCATCAGTGTGTTATTTCTATCTTGACGTACATGTACAGTGACCATCATTGTGTTATTACCATCTTAAGGTAGTTGTACAGTGACCATAAGTGTGTTATTGCCATCTTAAGGTAGTTTTACAGTGACCATCAGTGTGTTATTGCCATCTTAAGGTAGTTGTACAGCGACCATCAGTGTGTTATTGCCAACTTAAGCTACCTGTACAGTGACCATCAGTGTGTTATTGCCAACTTAGGCTACCTGTACAGTGACCATCAGTGTGTTATTGCCATCTTAAGGTAGTTGTACAGTGACCATTAGTGTGTTATTGCCATCTTGAGGTACCTGTACAGTGACCAATGGTGTGTTATTGCCAACTTAAGCTACCTGTACAGTGACCATAAATGTGTTATTGCTATCTTGAGGTACCTGTACAGTGACCATCAGTGTGTTATTGCCATCTTAAGGTAGTTGTACAGTGACAATCAGTGTGTTATTGCCATCTTAAGGTACCTGTACAGTGACCATTAGTGTGTTGTTGCTATCTTGAGGTACATGTACAGTGACCATCAGTGTGTTATTGCCATCTTAAGGTAGTTGTACAGTGACCATCGGTGTGTTATTACCATCTTGAGGTACCTGTACAGTGACCATCAGTGTGTTGTTGCTATCTTGAGGTACATGTACAGTGACCATCAGTGTGCTATTGCCATCTTAAGGTGGTTGTACAGTGACCATCAGTGTGTTATTGCCATCTTAAGGTAGTTGTACAGTGACCATCAGTGTGTTATTGCCATCTTAAGGTAGCTGTACAGTGACCATCAGTGTGTTATTGCCATCTTAAGGTAGCTGTACAGTGACCATCAGTGTGTTATTGCCATCTTAAGGTAGCTGTACAGTGACCATCAGTGTGTTATTGCCATCTTAAGGTAGCTGTACAGTGACCATCAGTGTGTTATTGCCATCTTAAGGTAGCTGTACAGTGACCATCAGTGTGTTATTGCCATCTTAAGGTAGCTGTACAGTGACCATCAGTGTGTTATTGCCATCTTAAGGTAGCTGTACAGTGACCATCAGTGTGTTATTGCCATCTTAAGGTAGCTGTACAGTGACCATCAGTGTGTTATTGCCATCTTAAGGTAGCTGTACAGTGACCATCAGTGTGTTATTGCCATCTTAAGGTAGCTGTACAGTGACCATCAGTGTGTTATTGCCATCTTAAGGTAGCTGTACAGTGACCATCAGTGTGTTATTGCCATCTTAAGGTAGCTGTACAGTGACCATCAGTGTGTTATTGCCATCTTAAGGTAGCTGTACAGTGACCATCAGTGTGTTATTGCCATCTTAAGGTAGCTGTACAGTGACCATCAGTGTGTTATTGCCATCTTAAGGTAGCTGTACAGTGACCATCAGTGTGTTATTGCCATCTTAAGGTAGCTGTACAGTGACCATCAGTGTGTTATTGCCATCTTAAGGTAGCTGTACAGTGACCATCAGTGTGTTATTGCCATCTTAAGGTAGCTGTACAGTGACCATCAGTGTGTTATTGCCATCTTAAGGTAGCTGTACAGTGACCATCAGTGTGTTATTGCCATCTTAAGGTAGCTGTACAGTGACCATCAGTGTGTTATTGCCATCTTAAGGTAGCTGTACAGTGACCATCAGTGTGTTATTGCCATCTTAAGGTAGCTGTACAGTGACCATCAGTGTGTTATTGCCATCTTAAGGTAGCTGTACAGTGACCATCAGTGTGTTATTGCCATCTTAAGGTAGCTGTACAGTGACCATCAGTGTGTTATTGCCATCTTAAGGTAGCTGTACAGTGACCATCAGTGTGTTATTGCCATCTTAAGGTAGCTGTACAGTGACCATCAGTGTGTTATTGCCATCTTAAGGTAGCTGTACAGTGACCATCAGTGTGTTATTGCCATCTTAAGGTAGCTGTACAGTGACCATCAGTGTGTTATTGCCATCTTAAGGTAGCTGTACAGTGACCATCAGTGTGTTATTGCCATCTTAAGGTAGCTGTACAGTGACCATCAGTGTGTTATTGCCATCTTGAGGTACCTGTACAGTGACCATCAGTGTGTTATTGCCATCTTAAGGTAGTTGTACAGTGACCATCAGTGTGTTATTGCCATCTTAAGGTAGTTGTACAGTGACCATCAGTGTGTTGTTGCTATCTTGAGGTAGTTGTACAGTGACCATCAGTGTGCTATTGCCATCTTGAGGTAGTTGTACAGTGACCATCAGTGTGTTATTGCCATCTTAAGGTAGCTGTACAGTGACCATCAGTGTGTTATTGCCATCTTAAGGTAGTAGTACAGTGACCATCGGTGTGTTATTACCATCTCGAGGTACCTGTACAGTGACCATCAGTGTGTTGTTGCTATCTTAAGGTAGTTGTACAGTGACCATCAGTGTGTTATTACCATCTTGAGGTACATGTACAGTGACCATCAGTGTGTTATGGCCATCTTGAGGTAGCTGTACAGTGACCATCAGTGTGTTATTGCCATCTTAAGGTAGCTGTACAGTGACCATCAGTGTGTTATTGCCATCTTAAGGTAGCTGTACAGTGACCATCAGTGTGTTATTGCCATCTTAAGGTAGCTGTACAGTGACCATCAGTGTGTTATTGCCATCTTAAGGTAGCTGTACAGTGACCATCAGTGTGTTATTGCCATCTTAAGGTAGCTGTACAGTGACCATCAGTGTGTTATTGCCATCTTAAGGTAGCTGTACAGTGACCATCAGTGTGTTATTGCCATCTTAAGGTAGCTGTACAGTGACCATCAGTGTGTTATTGCCATCTTAAGGTAGCTGTACAGTGACCATCAGTGTGTTATTGCCATCTTAAGGTAGCTGTACAGTGACCATCAGTGTGTTATTGCCATCTTAAGGTAGCTGTACAGTGACCATCAGTGTGTTATTGCCATCTTAAGGTAGCTGTACAGTGACCATCAGTGTGTTATTGCCATCTTAAGGTAGCTGTACAGTGACCATCAGTGTGTTATTGCCATCTTAAGGTAGCTGTACAGTGACCATCAGTGTGTTATTGCCATCTTAAGGTAGCTGTACAGTGACCATCAGTGTGTTATTGCCATCTTAAGGTAGCTGTACAGTGACCATCAGTGTGTTATTGCCATCTTAAGGTAGCTGTACAGTGACCATCAGTGTGTTATTGCCATCTTAAGGTAGCTGTACAGTGACCATCAGTGTGTTATTGCCATCTTAAGGTAGTTGTACAGTGACCATCAGTGTGTTGTTGCTATCTTGAGGTACATGTACAGTGACCATCAGTGTGTTATTGCCATCTTGAGGTACCTGTACAGTGAGCATCAGTGTGTTATTGCCATCTTAAGGTAGTTGTACAGTGACCATCAGTGTGTTATTGCCATCTTAAGGTAGCTGTACAGTGACCATCGGTGTGTTATTGCCATCTTAAGGTAGTTGTACAGTGACTATCAGTGTGCTATTGCCATCTTAAGCTACCTATGCCTCTCTAAACATTGTCTTGTACTCTCCTTGAATGCACTACGTTCTGACATGTAAAGAAAATAGTTCCCATGGGGGTGATGTAATTGCAGGCTGCCTATCGTCCAAGGAGGGACCATCTCGTTCCTGGTTCCGACCCTAGCTATCCTGAATCTCCCGCAGTGGAGGTGTCCGGACTCCGAGGTGCTCCAAGCAATGACAGCAGACAACCGTACAGAACTGTGGCAAGTGCGCATGCGTGAACTATCCGGGGCCATCGCCGTGTCAGCTCTGTTGCAGGTTGCTATTGGCTATCTGGGTGAGTGTGAGAGTGAGTGAAATAAGTCTCTCTCAGCTATCTGGGTGAGTGTGAGAGTGAGTGAAACACGTCCCTATAAGCTAGCTGTGTGGGTGAGTGAAATAAGTCATTATCAGCTATCTGGTTGAGGGGGTGAGTGATATAAGTGTAGTTGGAGTAATGTTATGTTATATCACACTGCTGACTATTGCTGTGTTGTGTGTACAGGTCTAATTGGAGTAATGTTACGTTACATCACACTGCTGACTATTGCTGTGTTGTGTGTACAGGTCTAATTGGAGTAATGTTACGTTACATCACACTGCTGACTATTGTTGTGTTGTGTGTACAGGTCTAATTGAAGTAATGTTATGTTACATCACACTGCTGACTATTGTTGTGTTATGTGTACAGGTGTAATTGGAGTAATGTTATGTTACATCACACTGCTGACTATTGTTATGTTGTGTGTACAGGTGTAATTGGAGTAATGTTATGTTACATCACACTGCTGACTATTGTTGTGTTGTGTGTACAGGTCTAATTGGAGTAATGTTATGTTACATCACACTGCTGACTATTGTTATGTTGTGTGTACAGGTCTAATTGGAGTAATGCTACGTTACATCACATCACTGACTATTGTTATGTTGTGTACAGGTGTAATTGGAGTGATGCTACGTTACATCACACCGCTGACTATTGTCCCGACAGTGTCCCTGGTTGGCCTCTCCTTGTTTGAAAATGCTGCAGAAGCGGCCTCTAAACATTGGGGCATTGCCATGGGGTGAGTTCACAAAACCTTCAGCACTTGTTTTCAGACTGGTGGGAATGTAGCGCAAGGCTGTTTCCTGTCTCTACCTAGTCCAACAAATTTCAATTTTCTACCTCATCTTAAAAGTTTTTCTTATTATTATAGGTACTTATTTCCCAAGGTTTAATTCTGAAATTTCTCAATTTTAGATTTTTATGACTATATGAGGCAATCCCGCTACTTTCTTGCCAAGCAAAATTTCTAGTTTCCAGGCCCAGTGTTTGGGGAGATACGCTGATGTGTGATTCAATGAGTGGGTTTTGCTTTTTTTATATATATTTTCTTTAATTAAATAAATATTACTGTGTAATACTGCCTTCACACTTTTTATCCTCCTCTACGCCCAGGGCACAGACACGGTATAAACTAGACTCACACCCAGGGTACAGACAAGGTATACACCAGACCCACAGGCTCCAGGTTAAAATGGCCGCAATCCATAGCAGATCTTGAGTCCTTCAACACGGGGATCGCTAGGTGCCATCAAAGGACACTAAAAAAAAGAAATTAATTTTAAACATGGTTTCAGTAGAGGGAAGTAAATAAATAGCCTTCTTGAGTCAATCGGCTGGCTTCCACAAGGCTAGGTTCAGGTAACGACCCAACCCATTTCACAAAGAGCTTACGCAGACTGCCCATTACGATTACAATGATCCCTTCATGACGAAAATATTATGAGGTAGTCGTCTACAACTGCACATTATTTGGTGGTGATTTTATCATTGAGGAGTGACACTAGCGAACCCCAGTGTTGATAGACTCAACCTGGTTCAAGGAGTGCCAAACTCCCGTGAGGCTGAGGATGTGGTATATTCTTGTCTGTGACCTAGGCAGAACCTCCAGTAGAGGGGTAGCCATCAGATGGTGGTGACACAGGAATCCACCCAGAGGTCCCTGGTTTCTTCGGACAAACCACAAAATGTAGTTTCATTTTAACAAGAAATTCAAAAAACAAAATATTACTATTAACTGACTATATAATATTATTAGCATTTGTTTTACTATATTATAGGTCTACTATACCTAATAAGTTTTAAAATATAAATTATACTGTCAACTTAACTAAGATTTTTGTATTTATAGCTGCACTGTCAAGGTTCGTTGAAAGGATGCAAAAAATGTATGATCCCTTATTTCTAACACTATTATATTATCTTGACAAATTAATATAGTGAGCATTTATTTAATTTCTTATAATATTTTATTATATTGTATCAAACCAAAAGGGTTGATATAATGGCTGGCACTCCTGACTCTAGAGTCTGGGGCTTCAACTCCCAACAGGGGAACTATATTCACCTCTTTATATTGATTCGTATCGTTTCTTCAAATTAATACTGATACTTTTTTTTAACTCACCCCCTCATCCTATGGCCTTATACTAGTTAGGGTAATTTATGGATAGTAAGCCACGCAGCATTAGATAATTGCAATTTTATCACTTACTTATAACTGGTGAGCCACCGATTGTCATAGAAAGAAGCACTGGTTGCCATGACGACCAACTATTTACTTGCTCTACGGCATTAGGAACTCGAAAGTTAACTGCCACATTTACAATCGTAAGCCACATATCTCTATCTTGAGCTAGTTCTATCCAGTCCACCTCATTACATCCTATCTCTATCTTGAGCTAGTTCTATCCAGTCTACCTCATTACATCCTATCTCTATCTTGAGCTAGTTCTATCCAGTCCACCTAATTACACCCTATCTCTATCTTGAGCTAGTTCTATCCAGTCCACCTCATTACATCCTATCTCTATCTTGAGCTAGTTCTATCCAGTCCACCTCATTACACCCTATCTCTATCTTGAGCTAGTTCTATCCAGTCCACCTCATTACACCCTATCTCTATCTTGAGCTAGTTCTATCCAGTCCACCTCATTACATCCTATCTCTATCTTGAGCTAGTTCTATCCAGTCCACCTCATTACACCTTATCCCTATCTTGAGCTAGTTCTATCCAGTCCAGCTCATTATACACTATCTCTTTCAAGTACATTCTAATGTTATCTTCCCATCTGCGCCCAGGCCTTCCCATTGGTCTCTTCCCATTATGCTCACCAGTCAATACCCTGAACAAGGTTCTAGATTCTATCATTCGCGCTGCATGTCCTGCCCAAAGTAATCTGCGAGACTTGATCATCCTAACAATATTTTGTGAGGTGACCTGCTGGTCTAGGGGTTAAGGTGTCAGCCTTCTGTGCTGGGGGTCCGGGGTTCAATCCTCGGTTCTGGCACAGATTTATCTGATTACCAAACCCTTCCTTCACCTCTGACAAGACGTGTATTAATCACAACTTGTGAATGTGGGGAATGCCAAGCCTCCACCGTGGTTCGGATTCCACGTTAAACTGTAGGTCCTTCATTTCATCTCACATCACCTTACCATTACACATTAGCATAAGTGCGTATAACCCTAACGGGTAGTAAGACGCGGTGATAGTAATAATAGTAATGATAGTAATTTATTGTGATGAGTACAGGCACTACTACCATCTTCATTAACAAGCCGAAATACTGAATTTTGGAAACTATTAAATTCACTACACAACCACTTTATCGGCAGCTATTATTTTTATATGTTTAGTTTGTTTTGACGTGCAAATCTTTTATTTCACATGTGAGTTATCTGTTTGAATTAATTAGGTTTGGTGTAGTATGCGTATACCACATTAATTAACTACTATTGTGGGCCTACATAATTAAGGTAAAAATAAAAAATAAAAATGTCAGCTAAATAAAATGCTAAAAGATTGTTGTATTCTCAGTTCTAACATAATAACAATCCGGTTTCAATAAGTCTTCAGGAATCAGAATGTGTGAATGTTTTTAATTTCACCCTTGGTGTTGAATTTTTAAAAAATATTTAAATATCCATAAGAAAATTACATATTTAAGATCAATTTTTATTAAAATAAAAACAGCTGTTGGCGAGAATACATCAGCGATGGACTAATTTTAAACCCAGGGACAAATTCCTGGAATATATCCTTCTTTGACGTTTTGTTTGACTTGGTTGTAAAAATTGAAATTGCCAAATTACGTTGCTACATAGACACTCAATGACATGAATCATAGCATTGTAGTTTGAATATAATTGATTGAATGTGCACTCATTGACTTGTATATAGCTCACCTTAGCATTCTCCAGCAAGTACAAGTACTGTTTATGAATGAAACATTTTCCATAGCTACCAAATATTAATTTCCATGTTAATGTTTTTGGCACTATTTTCATCTTTAAAATACCTTTATATATATAATACTTGGTAAATCCACTTAGATAAACAATCAGTCAAAATAAATACCGTTCCAAATGTCAGGTAAAGTTTTAAATGAAAGAAAACGACCAATATTCACATATTCTCCATTAGAAGCAACAGCGGAGTTGACTCGCTTAACATTCCGGCCTGTGACTAAAGACGGCCGTCGTATAGGATATGAAACTCCTCATTTTGTAACCTCCTTCAGTCCACAGTAGCCTCATCCCTGTATGGTTCAAATATTTTCCTTGAGCACCTTGTTTCCGAACAAGGTATCAACACAAAACCACACACATCCCAAAGTGCGGAAATTGTTGGCCTCCAAGTTTCTAATGGAAGTCCTGCGACAGTTTTTATGAGATATACAACAATCGGGACAGATAAAGATATAATGCAGATGGTTGATATTTAATGAAGCATTTAATGAAGTATTAAAATGCTCGCCTCAGGGCCCGATGTTCGTAGGTTAAAACCCAATAGTGTCTGACGGATTTTTCTTGAGCGATAAAAATCCTTAGCATAACTTCATTTGGAGGGGAAGTCCCATGTCGATTGTGGCATGAAAGAACCCTGGAAAGTGTGTGAACATAGCTTTACCGGCAAAATGTGTAGGCCCTTTCACTTCCACTCAGAGAAATTTCGAGTGTTGATATAATCTGTCGATTCAGAGAGTGCACTTTAAATATCTCAAATAAATAAAATGAATAAATAATATTACGTTGAGCTATGCGTGTATACCTCAAATTGTAGCTCGAAAAAAAAATCAGTTTATTAATAATTATTTACTATGAAATATTTTAATTAGTTATGTTTAAATTTATTATTTAATTATTAAATTGAAATGTTCTTAAAATGAACATTTCATTATTATAGTAAAATTTATTTCTACTAGTGGTTTTGATTTTATGGTTTTAATATAAAATATAATAAAAACATATTATGTTTTTCAAAATTGAAAATAAACTTGATATATATGTGTGTGTGTGTGTTATGCGACCCATATCATGTGTGAAACTAACCAACCTGTTCATTTCCAGAACCATCTTAATGTTGACTGTGTTCTCCCAGTGCATGGCCGGAGTGAGCTTCCCCACCCCCACATACAACACGTCCAGAGGAGTCCACATCGCCTGGTTCCCGCTCTTTAAACTATTCCCTGTGAGTAGAACAAATTATACCTTGAGCTTATTACGAACCCACATTAGGAGGACATGTTTCAATCTACACACATTTTGTTCGTGGTCAATATTTATATTATTAGTGCTATTTTAGATACATTGATTATATACATCAAAAGTCACAGCTGCAGATCACATGTATTTACTTATGAATACATAAAAACAGATATAAGTAACATTTCTAGATATGTCTCGGTGTCTGCATTGTTAAACGCACTACTCTTGAAGCAGGCTAGACTGCCAATGACGGGGAGATCGAGGTTCGAGTTTCGGTCGGGTGTACTGAGGGTAAAATTGATTTTCCACTCTCCCTCCACGCAAATGTGGGTAAAGTTCCTAACCTTCTTTATTCTTAAAACAATTAGCATAATTAATAAACAAGCATATTACCCAAACGAGTAGTAAGACGTGGTGATAAAAAAAAACACAATATTTTGCTAGCTGTCAGATATATTCACTAGAAAAGGAATTGGGGTATATAAAGCTGGCCACACAACTAATTGGGTCGGAACGCTCGGAATATGAACCCTACGAACGGAAACGAGTTTTGTCCGCACACTTTTTCGGAATTTTTGTTAGTCGGAAGGAAAGAGCCAAAGAGTGTAGATGAGTGATAGCAGGGATGAGGAGTCAATGGTGGTTTCTCTGTGCCTTGCTGCCAGTGAAGAGGAGGAAGAATTGTTGTATGATTGTCATTTCCCTGTTGTGAATAATTTGTTTCAATAAACTAGAAAATGCACGCGCGGAACGAGCTTAAAACATCTTATTACTTTCGATACAAAGGATTTTTCTAAATGACATAAAATAATTAATAATTTATAATTATAATTTATTGTACCATACATTATTGACTGTTAAGTGAATGTGAATTTTATAGCGGTGCTAATTAAATAATCCCACAAAAGAGGATTATGATCACACTATTTTTATAAGTTTTAGTAGAAAAGGCAAAAGATATATGTTCATGGATGGCTTAGCAATATACCAATATTGTAGCGAAAGTAAGGACTACCCCCTTTGTTAGACCCAAAATATATTGGTCGAGGATCATGCATCTAAATTAAAATGAAAATGTTTTGATATAATTTTTGAAGGCAGCCATTAGTGATCTTGCCTAGGCACAGTTGGTGACAAAAGTGTTTTTTTTTTCTTTTTTAAGGCATAATGAGTCTGAAAAACGCGTGTGTGAAATATTCGTTGTTTGCAGTGATAATGTGCATTGTTGCCAAATTTTACGTCTACATTTTTTTATCAACTGACTTTATTAAAATATAAATGTATTTATCTACATTTTAAATGATATATTAGTTAATTTAACAAATCCGGGACAAATAAATGTCTTATCTTGGGAACGATTGGTAATCTTAATCTAAATATCAGTGGTGGCTCGTGACTTTTTTTTTCTTGGGAGGGCACAAAATTGAAATTAAAAAATGATAAAAATATAAATTTAACGGTTATTTATATTATAAAGTGGAAGACCAGCCTCATTTCCTTGTTATTTGAAAATACGTCTAGCATTTTGTTCTCTAAATCAGAAATTAAAGTACAGTCAACTCTCGATTCTACGACCTTTCACGGTTCCCTGGAAAAGGGTCGTTATTTCGAAGGGGTCATTATTGGAATTTTAACAGATTTTGTTCCATCCCTGACCTTCATACGAAAAAATTGCATTTTTTAGACAACACATGAAAAAGTAAATAAGATAAAACCTACCTATTTCTTGAAGTCCATTATGGAGGCCTGGTCCTTCTTAGCGCCAGTTTTCTCGACAAAGTTTTTCAAATGATAGAACTGGGACCACAGATCTTTACTATTTCCCTGGCGCTTGAGTGCTCTTGAGCAGACGTCCCCGGCTTTCAGAACATCTTTCATCGTGGGGATGTCTTCAGGCTCTTCTTCCATTTCTTCCTCCCCCTCTTCATCCATGGACTCCTGCTGCTCCCTGATTATATCGGCGTCGTCGAGGGTGCCCCAAACTGTGACGTCATCGTCTGCTGCTATGTACTCCTCATATGTGCAGTCTGAGGCTAATCTCTGTCAAGTTTCTTCATCGCACGGCCGAGTGAAAGTCAGGGGGGCAGACATAGGTGCTGTTAACGGGCCTACCTGCGGTTCTGTGGAGGGGCCTGGCTGGGAATTGGCGTCCACTGGTGGTGGGTCGTTTGGGTCCTTGGTGCTGGCAGCGGTGGGAAGCACATGGACGGCAGCCTCTTCGTCAATTGGTAAAACAAAGTGGGCGTGTCGGAAGCAGTTGGTGATCACCGCTGGTCTCACACCCCTCCAACTGGCGACGATTCCTTCCATGGCCCTGAACACATCCCACTTTTTGACCTCCTTGCCCATGTCAAGATTCCACACCATACTCCGCACAAGCATCTCGCGGAACTTAACCTTCACTTGCTGGATTATTCCCTGGTCCAGGGGCTGAAGCATGTTGGTGGTGTTCCTTGGCAGAAACACCAGCTCGATGTTCCTGAGTTTGTCAAGAGCAGGATGTGTGGGGCAATTGTCGACAAAGAGCACGACTTTTCTATTTGCGGCGTCCATCTTCGAATCAAAGCCTTGAAGCCACCTCGTGAACACCCCCGAGGTCATCCATGCCTTCGTATTAGAATGATAGTCACAAGGCAGGATCTTGCCCTTGAAACCGCGGGGTTTCTTGAACTTCCTGATCACGAGGGGCTTCATCTTATCGCTGCCGTCCATGTTGCAGCACAGAAGGATGGTGAGGCGCTCCTTGCTCCTCTTCGCACCTTTGCATTTATCCCCTTTCACAGCAAGAGTGCGATCTGGCGTGATGTTGTAGAACATCCCCAGCTCATCAGCATTGTATACATCTTGAGGCTGATAGCGCCTAAGGATGTTTCGGAGCAAGGGCATCCAATCCCTCACTGGTGTTGGGTCCACCGATGCGCTTTCACCGACGACCTTGTGGCTGGCTATTCTGTGACGCCCTTTGAAACGCTCTACCCACCCACTTGAACACTTAAAGATTTTTATACCCAACCTCAGGGCAAATTCATCAGCCTTCCTCTGCATCATCGGTCCGTTTATAGGCACGTTTTGTGCTCTATGCTGGCTGAACCACTCCAGCATAGCCTGCTCCAGATTCACGTGTGTCGCACCCTTCAAATTTTTGGCCTTTATATTGTGGCCTTCCTTCTGCACTGCATTCACAATTTCTTCTCTCATTTTGAGAATAGTGAAAAGTGTTGACTTCAGGATACCATGCCGCCGCGCAATCTCCGTCTTTGTAACCTTCTTCTCATCCACTTCCTGGATGATCTCGTACTTCTTCATGAGCGTCAAGAAGGTCCTCCTTTCACTCATTTTGTGAAAATTATATGTTCGTATCAAATAAAAAAAATAGCGTGGGTCATCAAAAATCGTTCACAAAATCCAACCAAAAACGTAACCAAATCAAAATAACAATGTTAAACAATAGCATAGGTCGTCAAATATTGTTCACAAAATCAAACCAAAATAGTATACCAAGTCGAGAATCGAAATAACAATGGCAAAAGCAAGCCTGGCGCGTGATGATGTGGCAGTCGCGCGCGGGGAAACATTGTCTTGCTTGTGGGAGGGGGTGGACAGAGTCAAGTGCTATTGGCTGGCATTGATGAGGTGGTGTCTATTTTTATACCTGACCCACCCCAGTTACTAGTAATACAGTGGTCACAAAGATAATTGCAACGCAGCGACCTAAATAAATGCAACAAACACATTTTACAGCCGATTTCCTTAAACTTTTCAACCTTTTCTCCCACATTTTTGACGGTTCCCCAAAAAAGGGTCGTTACTTCGAGAGGGACGCTATTCCCGGGGTCGTAGAATCGAGAGTTGACTGTAATACCCTAATAGAGAAAAGCAACGGGCAGGAACAGAAATCCACCCACCTTATAATGAGTTCCTTTCAAGTTTATAGGACGTTAAAGACGTTAGATCAAGGTTCGACCGGACTCAAAATTATGCTCGAGGTGGCCCTAACAGTAAATCTCGGTCTATCATGAGGGAGACTCATGAATGATAAGTCTCTGACACACGTAAGACGATCATACCACAGTCCAATTTTCACAGGTAGAAGCTTATCTGACAGATACTATATCTACGTTATCGTATTCATACGTCAAGTCATGTGATTTGGAGTCAATTTTCAGGTAATGTCAAAATACATATTGGGTTGAAACGAGGAGAAGCATTTCCCCCCAAAATTTGTAATCCAGCTTCAGAGTATGCTAGTAGAGTAATGAAAGAAAGCGGGGAAATTAAACGGTACAACAAAGCTTTTAGGATACGAAGAGGACCTAGATTTGTTGGGCAAAAGTAAGGAAGCTGTTGCAAGAAAATCAGACATTTTATTAAGAGGCTAGTAAGGAAATAGGTTTAGAAGTGAATACCGAAAAGACTCAGTATATGATCACACAGAAAACACAGATTGGGGCCGATGATTTAGAGATTACTTCGAATAACATATCATTTTACAGGGTTGATGAGTCTAAATATTTAGGAACAATTTTAACTAGCAATAACAATATTATAGTGGAAATTAAGAAAACAATACAGTCGGGAAATGCATGTTACTACTCGGTCAGTAAGTTGTCGACATCTCTCCTGCTATCCAGGAATGTAAAACTCAGAAACAAAACAATAATTTTACTGGTTGTTCTCTATGAGTGTGAAACGTGGTGTCTTACCTTACACGACGAAAATAGATGTAGGGTGTTTGAAAACAAGGTACTTAGAAAGATGTTTGATTCGAAAAGGGATGTGGATACTGGGGAGTGGAATAGGTTATATAATGATGAGTTACATACCCTCTAAGCAATACAAGACATTGTTAGGATAATCAAATGTATTAGATTACTTTGGGCAGGGCATGCAGCGCGAATGGGAGAATCTAGAACCTTGTTCAGAATATTGACTGGCAAACCCAATGAGAAGAGACCAGTGGGAAGACCTAGACGTAGATGGAGGATAACATTAGAATGTACCTAAAAGAGATAGTCTGTAGTGAGGTGGACTGGATGGAACTAGCTCCAGATAGGGATCTATACTGCAGTAATGAACTTTTGAGTTCCTAATGGCAGAGAGTAAATAAGTATAAAATAGTACTAATTGTCGGTCAAAATAATAATGTTTGTATTTTCTTAAAGGTTGTTCCCAGCAAAATTCTACTTTATACAGGCACATCAAGGTGAGCAACAATGCGATGTTATACGGTCGTTCCGTTCTGCAATGTAGGAACTTATTATGACCACAAAGTTCAATTCAAACTACTAGTGTAATACCTTAGATCAGTCGGTAGCACGTTTGACAACCCATACAAGGGTATCCGCGTTAAACTTCCAGCATAGAGGAAGTTGGGACTCTCTTTCACAGTGATGCATCAACGGCCGTAGGATTGTATGTGGTGCCCGCTCTGAAATTAAATTTGTTTGTAAGCCATGTATCTTTACAATAATTCTGTTAAGAAATTCAACGTTAAATATCACAAATTAATCATTATTAACCACGCAGTATATATATTTAAATTCCACTGAGTTACAGACAAGGTAAATAGCGGAACCCCAGCCTCCAGGTTCAAGTGGCTGCGCTCTTTAGGAGGGCTTGGATCCTTAAACACGGGGATTGCTACGTTCAGTCCCAAGGGACAACATCGCTATCAAGCAGGCACTTCAAAATACATAATTTACCAACTAGGTTCAGGTAGCTGCACCACCCCATCACATAAACCAAACGAGCTTACTTAGACTGCAAATTACAAAGCAAACGTAGAATACAATGGTACATTTTTGTTCAATCAAATGTTTGCAAATTGTCTGGTTGTAAAAAATCTTCAAATAACATCGACTAGTTACATGTCTGAAAAGGTATATTTATTGAAAGGGATAAGTTGGGGGTTGAGGGGAGGGGTGTTATCACTGGTACCTGTGTTCGGACCACCATCCCCAATAGACGAACAATTTGAACGTGAGTTGTTTCACTTGGAAGTGTTGTTATCACTGAGAGATGAAACTAGGACTCAACTTGGTTCAAGGATCGCAGTGCAACTTCTGTAAGGCAGAGTATCTGGTGTTTCCTTGTCTGTGTATTGGGTCATGTTGAAGGAATGAAGATGGTTGGTTGCTTGATATTGTTGTTGGAAGGTGCTGCTAACCATCATGTTGATGTGGGGTATCTGCGGACTGTTGACTATCACGGATTATCTGCCATTGGGTCATGCAGCGAGGACTGATGTCAAGATTAGTATCCTGGAGGAGTCTCCTTGGTTCAGATTCCCATATCCAGGTAATTTTACTTTTACTTCACATCATGTTTACCGGAGAGGAACCAGAACTACCAATCCTCCCTATTTTAAAATTACTTTACACTTAAATAAATATTTAATTTTTATCTAGATATATAAACATTGACTAAGTATTGCAAATGGTTTGACTCATCCTGTCTTGATGTTATATTTCAACAGGGCAGTGGGGTGTTCCAACAGTGAGTGCGTCTGGTGTTCTTGGGATGCTTGCGGGAGTTCTGGCGTGTACAGTGGAGTCCATAAGCTACTACCCCACCACGGCGAGGATGTGTGGTACGTCAGTCTACCTCACATATACACAGTGCTCTGATTTATGTGGGGAGTAGCTGGGGTGGGGATAGTAGACCTGAAAACAACAAAAAAAGTCCCTATGGACATATGTCCTATGTTCGATGATTCCCAGAGATAAAGTTTTCCAAGTTTCTGTTGGAATTGTCGATATCTCTACTTGATACATCCTTGTTGCACCTCTTGTAAGCAACTTATCACTGCTGTTGCACAGACAGGGTTGCATCTACACTAACAGGCTATCAAACATCAGTCAAGTTGAACAATTGAATAGTAAACGCTTATATTTAAAAAATAATTTAAGTAAAAAAACTAGTATTTATGTCCGTTTGGTAACAAACCAAAATAATAACTAAGGTAGAAATGGTTTTTTTTTCACTACATCTAACTACCCGTCTAGTCTAGGCATTGAGGAAGAATACAAAATAAATTGGTACAGCCCTGAAATAATTCTTACTTTATTTCTGAGGGCTCCAACAAAACATAACATGTTCTTACGCCAGTGACAAATACATTAGTGAAGCGATGAATATATAATTTGACGTTCATTTTATAACACCTCTTGTTATTGTATCGTCTCCTAGTAATCACAAACAAATTTTCCCCGCCCAACAAATGAAGAAAAGCCATTTCAATACCTCTTAATACCTAATATTTCATAGCAAATTATCCCCATCCAGCAACAATATACAGGAATTTTATTTATAGATCCATCCTCACCCCTTCCACTCAACCTCTCCTGAACTTAACCTACTTTCAAGGGCATTGACCTTCCGTGATGATGTGCTAATTTGGTATAAATTCTCGTCATTAGGTATATGTAATCGTGGGTTTCTCCCCTGACGTCATCTTAGAACCTATCCCTCAGGCGATATAAGGGTTAATGAATGATCTGATGGTGCGGGTAGTTTTCGAAGTAATAAAACAGATTTTCCTTGGTGACGTTCTTTATGTTGGTCGGGGGGGTGGGTTATGTCACCATAATGTCGGAGCCCTGACGACGTTAGAATCTATTTTGGGAAATATGACCCTTGGTGAGTCGCAGCCATGATGTTTCAATCCTGATTGTTGTTTGTGTCATATTAGCCTGTCTTCTGGCACCACGACGAGCTATGGACCTTGTCTATGCCTGCCAAAGGATACTTTAAGGACAAATATAAGTATAGCATACTATCACTAAGGGGCCCCTGCTTTTGCATACCAAATATTGGTGCACCGCACTATTACTAGAGGACCACTGATGGGGCATAGGTTTAATTGACGTCACCTTGAATCTGATTTGGAATTTAATGAAGTTATCAGAATGTTGAAACGTGGATGGCTCGATGCAAGCATGGCGCTGAATATTCTAGATAAGTTAAAACAGGAAAAAGAGTGTTCAGTACAGGTCATTGATCCTTGGTGTGTCACAACAACCCTGAATTGTTTACACCATCTTGATGTGTCTTCTGGCGTTGGTTTAGCGAACATAAACACATGTTGAGACAGGTTTAAAGTAGGTCATGGGTGATATCATTAGAATGTTGGAACCCAATGGAAAAATAGGAGTTGGTGAGATATATTTTTCATTAATAAAACACAATACGATAGACGTATAGTTATATAGATTCAACACCAAACATTTTATACGAATGTCGCTTATAATAAATCGTACGTTTTCCTACGATGTATCTTAGATGTGTAACTCTGAAAATTGAAAAATGACAGCTGGACACGGAAATCGAACCCGGGACCTTTGGCTTAGTACGGCAATGCTCTTACCACTGAGGTATCCAGGAGTCGTCCCATGCCTAGGGTCATTCTTCACTCATATTTTAAGGCAGAGTCTATGATGGACGTGCGGAAATCGTCGGCTACAAATGTGTGATTTTTATTAAGA
This sequence comes from Timema monikensis, assembly GCA_902151445.1. Lineage (NCBI taxonomy): Eukaryota > Metazoa > Arthropoda > Insecta > Phasmatodea > Timematidae > Timema > Timema monikensis. Next base: position 239,982 of record CABFVZ010001011.1, read on the forward strand.
TCACGAGCTATCATCATAGACTCTGCCTTAAAATATGAGTGAAGAATGAACACGAGCACGGGACAATTCCTGGATAGCTAAGAGCATTGGCGTACTAAGCCAAAGGTCCCGTGTCCAGGTGTCATTTTTCAATTTTCAGAATGTGATATCTAGATGGAGTAATCCTCACTAAAATGCATAAACAATAGCTTTGGTTATTTGATTAGATGTGTAAGTAGAATGGTTTTCAGTTTACACTCCAACATGTAATGGTCCAAGACGATGACGTGTGTAGTAGGTAGCACTGATCCGTTCCAGATCTCTAATATGTATTTCTACCATAGAATGCCCATAGATGACATCCACTGTCTCTATTAGTGTGTTGAATAACACATTAATGATGAGTGTGTCTATAGAATCGTTGCAATATCTGGTTACGGGTGTCAACCCGGTCGACGGCCACATCGATGCGGTTCAACACTTAGAAGAGACGCACCCATCTTGGGACAAAATAGGCGAGCCATTTGAGGGAAATGTTCTCAGTATCATGTTTCTCAGTATTGACAATTATATGGTCACCGCACATATGTCTTAGAGAGATTTCACGATAAGTCAAGCTTATCTTCTGAGGAGGGTGTGTGTGTTTTTGAAAAAACGTTTATATGATCGTCTTATAGCTGCTCAGCTCTTGTCACTCTGTGCGATTAAATACTACATGTTTCTAGCTGGAAAAAAGGCGTGAAGATGTTCTTGACACTCATAAAAACAACGACTCGTTTGGCCTCGGCATCGCCCATCCAAAACAGCGTATTTAAAATAATGGTTATGGCGAGTTGTTTCACCGGATTTGCTTTGGGCATGCAAACAATTTCTGGTACCTGTTAACTTTACAAGATGTGTGAGCACCTCGATGGCTGTCAACAAACTAACTATGATTATGAGTGGCTCACCATTGGGATTTATTTTATATCTGTCACAAGTGGAGGGGAAAGACAGAGCACAGACTGATTGGACGTACCTCTTGAAAGGTGAGAGGAAGCCTACGTATTGAAACATGCGTTATAATATTTCAACACCTTGGCATCACTATCTATATGATTGGTGGGAAAGAATAGTCAGGAAAGTCTTCATTGGAATGTTCTGCTTGAGGTAAAGTAGATACATAAGGCAGTAATGGCTGCAGAAGGGAAAACCCCATAACTGTTAGAGTACTCTCCCAAACCGTTCTTTTCAATAAAGATGGTGACCCAATGCTCCCCAGGTTTGGTGTGTGGATCCATTTTGATGACAAGGTGCTGTAGGGGACTTGTCGGCAGTTGTTCTCCTGGAAAAACTCCTGCATGACCAGACTGGAATAGCGGGCTTGTTTTCAGTGCATGTGTTATGGTGTGCGTATCCATATTCAATCAGCCAGTCTCTAAGTCCTTAAATGGTGGTGGCTGAACAGAACTATATTCCCTTGATGTGGTACAACACAATATAAGAGATTTTAAAGACGAACATACTCTGTCGTGCAGAACAACGATCGCCTTAGATACGTATTTGGATAGAAACATTTTCTGTTCTGCCCCCTTGACGCACACTGTTTCTATACATGCAATATGACACGCAGAGATGAGGGATTCGAGCAAACAGTAAACCACATCACTACTATTCCAGGTAGTGCCATGTAGTATTTAGACAATATGCGAAGAATGTAAAATTTGGCACTTGGTTGTAGATCAAGTTAAAGTTGTCCATCTTCCCGTGTCATCTACTAAGCAAAATATATTTCACGAATAAATAAATGTTCTCATTTCACCCTCTATACATAGGGTTTGGAAGGATGTGTCATATGTCGTCAGTGTTCAAGTCATACGTGTCTCATCACGTCAACACTGCCTGCCAAACTGTTTCCATCAGGTCATTAACACCATTATGTCTGAAAAAAAACACAATGCCATTGAAGGGGGCAGAGGATTAGCTGGGAGGAATGTCAAAAGGAAATATGTGTTTTATCACATTGAAAACTCCCCACCAAGCTTGTACCACAAGGTCATTAACCTCATGACTTCAGGGAAAACATTGTGACATAGAGGGGGGAGGATGGGATTGGGGAGAAATGTCACCCGGGAAAATATGTTTCATCCCGCCAAAAACTCCCCACCAAGCTGGCGCCACCAGGTCACCTCACCTCAACCTACTTTCAATGTACTTGATCTCCCATGGTGATGTCACCCTAGTTTGGTAGAACTTTCACCATTTCGTATTGTGCAATCGTGGGTTTTCCCTTGTTATGCCTTCTCCCAGCCTCCCCTTCAGGCGATATAAGGATTAATGATCTGGTGGTGCCAACTTGGCAGAAAGCTTTCGACGGAATAAGACACGTCTGACTCAAACGGTAACTTAAGGTCCTTTCACCCTTATAGTATTTCAGCGAGTGCGGGGCTTCCCCTGTAACGTTATTCCCCCCCTAATCTCTGCATGCCAGATTGGCAGGGTGTTTTCGACATGATGGAGACGATTAGTGACATCATTAGGGCATTTGTTTAGTCACTGAGGGTCAATTACATTGAGAGTAGGTCAAGGTCAGGAAAGGTTGAAGGGCGGTGATTTGGCAGGGGTTGAGCGTAGGGCGCTATAAATAGAGTTCTCATGGCCCACTCTATCTACTAGCAGCTAAAGGATTTATTGAACGTTATGTTACATGTTATTTTAAGACCTCTTTGATATCTTTTATTCTCCTAATAACTCACAACAAATTGATATTATTACATAGATGTAAAACTTAAGCGAAAAGGGGAAAGCCAGAATGCCGGCTGTGAAATTAATCAAATTAATACTATAAGGCCAGTCACTGTCACAGAAACAGGACTAGTCTGCTATGAAGTATCAGGAGACTAATAAAACTCCCAGATATTATAATTATATAAAGACATTAAAAAAATAATCTCAAAGTTTTCAAGAAAATGAAAGATGTATTCATCTCTAATAACAAAAAATCATACAATCACAATTCTAAATACATAAATTATTCTGAATGTGTTCGGCTGATCTATTATGAAAATCAATATTTATATTCTATTAGTACATACTTTTGGTTTTACTATATCAATTTTGCAGTTGGAAAGCTCATACAATAAAATTAGTTGAGTCCTATTTATTTTATTTAACTCATCGAAACATAATCAAGAGCTTCACATAGTTCTTAACTAATTAGAAGTGTTTATACTGGTTCAATCATATTTCCCTCCCTAGAAAGCATTTTCAAACACTAGGAAAAGAGAATACATCCTCATTAATCTCTGCTTGTCGTAAAAGACAACTCAAAGAGAATGGATACGGACAGCGGATTTTTCAGTATTGGATATAGGTGGAGGTTGGCAGACAGATACAGCTATATGTCAAATAGCCACGGGCGTGAGTGGCAGCCATTTTAATGGCTATAGCACTGCGACGTGGAAGGCAAAAGTAAACCACCATATTACAATACCAAGAACCTGCGGAAATCCTGTACAAGTAATATGATGGCACTTGCTAGGGCAGTTAGTTTCGGACGTAAAAATGTATCCCATCCTGATGTCCGGCTTGAGGCTGCCTTGGGACAAAAATGACTGGAACTTAAGAGTGTGAGAACTCTCAAAGCATGGGGGCTTAAATTAGAACAGAAAGAGAACTTACCAACACACTTCATTTTTTTGATGACATTACTGTTTGTGCTGAAAGTGAAGAGGAGCTTCAAGAACTACTGACAATAATGGATGAAATACTGAAAACTGTGTATAATATGAGTATTAACAAAAGAAAACAAGTCATGATGTGCAGTAAAGGAGAAATCAATCGAATTAATATATAACTAGAAGTACGGCTACAACAAGTAATGGAGTTCTGCTACCTAGGAAGTAAAATAACATAAGTTAACAAAAGCAAGAAAGATATTATAGGTATAATAGAGCAGGTAAAAAGAACTTTTCTTAACACGAAGACATTACTAACCTCGACTAGCATAAATTTGGAAATCAGAAAAAGGTTCTTTAAGGCATATGTTTGATATGAAACGTGGCTCATTGATGCCACTGAAAGGAATTGAAATGTGGTGCTTTAAAATAATGTTGAAAAGATCATCAATGGAGATGGTATCAAATACATAAGTGCTAAGAAAAGCAACTGAAGAAAGGAATCTTTGGAAAGGTATACAGCAAAGAAGAGTTAGTGTGATAGGCAAAATACTGAGACATGATAGTTTGATAAAGATAATTATAGGAGATGTGGAAGGGAGAAATTTAAGAGCGATATCAAGACTGGAGTACATGACTCAGACAGTGAACGAGGTTGGCAAAATAAATTGCACAGATGTACAAAAATTGGCCGAGGATAGACAAAAGTGGAAAGCTGCAGCAAACCAATTGTAATATTGATGATTTAAGATTATGCGGTGTTGCAGCTAAGAAGCTCGCTAACTACAACAGATAGCTCAGAAGGTTGCTAACTACAACTTATAGCTCAGTAGTTCGTGAACTACAGCCTAAAGCTCAGTAGTTCGTGAACTACAGCCTAAAGCTCAGTTGTTCCTCATTTAATGAACCACACTAATGCCAATGAATACTGAAAAGGATACAATTATTTTATTTGAATATATTAGGATAATGATGATAATTGCTTGTAGCTGTGGAGAAGGGGTATGTAACGATTCTAACCTAAGTATAAAGATCAAACAACTAACTTCCTTTCAATCCAAACAAACATGACTGACTTAATAGCGTAGCTCATGGGAAAATGCTAGAGGTTGTTTTTTGCTCTGACTGAAAGATAACAAGCATTCTTGTAGTTTGCTTGGAATTAAATCACTTTGACGAGTTGAACTAGTCTGTTTAGTAGGTACAGTTGAACAAATCTTTCACTTTTATCTATTTGTTCACAAAATATATATCTCAACTGATAAGAGCCATACTGCTAATATCGCTGTGGAAATAGGCTCTGTGGTTTATCTGATAGCTCTAAGTAACTACCCCTCCATATTTTATTGTCTGACAATACTATTTGCATATTTACACTAGGATAACAGGGATTGGAAGTATAATAAAGATAACGAACCAAAGTTGTTGTGCAGGGTAAATGGAAAAACATGTAGAAAAAAAACTTAGCACACTCAGCTGGGATTCAAACTCCTAGCTCCCTGTCTCTAACAAACCAAACTGGAAGAAAATGTCACTATTGTTAATGCACCCGTGTATAGGTAACTGATGATATCATATGTTCATAATATATTCCGTCCTTAAAATATTATACCTATTGAATGAAGAACTAACCTAAATATCTCAGGGGTTGACAAATGTAACTTTAAGTCAATAGTATCAGATTTGATTAATGTGTAACTCAATTCATTTAAGTTAACTCAATGGACCAATAAACCTGTGACATTGTCCTGCATATTTTGTAGGTGCACCCCCTCCCCCTGTCCATGCCATCAACAGAGGAATAGGAACAGAAGGGCTGGGCACGGTGCTTGCTGGGCTCTGGGGAAGTGGGAATGGAACCAATACTTTCGGCGAGAATGTAGGGGCTATTGGTGTCACGAAGGTGAGTTGTTTGCTAATGGTGTCACAGAGTGGTATTCACTCATAGAGAGTATCTAGCCGCGCTTTTTATTTTGTTTACTTTCATATCAAGTGAAGACAAAATTTAAAATTTGAATAACAAATAAGGTTATTGTAGCATATCATCTCATTTGTTTGAACAATACTTGATATTAAAAAAAAAAATGTCAGTAAACATTTGAAGAGCACTTAAATAAAGCACATGTTACTAAACATATACTAGTTTCTTTATTAAAAAGGGCTTGGATAGAAAACAATCTTAACAAAGCATACAAAGAGTATATTCATCATATAAAAAATATATGCTAGAACTTTGGTAGGTAATTGTATTAACAACTAATAGGAATGTCAATCTGTGAATCCCTTTAAACTCTGATCACTATTCAAGTTCATGATTGTGTGTTGTGTTTGCTGGATATACACTCATTACTGGTGTACAACAGCTCAAAATAGTAAAAATTGAAAATAAATATTTTGACTGTGTAGGCATATTTATAGAATTTGCTTTTGTAAACGTTACAAAGAAAGTGTGAGATTTTCTTGAATCCACTGTTTAAACAGTATAATTTTCATAGTTTGATCTTTTGGCGTATTTGAATGTGTAATTTACAACTCAACACAATAAAAAATAAAACTTGGTAAAACAACGAATGTATCACATAAAGACAAAAACGAATGTATAGCATAGCAAATAAAATAATCTATAAACATGCACAAAGAAGGGCAATCATGAACTACACACTAAATCCTGAACTTAATATACAGACATGTTGTTTGCAGCCTCTACAATTAAGAGGTGGTGAGATGTAAGATGTGGCCTCGGGCAGGGAGGGGGAGGGCATGTGTGGCTTCAGGAAGAGAGGGAAAATGTGTGATGTGGCCTCGGGCAGAGAGAGGGAGGGCATGTGTGGCCTCGGGAAGAGAGGGGAAATGTGTGATGTGGCCTCGGGCAGGGAGGGGGAGGGCATGTGTGGCTTCAGGAAGAGAGGGGAAATGTGTGATGTGGCCTGCATGACTAAATTTTTCCTGAGAATCAAAGAAATGTTATTTTAAATAGTCAAAAATACTGTATATATGCATATTCACCCAAAATATGCACTAACATATGAAATATGTACAATTAAACTGGGTAAGATTTCACATAAAATACTTTTTTTTTGTAAATCTGGAATATAAATATTATCAAAGGAAAAAAACACACACACACACACATATATATATATATATGCATGCTTCATATATAGATATATACAAAATCCGCGTGTTACTTATATATATATATATATATATATATATATATATATATATATATACCTATACCATATGTTAATTGTTAATATAAAGTAATCAATCCTTATAAATAACTTAATATTTTTGCTTAAACAGTCACATTTTTTAAGCTTTGTCTGTTCACGGTAGGAATTGACTTCTGAAAGGCCTTTTTCCCTACCATAAATCTATTATATAGTAGGATATTGGTAGGAAAAAAGACCTTTCAGAGAGTAATTCCTACCGTGAATGGCGTTTAGTTGTAGTTGTGTAGCTTGTATTAATTATTATTTTGCCAGGTTATTAGAAAATATGATGATACTTTCATAGTTAAAGTATAGTTCATAACAAGTAGCTAAACATTAATTTAAACAGATTGGATAGAAGTGTTTGCGCAGACTTCAAACAGGGTGCCAACATACTGATACAACTGTTTGTGTGTGCAGATCGGCAGCAGGAGAGTGATCCAGTATGCCGGATTTTTGATGGTGATCCAAGGAGTGATCAGTAAGTTTGGAGCAGTGTTCATCATCATCCCTGAACCCGTCGTGGGAGGGATGTTCTGCGTTATGTTTGGAATGATTGCTGCATTTGGTGAGTCTACTCTCATATTCTTAAACCAGTGGCGTGGCGTGGCGTGGCGTGGCGTTAAGTGTTGTCAAGGTAAGCAGCATTAGTTTAAACTGTGTGTGAATTGTTCACACCTCTCGCTAGAACACTCTATGGTCAGGTATTAAGGGGAATACATTCCCGTGTGAGGCATGCCAAGTAGATCAAATGTATTATTATGATTTGGGATTTTATTGTGGTATTGCCCCGCGATTGTGCACCAATTATAATTATACCGGATTGTAAATGTTGGTGTTGCAGATGTGGACCCGTGTATGCCTTACGGTGAGCATTAAGTATAATGTTACCAGGTTTTATGATGATGATGACAACGCATGCATGTCTCACTACACACTTGTTATCACACGACTATGACAATCTTATTTTATGTAATTCAATTGAAATCAGTAAAATTTGATGTTTGTACACAATTTATTGATTTTATTACGCTTTCACTGTTATAAAATTGACATTGATAGAGTTCTTCATTAATTTACGAATTGACGTGGAGAGCCAGAGTTAGTGCTGTTCAAAATTATGTTTTTCTGTGCTATTACAATGTTCTGTATTCTGAGTACTGTGTACTGTGTGGATTCATACGAATAAGCTTCTTATATATGACCTACCCCTTGCTTCTTGGACTCCTTGTCACCAGTGTTAAAACTAACTAATAGGAGAACTCATGGCAACCTGATGTTGTGAAGGCTAGCTTCCTATTGGGTAAAGGGAGCCAAATAAAACAACAAATAAAACAGAGTTGGTCTTTTAAAGAAAAAAAAACGTTTTAAAGCGCAATGCATTGAAATTACTTCCGAAAATGTGTGATTCTCCATGGATGAAATATTAAAAGGAAACTTTACATACAGTTCTTTAAAGAAAAATATATTTCATCCATGACTTTTTGAACATATGAGAGGGGTCCAAAATAGTATCATTACAGTGTGATTGGTCAAATAGGGCCCGATACAGTTTTAACAAGGCCTGCTTCCCATGCAACACTCCATGACAAACCACTGCTTACAACTTATCATGCTGTGCTACTATAGACATGTAAAACTTCTTTGATCATAAGGCCCAAATTGAACATTAAGAATATAGAGAAGGCCTCATTTAATTTTCTTCAGCAATATCTTAAGTAAAAAGAATTCCATATTAGTATCTTATTATTATAAAAATAAAAGAGTAGGCATAGTATATAAAACATTTTCTCATATAAAAAAAAGTGTCGTAATAAGGAAAATTTTAAACTTCAAAATAATTATGAATCTTTATGTTTTATGTGACCCCTCAGCAAAAAAAAAAAAAAATTGATTTTACGATTCTGTCTGTCTGTCTTTCTGTCTCTCCCTGGCCACAAATCTGAAAATATTTGATAGATTTTGTTCAAACTCGATATCGAGATGTTATATGTCTATCCCTCAGGATGTTTTTTATTTTATTTTGACCATAACCTTTAAATTAAGTGTAGTTTACTAAAGGAGTTTTTATAATTACAAATCTTTTAAAATGGCTCAAAAGATTTTGTTAAAATTGATATCTAAGGAGGGCTTCACCTCCCAAATAACACTGTATACAGTATGCTTAAGAGTTGTTCTTTGCTTGGAAAAAATGGTTTCTAAGGGTAGTTTACTGAAGATAAATAAAAAAAAATTGTGATATTTTAAAAATGGCAATAGCAATTTGGTTGAAAATAGACATCTGGTGTTTTACAATTTAAATAATTTTATATACTATTTGTTTACATTAAACAAATTGTTTTATTTTAGTTAACTAATAAATTATTTTTAGAAAATTTTGATTGTTTTTAATAAGGTACAATGATTTTGTTCAAAATTGGTATCCTGTTTTATTTTACATAATAAAATATTGCATGTTTATTTTTCCATTGTTAATTTATTTTAGGATTGTTTACTTTTGATTTTTTTTAATTGCTATAATTTAAAAATTGTCGATAAAATTTAGTTCAAAATGGGTATCAAGGAATCTTTTTTTCAGGAAAAATAAGAATTTATGTTTATATTTTTACAAATCAGAAATAATTTGAAGGTAGAAAACAAATAGCTAGTTTTTGAAAATTTAAAGTTTGTTTAAAATGTGAGAGAGTTTATTGTGACTAACAAGATGTGTTTTTTTAGGAGAACTTATTTAAGGGTAGTTTAGTGACAATTTTTTTTTTAATTGCAAGCTATATGAGAATGTTTGTGCAATTGTGTCATACCATTTATTCTAATTGTTGACAAGTGTTGGTCTGTAAACCAAGATTTCTTGGATGTTTGGTTTCATTTCATTTGAGAAAATAACTGTTATCATATGTACATGCTGTAAAACATTGTACAAACTTGGAACACCAACTTTACATATCAGAATTCTCCAACTCATGACAAATTTTCGAATATCACGTCATTCCATAATCTTGTATTTCCTCGACGTTTATAAAAAGAATAGGGTCACATTGCCACAGAACATCCAGAATCATGAATCAAACTCAAGTTTGGCATGCCTATGGTACTATTAGTTTACAAAATTAACTCTAAATCACACATTGAAAGATGCCGAAAGCATACGAGTATTATTAATTTTTGATGTTGTCAGCTGTGTAAAAACAATTTAGATAAAGGAAACATTTCAGACTGTTTATTTTACTTGATATGTTTTAAGAAGCAACAAGAAAAATCCAAGCTTAAATAACTTGACGTAGTAACATTTGTATAATAATTCACTTTTGAAAAAAGGTCAATTTTATAATCAAGTCCATGTCCACCAAATTAACAAAAGTCCTACTACTATCAAAGTTACTAAATGTATAGTTTTAAAGAAAAAATAATGTTTAGTTAGTAGTTTGTTGCCATAAAAATATTTAACTGCAGAAAGAGACATATTATATTTAAATCTAAAATATGTTCTTGTTGACATTGCAATAAATGGAATCATTCTTGTGGCACCGCATCTGAATATCTGCTCGGGCTATATACTTATTACTAACAGTGCTACTGTCAGTGGTGGATTAAAAATATTTGCGCCCTTAGGCACAATAATTATAATATGTGCCCCCACTCCCAATTTTTGTTTTGTCAAGGGCTTTCAGAAGTTTCGGTGGATATAGGTGTGGAGGATGGGTGTGGTTAGTATTAGAAAAAAAATTAGATTGGCATCAATTACAAAGCGAATGCAAAGTATAGTTATTTAAAAATAAATATTGTTGTTCTGACTTTTAACCTGAATTATTTTGATAATGTTAGTAAATAATTTTTTAACATTATTAAAAACAAAATATTATAATAAGATTGTAGTTACGACTTCGATGCCCTTTAATGTTAAAATTACAATTGTGGTAAGTTGAATAATAAAGCAAGTTAAAAGAGAGACATTTGATAAAATGTGAATTATAATATAATACTAATAGAGAAACATACCATTTATGCTTTTATAAGCTTAAAAGTATATGATAACATGTAGAAATTTAAAATTGTATTAAAGAATACCATCAGGTCATCATTTATATAACCACATATACAATATTTAAAGTAATAAATTAACAAAAATAATATTGGATAAAAATCAAAACAGACATAGAATAAATTAGGCAGGTGTAAACATTTGAAAGTATTAAGTAATGGAATTGTAAAATATAAGAAAGTGGTGTAAGATAATTATTAAAATTTAATTTAGACGATGGTACGAAGTCTTAACATGTATTGGGTTCCCTTCCTCCTTGGCTGGCATCGGCGTGTTACAGTGATTAATTTATGGCTGACATGTTTCGATACACGGTATCATAATCATGGCGCAAGGTGTGTATTGCGAGAGCGATGTTGATGTCCTGAGCAGAATACAAGAGTCCCTATATTCTGCCTAGGAAAAATCTATGAAAAATAAATATAATTATCTTTAAAGCCCGATTTAGTGACCAAATTGTCTAAGGTGTTTCTCTCATGCTGGACTGGTCTGTTTATGATTGGAAAATCAGGGCCCGAATACCAGTCAGGTCTACTAAGGATAGTTATCCCAAAATGGATTCCCACACTCCTTTCATGAAAATGTTTCCTTCATCTTTATCATAATTAGAGTAACTATCAAACATGTGTATAACCTGAACAGGTAGTTAGTGAGATACGGTGATATAAAAATCTTTCAAAATATATGTTTTTTATACAAGGACACAAAAGCACTGAATTGCTGATAATGCAATAATAATTACTATGTTTATTGCAGGCCTATCTGCTCTACAGTATGTCGACTTGAACTCTTCCCGCAACTTATACATTCTTGGATTTTCTGTTTTCTTTGGCCTGGTGAGTCAACTTGTTAGTATTTTGGTTGAATGTGTTATTTTGTTGATGGGTTCGTCGTGTTACTTTGATACTCTTTTTTAGTGTTTTACTTACCGTTAAAGTTATTCATGTGTACTAAAAACGCTAATATTTTAGATATGAGGAAAGTTGAATTTAGAGGAAGTGTACCCGAATTTGTGTGAAGGAAAAGTGGGAGCCATTTATGGAAGACCACTCTCAGTACACCTAACCAGGATTTGAACCCCAATATCCCCATAATCTTCAGTTCTATTGCAAAAATGATGGCCTGTAGCAGAAGTTCTTAACCTTTTTTACAATTACAAGTTCCTAATGGATTGCCCAATAAGTTCCCATACTCCAGTCTCCATTCCCCACATTGTTGAAATCATCATCATCATACCCATGTGGTCTAGTGCGCTAATCTCATGTTGGATTGGATTGCCGAAGACGGGGTTCGATCCAAGTCGAGTGCACTGAGGGTGGTTTTCCACTCTCCCTCCACGCAAATGCGGGTGCATGTCTCAAAATTAAGCCTTACTAATCCCTAGCCCATTGGTGCAATTAGTACATAGGCACATAATGCGAACAGGTAGTAAGACGCAATGCTAAAAAAAAAAACATCACCAATAAGTACCAGTAAGACTTTCAAAATATATTAATAATTTGGTTTTACTTTACACATGGATAGCTAGGAAGAAAAAAAATTAAAGAAAATCATAAGGACTTCTAGCATATTTATTTATAGAAAAATGGAAAATTAAAAATGCACAAGCTATCCACAAATGAGATTTTTTCTATTCATCGGTCAAGTCCCATATCCCCAAGGGGCTAAGGACCCCTGCCCTAAGTCATTTGAGCATCGAAACGAGTACTTTGATAATAGGCATACACAAATTAGAAGAAAAAAATTATCTAGTTTCACTCATTTCTACTTTTGTAAAAATATGAATATGGAAACAAATCTATGCTCAGATCTGATATTTATTGAGATGGTGTTAGATCTATTTTTTTGTTCACTAAGTTGCTCATAGAATCAGTATTAGCTTTAAGTAACACACACTCTAACCTTTCAACAAAATAAAGGAGAGTTTTAAGTGACTACCCCAGGGGTGGTGAAACTGCGGCCTTTAAGCTACATGCAGCCCTTTGAGGTGTGGTGTAAACTTTTCACAATTTTTTTTTATCAACTAGGCATCTTCATAGTTTAGAAATTATATATTCTCCGTGATTAATTTAAATTAATTAAAATAAAAAATAATTTATTTTAAAGCTATGTTAAAAAACATTTATTTATCTATGAATGGCACATCATTATTGGAAAAATTTACTGTATATGACATGGTGTGGTCTTATGAGGAATCCGTGAATTGACACGTGGCCTTCCAATGCCAAAGATTCCTTTGAACACTGGTCTCCTTGGTCAAAGTCCATGAATCAATCATAGATATGCGCTCCAGTCTTGGTCTCCTTCTTGAATTTATCCCTTCCACATCTTCATCAAACTATCATGTCTCAATAGATGCCCTACCATGTTAACTTTCCTTTGCTGTATACCTTTCCGAAGATTCCTTTCTTAGCACTTCTGTATTTGATACCATCTCCAGTCATGATATTTTAAACTTTATTTTGGTAGCGCAACATTTCAATCACTTTCAGTTTTGCGGATGGTCTTTGTTTCACATCCATTAAGAGCAACGCTCCATATAAATATGCCTTTAGGAATCTTTTTCTGATTTACAAATCCATACTAGTCAAGGTTAGTAACGTCTTCTTGCTATGCAAGCTTCCTTCACCTACGCTGTCCTACTTAAATCTTTCTTGTTTCTGTTATTTTCAGTTATTTTACTTCTAGATTGCAAAAACAGCTTTAAAATATTTACATACTAGTTTTTTTATTTAATAATGAACAGACACAATACATCCCACTAAAAAAATATACCCCTTTATGGTCTTTAAATTTAATAGTGTTAGCAAAATGAGCAATATCTACAACTTTGCCTTAAGAGACAGCTATTCTGCATGACCACATTTAATGTTGCAGAGAATACAATATATTTCAAATATGTTTCTTAAACATGTTAAAGGTTCTCCCCAAATGGATGCAAGCTAACCCCAACATCATCGCGACAGGCAGCGAGGTCGCAGACGGCATTTTCACAGTGCTCCTTAGTACCAGTATTCTAGTGGGCGGAATCACCGGTTGTACACTTGATAACCTAATACCAGGTATGATTACAATTACTCCCCAACTCTATAAGGAATAAGGAAAACTAATGTAAACACATCTTCTCCTACAACTTAGCTTATAGTGTGTGACTGTATGGTTGAGAATGTATCTATCATGTACATGAAATGTCAAACATATTCAACACCCACACACTTCATAGTAAACGTGTATTTAGCAGTTTTCCAACGAGTCTGTCAATATGTATGTTTTGTTACTCCAGGAACAGATAAAGAGAGAGGTCTGATCGCTTGGCAAGACCAGATGAAACTCACATCAGATGAAGACACAGATGACCTGCCCAGTACATACGATTTTCCTATTGGAATGTCTCTTATCAAGAGGTAGGAAAGGTTTCTTTAACATCTACAAAATTAAGGCAATAGACCAGGGCATGAAATTTCAAGTCTGAAGACTCTAGCCAAACTAAAATTTTGGTCACCATTTTATATTCATGATTATGAAAAATATGTTTTTGTGTAGCGCTGCCTTTCCGCACTAGGTATCACTTATCAATCATTTTTATCGAAAACTTTTGGGTCAAACTCTTGTTCAGGGACAGTCCATTTACAGAAACTCGGAGCAAATCATTCAGCGTCTTAGTCTTGAGTGTGTTCCTGTAAGCCGTCTTGAGTCTGTTATGGTAGCTGAAACTCCTCTAGTATGAAGCTGTACTCACTGGTAGAACAGCATAAAATGTGAAAATCCGGAGTAAATTGGGGAATCTTGATGAACATTTTTCACTATGAATCTTCTCCAGAGTCTGATTCATAGTCAGTGAAGGAAACAAAAGTTTGTATTCTGTCTACTCTGCTAACAGAAGATTCACTTTCTCACTGAATAGGCTTTGGTTCAAGTACATGAAGAGCTTCTTTATTTGTTCTATCCCAGATTGAAGAATTTTTTCTTTAGGAGGCCAACCCAAGGTGTCAAAAACTGATGTACTCACATCTGTAGGTATAGATTGCAATCTTGGTTTGAAAGCATGCTCTTTCCAAGGCACTTACACACGCTGGTTTGAGACACGAGAATCAGAACCTATATAGTTTGGTCATGTTTGAAACACATTTTGAAATACAAAATTTTAGTCGCTAGATGCTGGCGACTGGAAATTTCACGCCTTGCAATAGACGTTATTTTAAAATAAGATAAATTTTGTTTATAGCGTTTCAAATTAATTAAAGGCTGCTCCCTAAGCGATTACATTCTATCATCAGTCAACTGTAGTGATGTCCATACAGTCTTAGACATATAGCACTCATAATCTCTGTTGTTAAAATGATTGGGGTTCAAATTCCAGGTCTCATTGGAGTAGATTCCAACAAGTAATCTTCTCACTCTCTTCCGACCAATGGAGATGCATTTCGAATAAGTGTACCTTCTCATCTATAGCCCCTTGGACTAAGCCGTTAATTACCTTTATCTTGAAATTTAAAAAAGTAGCTACCAGTTTGGTATGTGTGAAACTCCAAGATAATATTTAAATTTCAATGGGTTTAAATAATTCGTAACCCAATAACACAACCTTGGTGACAGAATTATTAGGCTTGGGAACAAAAATGTGAGGTCAGATGTGCTTATGTGTTAGATAGCAATTTATAAGCTTTGACAATAATTAGCTAACACTACGCTTTGAGCTATCCTGATCTTAATTGATGCTCATTTAACAAAGGAATGAACTTAAACAAAACATACTAAAAATGTGTATTAGAAAGTTCAGAGGGCTCAGTTTTGACTAATCTTATCAAAATTAAATAATACTGTAAGACTTAAAGACTATAATAGCAGACACAATTCAATGTTTCAATTCTTTCACTGCATCTTCCTCAAGTAGTAGTAATAAAACTGAACAGAAAGCTATTTCAGTGATGCTAACTTTATTGTGTATGATTTAAAGTTCTCTGGTGGATCTGAAATTATCTATTGTTCTGATGGATGGTAGGTGGGGCTAAAATTTAACAAATACTGAGGTTGGGCGGTCTTCTAGACTTGTGTGCTCCATTGGTGTGTCCATTCCCATCTTCTTAACTGGGACATATTGCATTGTGTCTTGTTAAATGATTTTAACACTTTGACAAAGTAGAAGTCCTCAAAGTTGAGGTAGGATATGAGTGGAGAGGCCAATATGTTGTGTTGTACATTGTTGGGATTTTAAATGGCAAATTAGGTTACTGGACTCGCATATGTGACTGCCTTTGATGGGATGAATATAGAGTTGGTTTTTTCTAGATAAAGTGGCTGCTTGATGATGTATTTGGCAGGTTTTGCAAGATGAAGAGATATATGATTCTCCAGAGAAGTTTTCATCTTGAACAATAAAGTTGGCATCACTGAAATATTGAAGTGTGTGTGAAATGTGTGTTAGTATTTTTACTTTCACTTGTGCTCTATTTTTCTACAATTTTATCATTTTATTTATTACATATATTTTTTGGTTAAATTTATTTGATACATAATAGCAGACACACAAATCTTGCTTTCACATAATTTATGGAAAATAATGTGTTATCTACCAAGTTCAAATATATCAGTTTGTGGAATGTTACAAGGTGAAGACTATTTTATGTAAATTACTTCCTCCAATTAGGTTACAAATTTGCCATTTAAATCCAACAGTTTTTTTTTGTCTCAATATATTATTGTGTATGTGGTTAATTAGATTGATAATGAGGAGATTGGACATTTATTAGTTCAGTCTCGTAAAGCCTGCTTTCACCTGGAAACATTTATTTATGAGCCAGCACTGAGAAACTTTTTAAATCTTAATTGACCTTAGACCATGCGTCCACAGAAGTGGGTTAAGGCATCACTCTTGCAATAGCCTGTACTGCCATTGGCGGGTAGATTGGGGTTCAAATCCCATTTGGGTGTACTGAGAATGGTTTCCGTAAACTTTTTTTCTCTCTCTCTACACCAATGCGAGTACATTTCCTCCAAACTCAACCTGGCTCATTTCTAACACATTACCATAATTTTACTTGCATATAACTCAAGGACGGTAGTAAGAAGTGGTGCTAAAAAATTAGCCTAGCTATGGTTTTAAAATAGTTAAAGGTAAACAAAGTTAAGGAATAGAGAAACTGTTTGATAATGTGCACATATTGAACTATTAGTACCCACAATTCTTTGTGCAGGTGGAAATGGACATCTTACTTGCCATTCATGCCAACATACAAACCAAGAAGGAAGGATATCTGAAAGAAGACATAAACCATACAAAAGGATTTCCCTCAACACAAAGGATGTAATTGTTGCAAGTAAAAAATTAATTATTCTGTGGGAACTTAAGGAATTTAAACAATGTTTAACAAAGAAGAAAGTACAAGAAAGTTAGAAAACATCTATAAAGGACAAACACAATGTAGCTTCAGCAATGAAGATAAGAATACAGTTCAAACTTAACACTGCTACAGCTAGACAAGGAAGTAATGGCTGCCATATTTCATCCTGATGAATTCCAATAGAGGGATTGAGAGGCCATCATTATCTCTCTGACCAGGGGAAGCAGTTTTAACTTATGTTTCTCTATTAATTGTAAGAACCATATTGTTTATTACTTTTATTTTAATCCATCCCCCTTTCCTGTACCTTTACTTTACATCCATCACTGTCTCAAATCTGTGGTATGGGTCACCGTTTTACTCGAGCCATATATGTTCCACTACCAGCTTGCTAGGCCTGTCGTAACTTCATGTATCTAATAATCTAACTTAAGACTAGGACAAGCACAACATCCAGTCCCCGGCCGTTAATTCATCAACATGAAAGGGTAGACCCATATTCCACTAATTATAAGTTTTTCAACCATGACTGGAATTTAAACGGATCCTTAGCTTAGTAGACAAATACGCTACCAACTGAGCCAAGGTATCAGATATTTAATGTACCATGTATAATGTATATTAATATGTAGCTCAAAAAGTAAAAAATAGTTCAACTTGTATTTATAAAATATTTTATCAAAATCTCTGAATGACCATCTAGTTCTATAATATACTGCTTATGGCTGCCAAGACTACCTTTTCAAGTTCTCTGAAATATGCTTGAAAACCTAACGACAATTTATTATGAATTTGTGAAGTGATGTTGCCTACAAAGAGTTGACCTTTCTTGTGAAGCATTAACTATTTGCAGAGAAAGTTAAATTAAAATGTGTGGTTTATCCAAATTGCAGCAATCATCTGAGAAATGGGGTTGGGGGATACAGTTTTTCAGCTATGGATTTTAAACAGTGCTTGTATTGACTAAAAACAAGTGTAACTATTGATGTTGATGTTATTGTGAAAAAATTTAAATTATTATTATTATTATTATTATTAGCACCGCGTCTTACTACCCATTCGGGTTATACGCACTTACGCTAATGTGTAATGGACATTCACAAGATGTCTTGTCAGAGGTGAAGGAAGGGTTTGGTAATCAGATAAATCTTTGCCAGGACCGAGGATCGAACCCCGGCCGCCAGCACAGAAGTCTGACACCTTACCCCTAGACCACCAGGTCACCTATAAATAATTACAAGAGGTGTGAAAATGATGACATTACACTATTTAAATTAATATAGATATTGAAAAGTAGATATTATAAAATGAATAATTGCCTTGAAATATATGAAAAGTGTGGAAACAATGTATAATAATGTAATGTCAGTGATAGAGAAGAAAGCTAACCTGAAAGGCTAGCTGGGTTAGACTTTGATAGAAATAGATTAACTTATCTCTCCATTCCTTCATAGAACATTCATACTCCCAACTTCTTTTATAATATATAATATTATACATGCTCTTTTAACTTTATCAGAATGTAAAGTTTTAGATTATATTGAAAAATGCCAGGCCTCCACCGTGGTTCGGATCCCGCGTTAAACTGTAGGTCCTCCATTTCATCTCACAATCACCCTACCATTACACATTAGCGTAAGTGCGTATAACCCGAACAGGTATTAAGACGTGGTGATGGTGATGATGATTAATAATAATAATAATAAATTCACATTTGTAAGTTCCAATTAAAGTGGTTCATATATGTATTCCTCATTCTTTTTCTGATGACATAAAGTTGTTTAGAAAGGAAATGGCAGTTTAGATTATTTAATTAGTTATGTTATGGTTATGTAATGAGGATTGAAAAAGAAATAATACCAAAGATAACAATGGAGATGAAGTATTTAGGAAAAAGACCGCAAGGGAGATCATGAGATGGGAGAAGCAATCAATATAGAGTGTGCAAGTGAGAGGAGAAGAATTGAGGCAATTAAAGGAGGAAAATGGAGGGAGGAATTTTACTAAATTGGGCTGGCCACAAGCTGGTAACAATTGTTGATGTGGTTTATTATTATAATTAATAATATTTTATATCCAACCTAGTTTGTTATTGATATCAAAACATCTAGGAAATAGTTTTACAATCTGTTAAGTTTGGATGGGAAAGGATTCACTTTTGCCAAAATACACCAAACATATCTTTGGTAGATTAGTTTGGATTGATTGATTTTCTACACATAGTAAGCTTAACAGTTTTATAATATCTGTCACAAGTGTCGCAGAATTTGATCTGAACTGTTTCTCTTCATTTAAAAAGTTTCTGGTCAAGTGTCACTATGACTATTAGAAACATTCAAGAACTGTTGAGATTACTATAGGCCTACATATTTTATAGTAAAATAAATTGATAAAACTAAAGAAAAAGAAATAATAAACTACTAAGAGTAAATTTGATGAAGAAAGCCCACATAGAGGGAAAATGTGGGAAGAATCCAATTCACAAAGTGACATCTTCTTCCTTTCTTCTGTGTTCTAGAGTAGAAATAGTCACAAACACATTTTAACACAAATAAAATAATATTTCGGCATTGTTGCCTTTATCAAACACAAAGAAGAAGAGTACAAATAGCACAAACAATGGATTACTCCATTTTGAATTTGACCTACATAGAAAAAGTTCAGCTATATTTTTCTACAGTGGAAATATTTCATTTATTTTGCCCAAAAATGTTTTTGTTATAAAAACTGCAGAATTACTTAATTCATGTCCTCATCCCACAATTAATATAAAATACCTAGGGTCAGTCGGGGTAAATGTGAACAGTTTTTACTGACTTTTGGTTTAGCCTTGTTTAAATAAAAAAATAATGATAAATTTAAGTATGTTTAGGCATAAATAGAATCAGTGAACCTTTTAGAAATAATTTATGACTATTCCGAAGTGAAAAAAAATTAAAAATTGGGTTTTATATACTGTTCACATTTACCCCAAATNTGTTCACATTTACCCCAAATTTTGGGGTAAATGTGAACACGTAATTTGGCCCCATATGATACTTTTAAATCCTTCTTGCAGTAAAATGTTTACTAAGCCAACCACTTATTATTTCCTTAAAATCAAATTTATATGTCACTGTTCACATTTACCCCGAAAAAAAGAAAAGCAAAGGAAAAAGGGTTAAGAAAAATCAGAACTTAATAGAACATAAAGGTGTATCATTTATTATCCAAACAGAGGAACAAAATCTCCTTTTTTATTTTGAGATTAAACTTATCCAGGCCTACCTAATACTTAATTCGGTCGGGAAATTTAAGTTGAAATTATAAAGACCTCTTCGAACTACAGGACTTAG
>CABFVZ010001012.1:8186-231954 GCA_902151445.1 Timema monikensis
CCTCTCTCTCTCTCTATATATATATATATATATGTGTGTGTGTGTGTGTGTGTGTATGTTAATTCCCCTCCCCCTTTTTTTCTTATTCCTTTCTATGATGTTTCAAGCTGAGCTGTGGATTGAATATAAACTGGTGATTTTCCTCATGTTCTTTACTCTTGTTTGGATTCTCCCCAAGGACACTTTTGTCTTGGAAAATGTAAGCTTTGCAAAATTTATTATTTCGGTGAAGATATTTAAAAACATATTAACTTTTTTTTAAAATTATGGATTATACTAAATTTAAATTAGTTTCTTTTTTTTGATATTTGAAACCTTTTCTTCAAACACTAAGCAGTTCAATTTTCAGAATATGGATTCTGACTGATAAAATACTTGAACCTTGATTTATAATGTTTTCCTTCAGAAGGACTTTAAATATTAATTGTCAAAACTTCGAATATTAGTATTGTGTTCAACCTCTTGTAAATATTTCAAAATTGAATATTCTGAGACTTTAACGATTAATAATATTTAATAATGATTTCATAATTTTTTTTTTGAATGGCTTGTTTATTGTTTTTTAAGGACTATATACTTAAAAATTGAAGAATATGTGACGACATATAAGTTTAAATGTTGAAAAAAGATTATGTTGGTCCATATGGCAAAATTTAATTGATATCAAAAGAAACTTAGTTAAAATAAATGGTTCCTTGTTGGTCAATAGGTTATACTTATTTAATACATTATTTACAACATTTAAAGATGAGAGTTTATTTGTCTCTCTTCACTAACTTGAATTCCTGGTTAAATGGAATAGATTTTTATACATAATCATATATTAGGTAATCTGAATTGTTGACGCAATCTTCTCTTTATTGCGTTTTTTTTTACTCTTTTATGAGTGTCTATATATTGAAATCATAGTTATTAATGTAATGATTAATTAAAATAATTAACTGTAATGATTTTTTATTTGATGAATATACATATCACATTTTTTAAACTTCTATATTATTCATTTAATAAATTATATTCAAATCGTTCACCTCTGATTTATCTTTGATGTGTCATCCCACCCAAAAAGTTATATATTTTGTCGTATTAAAAAAAATACCTCCATTTAACAATTATTCATTTTTACAAATAAATAAATAAATAAATAAATATATATATATATATATATATATATATATATACACACACACACACCCAAATATAAAATTTATGCATTGTTCATATGGGCCACTCTAAAATTTTCTGGTTTATTTTTGTTGCTATTTTATACGTCTTACTCCTGTCCCTTAAGGACACAAGGCCGGTACAATTACTTGGACGTCCAGACAAAACATTGGAAAATTAAAATGGATGTCCATAATTTTGTTTCAAGATGTTGGGTACAAACCGCTACATTTTGGCCCTTCTCTCAACTTTTGCTTATTCCTTTTTAAGTGTTCTTAGCTATAGATTATATATATATTTATTATTCATGATGGCTATTTTGAAATAAAAATTAATATATAAAAATGAGTTGGTATTTGTTTGTCACCCTTTCACGTAAAAAAAGTCTGGGGAGTAGTCTATCAGCTAGACCCAAATTTTCATGTAAATAGTACAATTTATGTGGTAAATATGTGTGGAGTTCCATTTTATTAAGTTTTCTGTGTATATTACGAATATGGCGACCAAGAAATAGAAATTGGTAGCTTTCTCTTTTGCTAAATCGTTGAAAAAAAGTTCTTTTTGTTTTTATATTTTCCCTTACCAAGCGTATATAAAAAAAATACACACACACATATATATTTCTACAAAATTTGTCTACCTATAAATTCTTTACAAAAAAGTTTCAGTTCATTTTTAGGGTTGAACCAACGATAAAAGTCCAAACGAGGGTCAAACCTGAATAATATTCTGCTCTTCCAGGTTTTAAATGCATCACGCAAAGTTAATATGCTTAAAATCCACCAAAATGAATTTTATATAGGCCTGTAGTTATAATATATCAATATGTAATTCCTATTCACAAAACACAATTTGTTTAATTTGTATTAATATATCACAAAGTTTATCATAAGTCTTTCCCATTTTATTTTTTATGGGTGACACAAACAAGTACGGTAAATTAATACTTTGTTAAGGTATAATGAATATTTATTTACATATAGCTTAATAATGGTACATATCAGTTATATGGTGACTTTCGATACATACACACACATTTATATAGTTGTTCAAAAAAGACATGCTATTTTAGAACAAAAAAATAATTCTTGAAATATTAAGATATATAACAACTCTTTGCACTGTATATCAATTTATAGCTTCACTAACATTCATTCTTCTTCAAAATCATCATCATTGTCATTAACACTGTCACCAACCCCATCATTATCTGTGTACTCTTCATATTCTGTATCCATTTCTTGTTTATCACATGAGCAGCTGCAGATGTCAGCGCATAGGAGGTTGACGTCCGAGCACGTGTATGATCCTGGTTAACAGGATTTGCAGTTGTTGCATGATATCATCGCCAGTACTTCCTCGGGAGCGTGTTGACTTCCAAATCACTTAATGGCAATCATAGGTGCAGACTTGTAAAAAAACATTGAGGGTGCTCTATAAAAAGGGTTGTGGGTGTGGCATATTATTATTAGCACCGCGTCTTACTACCCGTTCGGGTTATACGAACTTACGCTAATGTGTAATGGTAGAGTGATTGTGAGATGAAATGAAGGACCTACAGTTTAACGTGGAATCCGAACCACAATGGAGGCCTGGCATTCCTCACATTCACAAGTTGTGATTAATACACATATTGTCAGAGGTGAAGGAAGGGTTTGGTAATCAGATGGGTGTGGCATAACATTTGCAAATTTTCAAGTGCCGTATTTAAAAAACTGTCTAAAATTAAGGTGCTATTTGTTAGTCTCAATGTTTGTTTAGTAAAGTAAAATAAAACTAAATTTAATAAAATAAAACAAACATGCACAACACAAAAATAATACACACAATACTAGTACTGCCACTAACCAAACTATAATATAAACATGATGAAACATGTCAGTCTGTCGGTTCATGAGAGGTGAGATCTACCGACATAATAACACTTGCTTACATATCATATGGCAGCACCTGCCATTTGATATGCTAGAAAACACTGTTCGCAGCGCAACCCTATATCCAAGATAGAACTAGTGCCATAATATTAAGGTTTTATAAAGGCTGAAATATTGGGGGTGCTGAGCACTCCTGAAAATATTTTTGGGAGTGCTTAATATGCGAAGCAACCCCGCAGTCGGCACCTAGGATGGTAATGTAGCCATTGTCCTCATACAAGCCATGTTCGTATGGTGTGGGAGCCATCTGAAAGCAGGTTAGAGATCTCCATATAGCGGCCTAGTAGTTGGCTCTATTCAAATGGAGGCGTAATGTTAAATTATATGGAGGTAAGATCTCTGGCAGAATATTGCCTCCTTTACAGCAGTACAAATCATACTACAGTTTATTTACCTCATCAGTTTTTTCCCGCCGTATATTTGGCACACAAACTTCCCCAGGCTGCTATTTAGGGGCTCACTCACCATCTATTCTTCTCCAAGGGTTTTGAACTATTTAATGTAGTGTGCTGCAGTGCTGATTAGTTTGAATGGTGTACCCTTTTCTTTGCTGTAAAAGGCTGAAACACTGTCACAGCCTGTGACGCTATGAAACCCAATCAGAGCTTTCATGAAGTCATCAGTGTTGCAGCCATCTGACAGTTTAGGGTTGTACTTGCCAACATTTTGAAGAAAGACAAACCGATCTTTTCCTTGCTTACCTATTCTCACCTAAACTTGGCATTTAATTCATTGAATGAAACCTAGCAGAATGATTAGGACATCGGTGTCATCAGCATAAACAACAACTGCAGGGATGTGGCTTTCCCCAACATGTGGAGCATGTAAGCTAGCCTTGTGTCAGCCTCTTCATGGTCACAAGCAAGTTCAGTAAACTGTCACTTCAACAGATGTTACTTTCCAGCACTTGTCTTCATTAGCAATGGACATAGCTCTACTCTGCAGTTTCCTTTGATGGATGAGTGTTCCCCACAAATCAATTAGAAACTTAATGGGGTTAGGCTTGTTTGAACTAGCTGTAAGGAACTGTGGCCAAGACTTAGACTTTGAAGCCTCCTTTGATATTGGCATACAATGTAGGAGTAGTATTATCTTGCTGGTGAGCTCTCTTGAAGTCTTTAATCGAGTTAGTTTTGTACACATCAATAACTATATCGATTGTGTTTCCTGGGTTCTAGAGTAACTTTGGGAAGATTTTCTCACTAATAGAAACTGTACAATGTTTTGTGAATATCAGTAATTATTACACATCATCATTACTAAATTCCATTTATTGTTCTTGGCAATTCAGTTATGTGGATTTTAAGCATATTAACTTAGTGTGATGCATTTAAGATCCGAAATAGCAGGATATTATTCAGGTTTGACTTTTGCTGGGGCTTTTATCGCTGGTTCAACCTTAAAAATGAAATGAACTTTTTTTTCTTTGTAGAGAATCAATAGCTAAACAAATTTTGTATGAATATATATATTTTTTAAATTATGCCTGTAAGGAAAAAAATAAAAACAAAAAAGTGCATTTTTTCAACATTTTTTTAGATATAAAAGGTGAGAAAGCTACCAATTTCGATTTCCGGGCTGTCATATTTGTAATATATACAAAAAAAAACTGAAAAAAAAGACACCACACACGTCCTTACATCAGAAATAGTACTAGTGTTTCGCTTAGCTGATAGACTCGAAATTTGCAAAACTATTAGAAAAAACTTTAGAGCTTAAATAGGGACAACAGAACAATTACAATAAACCATATTATCTGATTTAGCATGGTGGATCAGTATGCTCTATGGCTAGCCTTGATGCTTGACTCCTTGGAAAGAGAAGTGTTGGGATCGTTACAAAAATCGAATTCAAGATTTTCATAAATGTCGATATTTCATGACCCCCTGAAACAGAAAAAGTGGGAGCTGAAACAATTTTACCAATTGGGCTAAGACTTGATATGAGGTTTTAATAAGGTTCCCCCAGGGAATATTTGGAATTAAATGTCTAACCCTAAAATTAAGAATAGTTGACTGAAAAGAGGGGTGGGGGTGAGAAAAAAAATATTTTCTCAAAATTCACTCTAACAATTTTGATTAAATATTTTATTTTGTTTAACATTGCAAACAAAATGGCAATTCTCATTCTCCCTTGAAAATGACTCAGGGTACTTTACATATGTTATTATTATTATTATTATTAGCACCGCATCTTACTACCCATTCGGGTTATACGCACTTACGCTAATGTGTAATGGAAGGGTGATTGTGAGATGAAATGAAGGACCTACAGTTTAACGTGAAATCCGAACCACGGTGGAGGCCTGGCATTCCCCACATTCACAAGATGTCTTCTTTACATATGCATAAATTTCCAATTTTGATCATATTTCCACAACTATAAGAGATTCAAAATAACTTATCATTGTAAAGGTGTAATACTTTTAAAATAAAAATCTTTAATTTTAAATATAATTTTACTAAACAAATAATGCATGAGCTATAAGCAAATTTAAATATATTTTTTATTCATTTCTTTGAAATATGAAATTAAATTTATGCTCTTTGGTGGACAGAGGTGTTCCTCTTTTCTTGATGTTTCTGTAACAGTGTATATTATTTAGTTTATGCTAATTGGTTGAGCGTTTCTGCAACAATGTATATTAGTTTTTTGTTAGATACACTAATCTGACGAGTTTTTAGTAATTTTTGGTTTTGTATATAGAAGACAAAACCCACTCAGTCACTTATCACTGTATTTCTCCAGCCCCTGGACCTGGAAACTTAATATTTTGTATGATGGTTCCTTTCAAGTCCAAAGCAAGAGATGAAACAGGGTTTTGCAAAATATAATCTCTGAGGGGTAAAAAAGGGGGCGTTGAAAGTATTACAAAATTGACTGATTTATCTTTTGAACCACCGGACATAGAGCCTTGAAATTTAAAAGTAAGGTTTCTGATCTAGAATTAGATGCAACATTTTGAAGGATTTTCAAATTTCATTCCTTAAAAGGTTGGCAATGGGGAGAAAGGCATGGGAACCATTGACTCACTAATCATCGTATTTACCCAATCCCTAGACCTGGAAACATGAACTTTTTTGTGGCAGGAAGGTAGCGGAATTGCCCTATACAACACAAAAATACCTTAAATTTAGAAATTTCAAAATGGGGTTATAATTAGAAAACTAAAATTAAATGTATAGCATTAAAATTTGGCAGACAGGTAGAGAGACAACTCCAGATAATAAAATAAATTTTAAAATTTGAAATTTTCAAGAGTGAAATGGAAATAAGGGGGCTGAAGGGTTCAAAAATTCTTAAAGTAATAGCAAGCAACTACTTCTCAATGTGGTAGAAAAATGAAAGTCAGCAGGAAGGTAAAAAGACCACTCAAACTAAATGCTGAAAATTTTTAATTTTTATTTTGGACCTCGGGAAACAGAGAGCAGGGGCAGGCAGGTGGAAGGTCAACTCTAGATAATCATATTCCTCTTAAAATTCAAAATTTCAAGTAGGAGTTATTTAAATGGAGTGGGAGGGCGGATCCAATTTCCAAAATTAATAGAAAAAACTACTACTTTTATGTGTGATAGAAAATTGAAATTCACCAAGAAGGTATAGAAACCACTCCAATTAACCATAAAAGACTGACGATTTTAAATTGATAAAATAGGAATGGAGGAGGTGGAGGTTGATAAAAAAAATACATTTAAGGTGAGGTAGAAAATTGAAATTTGCCACGAACAACAAAATAAGTATTTACTATTTAGAAATAGGGCTGGTGAAATGGTTGGTATCAAATGCCAAAAATTAAAATAAAAAAATGTAAATTTCCATCCACACTACTTTTAAGCGTGTATGAAAATTTAAATTTCTCAGGTGGATATAAGAACCATCCCAAATAACCATTAAGGTCTGATTCTTATATTTCAAAATAAAGAAGCATTAAAATAAGTGTCAAATAACCATTAAGGTCTGATTCTTATATTTCAAAATTAAGAAGCAATAAGTGTGGATGGGTGTCTTGTCAAGATTCCTAAAACTAATATAAAAACACTTTGTGTGATATATAGCAATGGAAGTCCGAGATATAAAAGTCTGGGAAATGGAAGAACTCAAAATTGATTCAACTAGTATAGAACACTACTTTTTGGTGTGTTTTAGAATATAAATTAGGCATTCACTTAGAATAAACTATATAAGATAGTCAAATAATTTCCAAAAAGAAATGTGGAAATTGAAAATGGGGCTTTATAGCCTTTAAACATTTCCAAAATTATTATAAAATCTTTCCAGAAAGGAAGAAAATATTAATTTGCCAAGTTTTGTAGAAGTACCATTCCACACTAACCATGAATGCCGGAAAGTTTAAAATTTTAAACTGGGGGGAAGGAAATGACTTATAAAAAAAATATAAAAATAAACAAACACAAACACTAAAAATTATCTTAAAGGGGATCTATTAGCATTACGAAAACAAAACTAAAAATCATAGGATAACTTAGTGCCTATATAGCACTGAAATAACAATTAAAATACATACATTTTAGCAACATAGCTCGGTGAACTGTAATGCTCTTTGGTAAACTGTAATGCTATTTTTCCAACACATTTATGTAACAATGTCTATTGGTTCAATTATCTTATTTTATGATCGCGCTTATGTAAAGATTGCATTTTTAATGGATCGTGTTTGTTTGTACACTCAGTTTATAGACAAGGTAATATTTTGTCTTAAATATTCAATTTATTAATTACCAAATTGGTTTGTGATTGCCATAGTTAGCTCAGGATTGTACAAAGAGGAACTATTTAAAACTGTGCAGCCAAATGTTGTACATTCTAATTTGATATAGTTTTGGTGCTGCTTAGTCATGAGCAGAACAAGACAATCTGTTAGTGTCCAATAAAAAACAGAGATCCTTGGTAGATCCAACAGAGTGGTTTTACAGTAGTGTGAAAATTAATCTGAACACAGATATTATTTAATAAAAAGTACCTTTATTTAGAAAAAAATCCATACCTGTACAATTTGTAAATATCTAGTATGTAATATGCCCTTCTTTATTCTTAATCAGTTAACATACACGATTTGGTATTGATTCAACAAATGTACTACACATTTTTTTTATGTTTGTCACAAAACCATACCCGTATTAATGATTTGATATCAGTTTTTGTGGTACCTACAGTTAATTTCTAGAGTTTTTTTATTTTGACAATCGCCCAAAGGTTTTCAATTGGGCTTAGGCCAAGGGAGCTGCCTGGCCACTGGAGCACTATAATGTTTCGTTCTTCCAAATTTATATTAACTTTTTTGGCAGTACGGCATGGCGCCAAATCTTGTTGTAACACTACGTTGCCTTGTGAAAATATATTATAAAGTTGTGTTAAAATCCTTTCCTGCAGAATCTTGATATATCCATCACTTTCCAACATGCCATCCACTGGTACTGATGAACAAGGGCCTTCTAATGTGAAACAACCCCAAAACATTTTTTTCTGGGGATGCTTAACTGATTGTTGGATATGAGCTGGTGACGTTTTTTCATTTGATACTTTTCTAATGTATGCAACTCTTTGTCCCTGAACATAGCTCGTCGGAAAACATACAATTTTTACACTCTTCTTTGGTTCAGTATTCATGTGCTTTGGTCCATAAGAGCTTATTTAGCACATTACTGGTGTTAAAAGCTGTTGTTTAGCTGGCAGGCGAGCTTTCCGTCCAGATGCAAGAAGTCGATGTCTAACAGTTGTCACATGTAAATCTGTTCCACTGGTTGCTAATTCTCGATTTAAATACACAATAGATAGTTTTGGGTCAAGTTTACTTTTTCTCACTAATAACTGATCCTGTGTTGGATTAGTTTTTTCTTTTTTACAGTGAAAAGGGAACTGTTTTATTCAAACATTTTAAAATAGTATTCACTGTATCTAATCCAACACCACAGTCAGAAGCTATTTGTCTCTGTGTCATACTGGTATGTTCAGAAAGAGAAACAATTTTCGAATGTTGCCTTGGAGTTTTGTCCATTATTACATATTCACTATACACAGTACACAAAATGTGAAAATATTATTTTATAATAAAAGATGAAATAAACTTCCATAAACACTATTTAATACATGCCAATTGATAGATAAACAAAGTAGAATAACCTCACATTTCAGAGACAACAAAGAGAATGGGTGTGGTCAAGCAGTGTAGCCACGATGTAGAAAAAAACAAAAATCCTGTGTTTGGATTAATTTGCACACAACTGTAGTTGATTTATCGATCACTTTAACTGGGTTTAGTTTGGGAAATAAGATTGATGATAGCCCTTAGTGGGAGGGAATGTACTGGATGTCAACTATTTTAATTTCTAAACAATATAGTGAAGACATGGGGAAGGCCGAGTGTGACATAGTTAGTTTTTAAGGACCGCCAACGCCATCACTCATCGGCAATTAAACTCACTGCCCCAAAGAGTCCAACCCATTTCTGAGCTGCCACCATGAGCAGGCTTGCGATGTGGGCTTTCGGCCCAAGCCCTGTGGACTACTTATAATGAAAGAAGTCAAACAAAGGCATACCAGTCCGCAGGGCCACCCCGAGCACCTGTAGGTAACCAATTCAAGCATCAGTCTCTCTGGCACGGGAATGGAAGGAAAGTGTTATTGGGGTGGACTTTTTTTTTTTTGTATTTAAATACATACTGGCTATTACCAATAATAGTTTTTTTTAACTCTGCTGGACATCCATGCTTTTAAAATGAGTAAAATAATAATGGTTAAAAAAAACATCCACACTCAAAAAAAGTTAGCTAAAACTAAATTCAGACACCTGACCTTCAAATAGGCTAGAATCTTAATATAAAAATAGTAGTGTATGATTTTAAAAAGAGACATGTTAGGTGACCATATGATCCCTGTATAGAATTTAAATGATAAGAAGAACTCCTTCCTTCCCAAAAGTACAGCTAAGCGTAACCAAGCTTTTCTCTCAAAAACATTGAATAACATTTTATTTTTCAGAAACTCAAGAAACTTAACATATCATATTTGAAGTATTTAAACCCAAATGTGCTGCTAAGTTTGGTGCCCTGTTTCTCCAACCTCGTCAGTCTTAATCTGAAAATGACTCTGACTGTGGACCAGGTAATATACATCATTAGTATTTAATTTCTTTTAAAATATGATTTGAAGTAATACTAATATTTTAATAGTTTAAATTGAAATATTAAATGTTGGCTATTATTTAATATTGTTGCTGTATGAGAGGTCAAAATGGGCATATGTTTTTATAGATAGTCACGCCATTTTTTATTTCTTATATTTCTGTGGTTTTATCAATGAGTGATCATTATGTAGGTACTGATTGTAGTTCCTACATACACACCATTCACTATTATTGAATGAATATCAATATTTTATTTTGGATGTTTTATAAAGGGAGGCGCAATACTAAGTAATACATGAGGTTTATAGAAGTAGGGCATCTGCTACCAAAGTATCATTATTCCTTCCCTTCCTTAGTTTTCACTTTACTAAACATGATGATTGGCAGCAGTATTTGAAATTCAAGTGATCATCATAAAACAAGGCTATTTTAATTTAGGAAAGGTGAAAATTCTGATATTGATGGCAAATAGTGAAATTGATATGCTTTTGTTTCTAATGCTGAAGATCATATCTTAATAGTTATTGAAAGACTCACACTACTGGACAATATAGTAAACTAAACATTATGTATTTTTTGGCCAGTGTCTTTGTTATTATAGAGTAAACTATTCGAGTCCAAGTCTCCAGGGTTGTGGTAACTACTAAGCAAACACTGCGGACTAGTGAGCAACTAATTCTTGAAACATTCTTATATTGTAATGTGAATACTTTCTAATGTTTTATGACCCCCCGGATAGAAAAAAAAGTGGTTTTTAAATTTATGTATGTATGTATGTATGTCTGTCTGTACCTTGAACTAGAGCCTAAACTATTTTACCTATCGGGCTAAAACTTGCTTTTCGTAGGGTTGCCCTGAGGGAGTTTTGGAATTGGATATCTAACCCTAAAATTAAGGGTAATTTACTGTAAGGAAAAAACAAACAAATTCTATTTTCTCAAAATCGGATCTAATGATTTTGATTAAATTTCATTTATAAACTTTTATAAATATTCCAAACAAAATGGCCACCCTCCATATTTGGGGAAAATGAATTTAAGGGTTCTGGTCTGATGCGTAAATTCTTATTTTTTAACATATCTCCCTAACTCTTTGAAATATGAAATTACTTATCATTGAAAATATGTAGGTCTATTTATAACATAAATCTTTTATTTGAAACATATTTTTATAAAACTAATAATTTTCAAGCTATCTGCAAATATATATATTTTAACTTTTCGGGCACTAATGGTAAAGTAAAGTAAAAAAATTTAACCGAAAAGTTGTTTTTGAAATGCCATCTTTTTGTGTGTCTGTCTAACTCTAAAATTAAGAGTAGATTAATAAAAAACAAAAAGAGAAAAAATTGATTTTCTCACTAGGCATTGATTAAGATTATAAATAAAATGGCTATTTTCATTTTCCTATGAAAATGACTTTTACGGTAGCTTACAGAAACAGAAATTTCCTTATCTCTGCAACTATTTGAGATACTAAATAACTTGTCATTGCAAAATTGTAGTACTATTAAAAATAAAAAAAACTTTTATTTGTAAGATATTTTTATAAAACCAACAGATTCTGAGATATTGTCAAATATATTAATACAATTTTGTGAGCTTAAGTTGTAAAGAGACAGGGCCATGCCGTGCTATGATACAGAGAGGCGGCCACATCAGGCAGCACTGTAAGGGGGTGACATAAGCAGAGAAATCAAAATACAAATTTTACCATTCAATAATTAAAAATCTTTACGCTATGCTTTTCTATATTGGTCTATGTTATTCCCATATTGATGTATATGATTTATGATTTATCTCACGCCTCTGCCTAAGCGCTTTCGGTACCTTTTGATTTCGGTTTCTGATGCAGGTGCATCGTCGGCGAACGCTCACTGAAAGACTTTTGATCTGACAGCGCGAAGCTATTATTTTTGTCTGTACCGCGTGGCTGCTCCTAAAAGCTAAGGCGGCAATTATCACAAAAGACAATTGCACATGTTAGGTGTTGATAGTTCTGCTTTGAGCTTACAATTATTGACAATATTTGATTTTAATGTTAGTTTGTCTCGAGAAGTGGCAAGTTGGTGTGCTATGTTTAAATCAGTAAATCAGATAAATAATATATCTGTATCAGTATAATATTTTTGCATTCATACAAATTCAGTTTTTGTGTTTAAAAAGATCAGGTAAGAAAATTATTGTTTTTTACAGCAATTGTAGTTACTTATTATCATTGAAAATGATTATCTTATGACAATAGCGGCTCAAATTAAAAAGTAGCATTTGTATGGACTGGGTATATCTCAGGTGCGGAACGTGTTCCTGTGGGTGATAGAGAGTTATTTAGGTAATATTGGTCTAATCTGTCATTAATTTCTATTGAATCTACATTGGCTGCCACTCTAGAATACATATCCCTAATTAACGAATTTGTTAAAGTTAGAAGGGTAAAATTGTAGTAGATTGTTGTAGTTGATATAATTATTTTAAAGTAGTTTATATTTTCAAAATTGCAATCGAAGGTTATTTTAAAGAAAAAACATTTAAGGGGTGGCATTTCGAAGACTTGCATTATACTGAGAAAATCTACTGCAAAAAGATTGTAAAAAGATGTAAAAAAGACACTACTTAAGTTTTAACGCAATAATTCTTTAATTCCATTGAGTAAGAAATAAGTAAGTATCTCAAAAAGTGTATGTTCTCTTTCCTTCAACCTCTTAGGGGATATGTTTTACAGCAATCATCTATCTTTATCATTTTAGACTCAATAGTCAATATTTACCTATTTTATTGATCAAAAGTTAGAAATGAGGACTTTAATAGCAATGCGATAACCATAAGATGTGCAACCCCTAAGAAAATTGTAACCAGAAGTCGACATTTTAATACAACCCTTGGGGACACAATATCAATATTTTTACTTTCTAGCTACCTTACAGGTAGAGCAAGTAATGTGATTGTAAAAACAAAATCAAACTCGATATTTTGATTAATGTTAACATTTCATGATCCCCCAAATCCGGGAAAGTTGTTCCTGTAATGCCCTCTATCTGTCTGTCCATCTGTCTGTCGGTCTGTACCTCCAGCTAGAGCCAAGACTATTTTACCGATTGATCAAAAACTTGGTATCTACGGTTTTCATATGGTTGCCCCAAGGGGTTTTTGGAATTAGATATCTAACCCTAAAATTAAGGGTAGTTTACTGAATGGCAAAAAGAGAAAATATCGATTTTCTCAAAATTTGCTATAACGATTTTGATTAAATTTTATATATAGAAATTATTATTATTATTATTATTATTAGCACCGCGTCTTACTACCCATTCGGGTTATACGCACTTACGCTAATGTGTAATGGTAGGGTGATTGTGAGATGAAATGGAGGACCTACAGTTTAACGTGGAATCCGAACCACGGTGGAGGCCTGGCATTCCCCACATTCACAAGATGTCTTGTCAGAGGTTATTTAGAAATTGTTTATCACAATTGTTTATCATAATTAACAAGATGGCAAGTCTCATTTTATCATGAAAATGACTTTGAGGGTAACTTATATGAGATAAATTTTCCAAGTTTCATCATTTCTCCGCAACTAATTGAGATATTAAGTAGCCTATAATTGTAAAGTTATTATACTATTTAATATAAAAAATCTTTTATTTGAAATATATTTTAATAAAATTAATAGTTTCTGAGTTATAGGCAAATGTACTATATACTTTTTAATTCAGGTCTTTGAAAATGAATTTTATTCTTAAGCTCTTTGGTGGATAGAGATAATGTTTCTATAAAATTGTTCCTAGTTCTTAATGCCATAAAGTAAGTAAGTATCTATTATTTCATTTATGATCTTTGGTGAAGTGTTTCTACAACAATGTATAAACTTATTATTTGGTTTCACAAATCTTACGAGTTTTTATTATTCAAGTCAGAAAATTAGATTTATTGTTATGCTCTTTGGTGGTTACAGATGTACTTATTTTCTTGATGTTTCTGTAAAGGTGTATGCTATTTGATTTTTGCTTTTTGGTATCATGTAATGATGCTCTTTTTACTTTTTCTTCACCCAATGGAGAGATAAGTATCGTGATTGTTTAAAAAAAAATGAATTCAAAATTTTGATAAATTTTAACGTTCACTCACTGAAAAATAAAAGTGGTTTTCACAATGGTGCCTATTTGTTTGTCTATAATTCAGCTTAGAGCCGAAACTATTTTAAAGATCTGGCAAGGAAAGTTGTAGAACTATAAGAAATAAAAATATTTTAATCTGGGATATATTTTTATGAAACCAATAGTTTATTATCTTTAAGCAAGCATGTGTGTGTGTGTGTGTGTGTATATATATATAAATAACTAAATATAAGTATAATATCTATTATAGGGCACACAGACACATGAAACTAATTTCTATATTGATACCCGCCTTGGTGGCGAAGTTGGCTAACGCGTTAGTTTAGTGTTGAGCTTGACTGCCGAGGACGGGGAGATCGAGGTTTGACTCTTGGTCGGGTGAATTGGGGGGTGTTCCTACATGGTTTTACACTCTCCCTCCACACAAGTGTGAGTTACTCCCTCTAAATTCAACCTAATCTATTAGCTTAATTAGTACCTAAGGGTATAAACCGAACGGGTAGTAAGACACGGTGCTAAATAAAAAAATAATTCCTTTTTAAAAATTTGATGTTATACTATTAGAAGATTTTAGCTATAATATTATTGGACATAAACATTATTTTTTGTTGGAATTAATGAGCAAATATAGTTTGAAACCTATTCTGAAGTCTGACGAGTCAGCGACAAACAACAGATAGATGTCATTTTCAGTAATATGACAATAACTAGAGTTGGAGTGTAGGAAAAATGTTTTTCAGACCATAAACCAATTTACTGCGAGTTTATAAATTAGTTTCTCAACTTTCTAATTGCTTTATTTTTTGTAAATACATACATCTAGATTGTTTATATTCTTAAAATTTGAGGTCAAATCTTCTGTCCTGTTTTCAAGTTTTACTACTTCCTACTAATTTGATTTTGCCTTTATACAAGCAACAAAATATAGTCAAAAAAGTAGTATTTACAATAATTCATATTACACTTTCACATGTTTTCATTAGTTATTGATCCCTTAGATTTATTTTTACTTCCCTCTATTCATCTTTAGTAAATACAATTTTCATAAATTGGAACATGTAAAGCAAATCCCGGTTTCCAAGCTGTCAGCAAATGGTTCAAATTTTATTTCATTAAGGTCTTTAGAACATGAAATTGTTTGAAATGCTCTTTGGCTAACAAAGATGCGCCTCTTTTCTCAATGTTTCTATATCTTTGTATATTATTTTATTCATGTTTTTATGTGGAGTGTTGATGCTACAATGTGCATTATTCAGTTTAGTAATCTTACAAGTTTTTAGTAAAATATGTATCTTTATTTTAAGATAAAAAGAGAGAGAAAGTCTGTGTGGTGCACCGTACCATTTATTTAATTACATTGTGTTTTATATAGCTGTATACCTCTATACAAATTTTTTAGTCAGAGATTATTATTCACACATACTATTAATACATATGTAGCGAATTGGGAACTGCACATTATCACCAAGGTGAAGCTCAGAGACAAACAATATAGGTATCTTTTCAAACTGTAAACAGTGGCATAGCTAGGCTTTTTGGTAACCGGGGTGAATGTTAAAATGGCTTCACCCCTCCCCCACACATACAAATTACAGAATTAAAATAAGCTTAATTATTCTATAAAGCTTCTCCCTATTCAAGTATAATCTGCAATTTTTATTGTCATACACTGCTCAAAAATGAACTTTCTCAGCATTATTAATTGGATGCAGAGTTTTTGATGACATCACTGAAATCAAAACATGAGTCTTCTTGCTTTCTTCACCTTCTATTGAAAGAATCGCCAGATTCATGAATCTATCTTGAAACATTGCTGATATTAGATATGACTTTATGAATTTAAATTTACTAAAGAATCGATTACATGATGCTTAGTATTTGCAGAGCTGAAGCCAATGTTTTCTACGCATCCAATCTTATTGAGGAAATGTGTAAGGGGAGTCCCTTTGAATAACAGTGTAATTCTTCACCATTATGTTTAGCTGTTTTGAGAAAAGCAATTATGTTGCTGTAGTCATGGTACAGCTCCAATACATAAATGTTGTGTATACATCTGGGCGAGATTATTAAATTTTTGTTAGAGCTCAATAATCTGTTCAAAACTTTGAAGATCCAGCTTATTTAACAAATACAAAGGAAAACAAAGTGTATATCTAGTCTTTACAAGTGTGGAACAAACTGTCTGATACTTCAGCGTGTATTTTATCTAGAATTTATCTTAGGCAACAATAGAATTTCTAGTGGAGAATTCACTTCGGCACATGATGCATTTTCACCAGACATTTTTCATTTTTATCTAATATACCTAATCAATATCACCCCTCCCCCCCACTCAATGCATAAATGTTCAGCTTTGGAAATAGCCGTGTCAAGGCCGTAGCCAAGGTGGGGTTTTGGGGGGTTCAACCCCCCCCCCCCCCCCCAATTTGACAAAAAAACTGCCTTATTTACAGTTTAGACAAAACAATGAAATACAAGTACTGTATACAGTTTGTTACAATCATTTTAATGTTTATATACATTTTAAAAATAATTTGTAATTGTGTTCATTAGTCAGACAACAAAGCTGGATAGATTAGGACAAAATATTAACTAAGGCAATAGGAAGTATTAGTGAATGTGGGGAAAGCTGAGGAAGTGGGTAAGTATTTAAGATTAGGAAACAACAAAATTTTTAAAATTGAAACTATTCAAGAACATGTTGTAAATGAGTCCGCAAAGAAAAAAATAATCAGAAAGTGGAGATAGGATAAGTAGAAAAGAGGGGGTGGGGGTGTTCAAGCAGCTTGTCTGTAGATAAGTAAAGTAATATAAATACTGTGATACTGTGATGTGTGAATGCTTTTAGTTTTGTGAGCTTAGTATGTAGTGTAGTAAGAATACTTAGTACCACGTCTTACTGCCCGTTTGGGTTATATATACGCTTGTGTGTTGTATACTAGTGTTAGTTAAGTTAGTTATCGTGAAGGTTAAGCTGGTTTACTAATCTTGGATGTTAACTTGTGTTTTTTAAGCTAGCACTATGAATTCCAGTAAACAAAAAAAGGCCACTTTTGTTTCTTATTGGAAGAGCCCTTTATAATTACAAACATATTTGTTTTGTGGTGTGAATTTATCATATTTTACGTTATTATTGATTTATAAGTATTAATAATAAATATCAAATGTGAATACTGCGTATCACACAATATGACATATTTATTCCTGTGTGAAAACTGTTTTAAGTTACTTTTGTAACTTCCAAAATTGTCTTCCTATGTGAATCTGGCTGTAGGCAGGGCTGTTGAAATATCTGGGCTACTAACCAGAGCACAAGCAGACCACACAACCTCCCTGCCATAGATGACCCTTTTCAATACCTCTGTGTCTCATAGATATAAAAGTAAAAGTCTTCAAAACATTTGGTCATGGTGGAAATGTCTTTATTTGAATAGTGCGCAATTTTGGACTATGTGGGCAGGGGTAAATCAACCTTTTATCCAAGCACAAATTATTAAATCTAACTTTATTAGAGAAAGAAGAAATAATCTTTAGAATTATCCAAGTTGGGTCAGTGATGATGAAACCTTATTTATGTAAAAGAGGTGGAGAATGGTGGTGTACCTTGTTTAGCCAAAAAAGGAGTTTTGAGGGACTTGTCCTTCTTCCCCCAAGCCCTAGGAATTCCAGAGGCTCTTCCCTCGGCAAACGTTGGTCAACTGGATGCCACTGTAGGAGAGGTCTTCGCCTGGAATATTTTTAGATAATATACTTCTCTAGACTCTATTTGGAGTGGTATTACCCCAGATACCCAGATTACCCCAGGTCTTTTAAATGAATATTCACCTTGAATATATTTAGAGCGGTCCTTGCCAGATATAAATTTTAGTTCAATGTCTTTATAAACTATTAAAAGTTTTTATAAGCGTATTATGTTCGAAAATATAAAAAATAAGTGAAATAAATCTAGAAAATGTGGATGGGGGCGGAGCAGGAGTTTATTCCATGAGCCCACCCACCACCTATGCAATTATTTAAGAAGTGTTCAATATATATTTTTGAACTTTAGTAGAGAAGTGGCTTTAAAGTTTCTAAATGTTAAACAAATTTAATATCTGTCATTAAACTCCAGGTTACTCCTAAAGTAATTTAATATTTGAAATTTTTCTTTGCCTGTGGCAGTTGAGAAGCTGTGCGCCCCCCCGCCCCCCAATTTGAACCCCTCCTGAAATTTTGGCCTGGCTATGGCCTCGAGCCTTGTCACAGAGTTCATTTTTCAGCTATCAACTACGTCCATCAAAGTTCCCAATTGATTCTGTGCTTGGTGAAAAGTTGTTTCTTTAGCCTGAAGAAAATCATAGCTAAAAATTCAAACTTTTCAATACTTTGTTATTTATGGCCATTGGCCGCATCCTCACGTTTCAAAGGTTTGAATAAGTGTACCACGCAATCACTCCAGAGCATCAATAACTTTGTCTATTAGACTCGAAAAAGCGTTTAATGCAACTTCTTTAGAGTCCCATTTTGTATCAGAATGACCCTTCATTGTAATCTCAACAACATCTTTCAATATACTTCATCAGTGAGTATAACAGGAAAAGTATGTAAATAGATGTTCTACAGTAGCAAAAAATGTTACTGCCGGGACATTTTCATGAACAACATAAACACCAACTAATTTTGGAGAGTGATTATAACACAAAAAAACCCACTGCCAATGGGGTCAGTTTAAAAATTTGCTGTTGAACGCCAGCCATACCAGCCATTGTCTCTGTGTTGTCTTAGTGCGCCAATGCTCTTAGCTCTTGAGTACCCAGAATTCGTCCCATGCTCAAGGTTATTTTTTACTAACTAGGATCTCTTGTTTTACTTCTCTCATAGAATATATTGGTCCAAGAAAGTTCCTAGAATTTTGTGATTTATTCATTTGCCACCCCTTGAACCTTTGTAGCTTGAGGCGACCGCACCACTCCCAAGTTAAAAGACTTTTCGAAACAAATTCAGTGCACTGTTTATGAATAGTTGAGATCATTCATAGATGAGACTCATTAGCTACACCTGTTATGAAAGCATTAGTTTGTTAAGCGAATATATATATATATATATATATATATATATTTTTGTATAAGGTTTCTCAAGTTATTTATTAAATTGTAGAATATATGTGGTTTTTAACAAGGTTAATATACTACATAAAATAAAATTATCTGGGCCAGGAAATTTGGAGTGACATCACAATGAGTCTTTAGAACCTATGTTGATTGGTTTAATTTATAACCTAACATAATATTTAAAATGATACATAAAAATCGAAAAATATTGGAAATGATCAGGTGGTTAAATTTTACAAATAATTTTACTAAACATAAAATAGTGAGCACATAAAAATTCTTACAAAGTAATATTATATTTAAAAAATGTTTACAATATTTAAATATGATTATGTGTAATAACATATAGGTTTATTCGTTACAGCTACTGAGGAGTGTGGGGATGAAATGTCCAAATCTGGTTGATCTAAACATTGCTTCGACCGCTGTGACAGACCGCGGTATTGTTCAATTGTGTATATCTGAGGATGGCCAACGTCAGTGCCAAAAACTGGCACGGCTTATTATCAATGATGCATTCTGTATTACTACAGCAGGGGCTATCATAGCACTTCAATCACTACCCAACTTGCGTGAATTTGATTATGAAAATATATTTGAGGTGAATTGAATGGTAGAATGTATCAATACAACTTAAACTCCACAAATTTATCAATAGCTAGACATAAGACATTCAATTCAAAATCAAGTAAATGTAAGTACATTTATTGCATGTTGAAAATGTTAAATGGCTGTAACAGATGTCCAATCACACATTAAACAGCCTTGTGTGAAGTGTATTGCAGTTTGATAAATATATATTTCAAATATATTTTTAAAAGTCGCACCTGGACTGAGTAATCAATCTGCCGAGGTATAATTTTTTAAACACAAATTTAAATTAAGTTTGTGAGTGTCAATTAATTTGAACCAAATATTAATTTTAACATACATACTTATGATGATGCAAAATATAAAGGTGAAACTTACCAATTATTTTGGCTGTGGCCTTAGGCTATTCAAGGAGTGGAATGTTGGGATGAAGCCCTGGAAGCAAGGTTGCTGTCTGGTGCCGGTGTCAGGCTGAACACAACCGACTCTCCCTCACCTTCAAGCCTCCAGCTTACAACACTTATATCCAGTTCAGAAAATGTTCAATCTGAAGGTCTAGAAGCAGCAGTACGTCTTTGCCCAGATGCACAAAGCATCATTCTCTCCAATTCTTGGCTCCCCAATGAGGCTCTTTATAAGTTAATGGCAATGGAAAATCTTACTTCCATTTCCATAACCAACTCAGAAGGTCTTACCATTGACTTTTATGATGGTATCCTACCACTTCTTTGTGCATGTGGTCATCATCTTCAAAACCTCATATTGGCCAATTTTACTGCTGTCGATATAACGGGTGAGCTCTTTGCTACATAGAATAGGTTTAAAAAAACACAAAAAACAATAGTCACTAAAAAAATCTACAAAAAACTAGATAACTGTTAATATATTTGTAGATATAAAAACTATAGTATTTTTGGAATTAAAAATTTGTCGTTATATGTACACTTCATTTATCCTGAAAGGTAACAGTTATACCCTGTCAGAATATACTATCGCTCTATCTTATAATCTATGCACCTTAGTACATCATCAAAGGTAAATTTGTAATTTAATCTGAAAGAAAGCAAGCCTACCTTGTATTGTTCCACTATGGTGTTGCTTTCCAGACAGAGCAATAGAATAATCTGTTAAGGCAAAACTGCTACCATTTAGTGTAAATGGAGTGTACATATATATGTATAGCTTCCATAGTGAATAAAATACAAACTCTATCCCTGTTCACTATTTTGTACTGGCAAGCATCATTGTAATCCTCCCCCCCTCCTCTGGGACTCCTTTAAATCCATGTCTGTACTTTAAATGCAAATGACCCACTTCAGTGACTGCAAGGTCTATCGTTCTGCTCGCACAATAGACTAGACTGCTGATGATGGGGAGATTGAGGTACGAATCTCGGTCAGGTGTAATGAGGGTGATTTTTCTAAAATGGTTTTCCATTCACCCTCCAAACTAATGCATATATACTTTCTTTAAATATAACCTGCCTAATCCCTAAAATCATTAGCATAATTAGTACATAAGCATAAAAGCCAAATGGTACTAAAAGGTGTTCCTAATAAAAATGCAATTGATTTTTTTTAGAAAGGAAAAAATTGATTAGAAACAGAAACAGGGGAGATGGGTACAGGAACCCCCTCCCCCCAATTTCTTATGTTGGGGGAAGGGGGAAGCAGGGTCGTGGACAAATTGTTTAACAATTTATTTAACTGGGCCTAGCCTGACTATCCTTTCGGGTTGGCTTCCTTCATTATCACTTACCTTATATTATTGTAGTGTTTCGACACTGTCTTATTAAATATTTACTTATGATACTTACAATTACTGACCATTAACATTGAACAAGATTATTTAACTTATCCTGTCTTTCAAAATTCGTATTTTTAATTTCTTTGGATCATAAAACAATAACAAAATATATTAAAGTCTTTTTGAGGTTAAATAAAAGTTAAAAGTAAAGCAATGAAAAAGAAATTTTTAAAAATAATTGGTCCCAGCCTTAGGATTTGTTAAAAAAATATTTGGTGAGCAATTTACACCAATAAGTTTAGACTAATTACATTAGTTCTCCACATGACCAAT
Source organism: Timema monikensis (assembly GCA_902151445.1). Taxonomy (NCBI): domain Eukaryota; kingdom Metazoa; phylum Arthropoda; class Insecta; order Phasmatodea; family Timematidae; genus Timema; species Timema monikensis. The sequence continues at coordinate 30,306 of CABFVZ010001012.1, forward strand.
AAATGTGCCACCTAAAGTTTGTGCATGGTCAGTGCCCATGCTAGTCAATAACATTTATGTGATCTGTGTAGTGTGTAGACCAGCGTTTCTCAACCTATGGTATCCACCACTAGTGGTATGTGAGCCAGTGTTGGCTTTTACAGGAACGAAGTATATAAAAAAAGATAAATTGACATAAAATATAAATATACTCTTTTACTTGCTACAGGTGAGTGATTCATCCTAAGTACTGAAAGAGTTATATTGTTGTCATGCTGTGTATTACAGGCATATAAGACTTAACGAGGCACCCAGTGGGGGAAGCAGCAGTTAGTGACGAGAGATAGTTATAGAGATAAAGGACTTTCATTTTATATAAATAGTGGCCCAGTTTTGTGAGGTTCAGCGCCCAGTAATCTCTATATCTGTTGTGTTGAGTGATAATAAATATGGTCTTGGACATCTTCTCTTTAAACGGCGTGATTATATTTGTGAAGTTGTCATAAACTATGTATTTTGTGCCAGTGTATTGAAAACACAACATGGATAAGTGGTTAACGAATAGGTCTTTAAAATTCCTAGGGGAGACACGAATGTAAGTGGGAGAAGTAATTATACTCAGCCTGAAGCCAATACTTCAACTTCTAGCCAACCAACAGAGAACATTACTGTAGCAGAGTACAATAAAAAGCTCCATATAGCACAACAAAAGTACAATTCTACTTATTTATCATATGGGTTCACCTTTATTGGAGAATAAGAAACACCTATTTCCCAGTGTGGAATTTGTTATGAAACTTTGTCAAATCATTAATTGATGAAGCCTTCTCTTTTTCTCTCTGACACTTCTTCGGACTTAAAAATTATGTTATTGATGAACTGTGGCGTGTCCAGTTGGCATAACTAGAAAATATATTTTGTCGCCTCAACCAGGTGAATAAGAGCATGTACTTTCTTATTCTTGATACTGAAGAAAACCATGGCACTCACAAAAAAAACTTGGGTTCATCATTAAAGAAATTAATTGCATAAACACACTTGTTCCTTTCCATTGTTAAATTATTTCTTAGGTGAAAATGAAATTCTTCTTAGTAGTGAATTGGCGACAAATATAAAGGGGCACCTTGGGAGCCTAATGACAGATTTCAAGGAATACTTCCCTGAAAACCTAACTTCAGAATTTTGGTTTAGACCCCCATTTCCTATTGACGACACTGTGCCAAAATCAAACTCGTTCTGAAAAAGACCAACTGATCGAGCTCTCTTGTGATAGAAGTCTCAGGCAAATGATCAAGAGGATGGATTTAACAGACTTTTGATTGAGAAGAGGAAATGAATATCCTCTGATCAGTAAAATCTTTAAAATTCTTGAAAGTGTCTAGAACTACCCCTTTGTTAATGTGGGGTTTCTTGTCTAATTTACATAAAAAAATAAGTAGGTGCCTACAGGAACAAGTTTAATGTTGAGCCTGAGTTAAGACTCAAATTAACTCAATTGAAACTAGTCATAAAAAAACCTTGTGTTTCACTAAATAAGCACACACTTCACACTGAAACAAGAATGTGTGTTGTGTAATTAACAATGCACTATATTCACAGCATATATTGATTTTAAGTGTATGCTTATTTCAAATGTATTAAAACATTAGTGATAAAAAATAGTGCTTGATTGAAAAAGGTTGAGAACCTCTGTGTAGACTATACTATGAAGCCATGTAATTTGTTTATAACCATTGAGACAAGCGTGTTTGATTTTTCTCCGTTTTCATACATTATTTCACTATCTGTAAATTGTGTAGCCTCTACTATGAGACCACATAATTTGTTTATAGTTATGTAGACACTGACTTGTTGTTTGATTTTTTTCTGTTTTTAAACATTTTTTCATGAAAATGAGAGGAGTTTGTTAATGCCAAATCAGTGTCGTTAAAACCGATTTCAAAGTTATAGAACTCATTTGTGTAAGTGAAGGCTAATGATTGAAAACATTGAGAGAAAAATGAAGAGGACTAGTGTGGACCAATGTTCAAAAATTGATTTCTATTTTACAAAAATCAAAGGGAATTCAAAGGACAAGCAAAACATTTGTTAGAAGATAGTAAATTTTGCACTTAAAAAAAATTTAATAAGAGAAATCGGTCAGCTGGTATTCTAAACCTCTCTAGCTGTACTAGATTTTCTACACACTTTGGCTTGTGAGAGGAGTGATGTTAGCTCAAAGGCAAACATACTTCAAGATCAGAATTTAAAAGGGAGTGTATTTTTTGGAATACATCTATGTCATATGATGTTTTCATTGACTGAGAATCTCAGTACTATTGTACAAAGATATACAAATTTATAAATCAAATTTTTCTATCTTAATCTTTATCTTAATCAAACACTATTTGGAAAATATTGTCAAACCATCAATAATATTTGGTTCAAACTATTAAATCCTACAGCATAAATGTATTTTTTTATGTATGTTGCCTTTCCAGTCATTGCCTCCCCCTCCCCTTTTTGTTTTTGCTCAACTTAGCTTAGCCTGGACATGCAATTTTGGCCCCTTGATCCCCCTCCCCCCACCCATGTTATTTTACTCAACCTAACTTAACAGGGACATAATTTGCCCCTCCTCCTCCGGACAAAAAAGGTTGATGTCTGAAATAAATAGCTCTTGGTTTGATTGATAATATTTTTGCATTGCAAAGTAGGCCCAGTTAGATTTAAACTTGTTAATCGTCAGTTAAGTGTGCATATGTTTAGTCCTGAAAATGTAAGCTAAATTTTGTTTATAAACATTACTTAAAAAAACATAAAATATTCATTAAAATATAATGAAATGAATATATATATAATCAAAAACATAACATTATGAAGAAACTCAACAAAAACACATCCATAAAATTTAGAAAAAATTGGTTGAAATTATCAAATTTTAACAGAGCAACAATGGTTTACAATATTTCATTTAAATATAAATGAAAAATTATACTTGGATACCCATTTCTTGCTAGATACCTGTGCCCCAGTATCCTTTTTCCAGAGTATTTGAATAAAGCTTATAAAAGAAATAAAGGTGACCTAATAAACAACAATAATAATAGCTAAACATTGTAGTTATTTGCTCAATAACGTCTTAAACTACTTTATACAATATTTTATTTTTATTTTTGTCACCACATCTCACTAGGTACCTGTCTGCAGTGATATGCATATGAACTAATTAAGCTAATGTGTTAGGCATGACAAAATTAAATTTAGAGGAAATATATTCACATTTGTGTGGAAAGAGAATATAAAAGTATTTGGGATAAGCTACCCTCACCTGACTGGGAATCAAACCTTGATCTTACCATCATTAGCAGTCCAGTCAATTGTGATAGTGATGCCTTAGACCATTCAACCACTAAAGTGGGTAACAATATTTGCCTAAAGTAATAGAGAACCTTGTATACCGTGTAAATGTGGAGTAAATATAGACAATAAGGCAGTATTTCAAATGTTTATAATTTTTATGTATCTTACATTTTTTCTTTCCAGGACTTGGAAAAGCATGCCCTGAATTAAAAAATCTGGCACTTTCCAATGTAGCTCAGTATGAATCAGTGAGCCACCCATCTCCTGAGCTGTTCACAAAACTTCAAGCATTGGAACTATGGTCTGATCCACATGCTGATATCAGTCTCAACATGGTCAAACAACTGCTAAGCTTTAGTGAAAATATAAGGAATATTCTACTAAAAGGCTGTGAAGTAATTTCTGACAAACTTCTTTTGGACATTTGGAAAGTAAGAACATTTTTTGATATAAAGAAATTAAACAGATTTAGGGAAATTGGTAGAAAGATAATGTGATTTCTTAATTTTTAATGTTTATTTTTGATAAATTCCTCGTGGAACATTGTAAAGTATGAAAATATTCTAATTTAAAATCATAAAACACATTTAGGGAAAATGGTAGACATAGCATGTGACTACTTAGATTTAAATGTTAAGATGTGTAAAACCTAAATGGTTAGTAAGATGCAGTGACAAAAAAAAGTTAAGGTCATTTTACGAGAAAGCTTGTTGGAGGGATGATATCTTTTTGGCATTGAATCTAACACAAGGGTGCAAAGAAATTAGGTAACCAAGGGTAGCTCTTATCTTTGGCTGTGAATACTGCCAAAAGGAAACTAAATATGATACTTTTTTGTTGTTGCCAATGACCTTACAATGTTTATTTCAGAAATCAAGTGTATACATTTAATTTTTGTGTGTCTTAATACTTGTTTGGATCATATGTCCACATACACTAATGGAATAGGGATGGGGAAGGTATAATTTTCAATGAACTGTACCACCATTAGTACAATGAGTATGGGAAGCCATTTATGAATAAATACCCCTCGCCCAACCAACCTGGATTCAAACCCCAATTTGCCTGTCCCTGAAGATCCAGACTAATCTAAGAGTGAACCATTAGACCATGTAACCACCAATGTGTGATATGTTTATTAATTGTAAGCTGGGCATGCTAAGTAGTGGCTAAACACTCTTGCAGCCGATCCATCGGCGCCAGGTAAATCTTGTCTGTTAGTATAATAAATGTTACTAGATGGCACCCTAAGCCTTTATCCTAAGTATTAAGCTTTAGTTCATATTTTCCTCAACAGAAAGCACTTTAATATCAACAATAAGATATTTTTTTGTACTAATGAATTATGTTATTTCCAGTTGTTTACACCATAGTGTTGTCTTCATAATATTTTTATTATAAGTTATATAGGCCTAGGTGTTAGTACAATATTTAAATATTTATTTTTATAACTAGGCAATGGCGGATCCAAGTTCTAGGTTAGATGACTGACATTTTAGATTATTTAGATATTTACTATAGATAATGATAGTGAATTTAAGCATGAAAGTGACTGATTTATTTATTGTTCAGGCCTATTTATTATTTATTTATCAATTTGATGCATGTAGAGTGTTTCCCAAAAAAAACAAGAGCTTAACTGCAAAAGTAATTAGGCATAAACACAATTTTACTAACATTGATGTAGTTTAGAAACTAACAACACTACTGACACCAAACTTGTATCAGATTTTATAGGAATAAATGATCTTTCTTTCAGGAGAAATGATGAAGACAAGGCAAAAATTATATTGATTTTTTCGCCTCTAAATTTTAAGTTTTAATTAAAATTTCCAAATTTTCCCAATTTCAATGTTTTTTACAATTCATCTATTGTATAGTTATAGATGAAATATTCCTTTTTCTAATTCTAACACGTTTAGAGAATAAGTGTGAATTTTTTCTTATATATTGATATATATATACGTATATAAAAAATGTTAAATAGTTTTTTATGGTAGAAATTCAAAAATACACAGGTAAATATGTAATAATTGGCCTGAGTATCTTACACCAGAATCTTGAAAATATGGCGAGTGCAAAGGGTTAAATAAATCAGATTGGGAAGCCAGATAAATAATGTTCCATTTTATGACATATGTCACTGACAGAAATAGCTCAGCTCCACCGTGTAAAGGCTGATACACACGGAATGCTACTCTAAGTTATGATGTGCTGTGCTCAGACTTTGTCAGTTTGGTTTCACATTCATTGCTAAGCTAAGCTAAGCTAAGCTAAGCTAAGCTAAGCAATGGTCCCTCTTTTCCCCTCGAATTCAGTGTTGTTTCTTTCTGGTCTGCTCCAGTGAAGCTTAGTTATGGCGTTCTACAAAATGTCTTGTTTGAGTTCAGGTTATAGTACTGAGGAAGAGAAGATGCTGCTGTTAGCAGTTATTTTGGAAGAGAAAGAAAATTTAGGAGGTGGAGGTTTGACTTTTTCAATAACCGCTTCCATTTTAACATAAAAACATTTATTAAATATAATATTACTTAAATACATGTGAAACAAACTGAAAACATAACTTCAACAATTCTTTAATTACTTTCACCAAACCAGCACTGCATCTATTCAACATGGAGCACAAGCTATGTTATGTGCATGTGCAAAGTAAGATGGCTCAAGATGGGAAATGGAAAAATTGCCTGGCCAGCAATCGGAAAAAACATAGCACAACGTAGCGAGGCATAGCTTTCTGTGTGAACCAGCAGATTTAAATATATGGTTTGCTATTTTTCTAAAGATGTTAGCATGGCAAATCTTAGCTTAGCTTAGCTTAGTGATCTGTGTGTACCGGCCTTTGGTCTCTGATCGATCTTCGACTTGAGTTTGAATCCCGGATGTTTCTACTTGGGACTATTTTCTTATGAAAGATTTTTTTCATACTATCTAGGACAATAGTGTATTAAAAAAGTACCCTTCATATGATGGTCACTTGTCTATAAGCTTTGTGGTAGATACGTCATAGGCAAATTGGAAAACCCGGGTTATTGCAATGGGCGCTGCCATTTTACAACAAGCCAGGCTAATTAGAAAATAATATTATATTTGCTTTACAGCCTGAAGTTTCTTTTAATGAACTCATATAGCTTTAGGCTACTTAGAAAATGAACTTTAGCTAGCTCAACCAGCCTGGTCAATTCCAGGGTTATTGCAATATGCCTAAGATAGTGAAGGCTTATTAAAAAGTCTTCAAGAAATAAGATTATTTTTCTTTCAAAGTTTATTTAAATTAACTAAGTAGAAACAATTTTCAGGTTTGATTGAAAACAATCTTTAGTTCAAGTGATTTATAATGAAAAATAAAAAATAAATAACAAACTTTTATATTTAAGTCATTGCTATTAAAAAATAATACAGATACAAATAGATACCTTTCTTTTATAAAAGCAATATATGCGTGTACAAGTGCATTGTCCAATAACATTACGTTTCTTTGTTGTTATTGGTCATACAACATTATTTTGGTGTTGGTGAGACTTCAATTGCACATTATACAGTAATATAAAAATCCTGATAGCCAGTCATAGCATGTAAAATTTATTTCTCCAGTGCAAACAACGCTTTTTTTCTACTGCTGTGGCTTATGAAGTGATGATATTGAAACAGTGTATCTAAATATATCTCAACAGGAAGTATCAACACAACAAGATCATCATTAGTTTTTCTTTTTTTAATCAAAACTTTATTTTCACCAACCTCCATGATATATTTTTTAATTGGCAATACTGTTTGCTCTTTTGCTTTTTGTCTGGATTTCTTGAATCTAAAATTTCCCCAACAGCTTATTCTATGGTCAAAATGGTACAAGGTTTTTTAATCACAATGTTACTGTTATTGCTATATTATTTCATTTTCTCATTACATTTTACTTTCAAAATAAGAATTTTGTTCTGACAGCCACTTACAGTAACATTGACCTGTACATATGAATTGTTAACAGTTGGACATTCCTTATCAAAGTCCATTTTTCAACTAAAACACCCATACACAACAAAAAAGAGATAAAACTGTTTAAAATTTACTACCTTAAAAGTCTAAATAAAAGAGGCAGTGCACGATGCACGCATGTTGGAAGACAAGCTTGAACTGAGGCCTCTGATAAAAGGAAAGAAGGTTACATTTTAGACCTCGATCATGTTTCAACAGGCAATTAAACCCTCTCTCCAACTGATTTCAATATACCTGCAGCTGAACAGTGCTATTGCAATAAGCCTGAAATTGGCTAGGCTGGTAGAGCAAACAAAACCCCATTTTCTTAATAGACTAAAGCTGTATGGGCTCATTTCAATAAGCCTAAAACATACCAGGCTAAAATACAAATTTAATATTGTTTTATAATTAGCCTAGCTCATTGTAAAATGACAGCGTTTTTTTTTGCAATAAGCTGGATTTTCCAAATCACCTACGAAAGATACAGGAAAACAAATGTATAATATAATTTACTCTGACATTCTGAGTTTGGTGTTAGTCAGTGTAGTGATATATATGACAATTAACGACTAGATAAAATCTACATATTTGAAACTGAGATAGTTTTTCAGCAATGATTTGTACTCTACATATATACTTTTAAATATTAATGTACTGACTGTCAGATAAATTAAACACAAATATTAATACATTCACAAAGGAAACTATAATATAGAAATAAACAATAAGTACAAAAATTGAGGTAAGTTTTAATATACATCCCTTTCACACTTTTGTTGTGTGTGTCAACATGGCCACCTGACTTTTAGTCACTCAGTTTATGAGAGTGCACATCATTTGTGTTATGCTAGTGTTGACCAGTGATTGATTTTCATCTGTTAGCGCTACAAATTTAAAGTACTTATTAATAATTTCTTATGGTGGCTAAGTTTATGTCAACTTAGCCACTTGGTATAAGAAATAATACATCTATACATTTTTGAAACAACCCATTGTCTGTGCTACAATGTTGGTTAGTGCTCAATTTTCATCGTTAGTGCTGCAAATTTAAGGCACCTACCAACAATTTCTTATGGGGTGGTTAAGTTTATATCAAGTTAGCCATCGGTTGTAAGAAATTATTATATAGCCATCTTTTTTTAAAAGGAAATCGTTTGTGCTATGTTAGTGCTAGCTAGTTCCTGATTTTCATCATTAGTGATGAGAATTTAAGGTACTTACTAACAATTTCTTCTGGGTGGCTAGGTTGATATCAAGTTAGTAGCCTGGTATAATAAATAATATGGCCATAATTTTGTGAAAACGCCCATCGTTTGTTCTAAGCTATTGCTGGTTAGTGCCCAATTTTCATCGTTAGTGCTGAAAATGGAAGGCACTTATTAACCGTTTCTTATAGATGGTTAAGTTATATACTCAAAATACCCCAATTTTCTTATGAATGGACATATCTGACAGCTATAAAAAATTACTATATCCACATTCCCATATTCATATGTAAAATCATGCACTAACGATAAAAATTGAGCACTAACTGGCACTAGCATATAGCAATGGGTGTTTAAAAAAAATAGCTATATTATTTTTATACGGGGTGACTAGTTTGATATTAACTTAGCCACCCATAAGAAAAATAAGTGCCTTAAATTTGCAGGACTAACAAAGAAAGGTGAGGCCTAGCACAAACAATGGGAGTTTCCAAATATTTAGTGGCTAAGAGTCGGGTAGCCAGGTTGCTGCATATCTTTGTGTTGAAGCACAAAACTATTACAGTCTAATATTTCTCAAGCTCCAAGTGACCATGGGAAATATAATTAAAATAAAACTTGTTTCTTGGAAAAGAAAGAAGGTAGTAAGGTCATTCACTCGGCCCTCTACAGCATTCACTTTACTTTATTGTGTCATTAGTGTGGGTAGTATCTGCATGCCATATTATGTTCTGATAGTCTGTGCTGTATCTACAATTGGTACAGTAAAAACAATAAATTTCATGAAATTTGCATTTCAACTCAGCCACATTAATAAAATTAACAAGTAGTTTGGTTAAAAAACTAAATTGATTCTAAATAACAACATTGTGTACTATAAAATGAAATTAAATCAAATTATTAGAATATAAAAAAATTACTTATTTATATGATTAAAATTATGTGATTTTATCACTGTTTAAATTGCTCATGAATTAAAAAAAATTGTATATAATACATTATAAATATTTTGTGTTCACTTTGTATACATTTCTAAATAGCTTAATTTCAGCCTCATACATTAACTACTTTACCTTAACAATGGTAAGTAAAAAGAATAATACCAGGTGTGACCCCTTATAACTTATGAACTATAATGATTTGAAATCAATGAATGACTATATATAGCTTAAAATATACATGTTTTGTTAAAATAGTGCAATACAATTTTTATTGACGTAAGGCCATAATGTATTAAGGATTGAAGTAAATATTTAAAGGCTTAAAGTGGCAAGGTTGTACTGGTGGGGATTCATTAATTAGTTTTAAAGTGAAATTTGGAGCATTTATTTATATTTTACTTTCCTTATATCCTCATTCTCAATCAGTTTAAGACTTTGATAGTCTGGATGGAAAGAAATACTACACACACAAATTTGTTTGCTTTGTGGTTTTTAAATCAAAGTTAACGTGCACTTTCTGAACACACATTATATAAGAGCACAGCGTATACACTGACTTAACTCTAAAAAATACACAACACTTAACCGCAGTTAATTTATCATTCTGAAAACTGTAATCCACATTTCATCATCAATAAATTTTTGCCATTATGGAATTGAAACAGGAATCATTAGCTCAGTAGACAGTCGTGCTTCCGACTGAGTAAATGTAGTTGAATTATTTCTTTATAAAATTTTTAATTCACTGACATAAATAAAATGTTACAAAAATTTTTTCATTTATTTGAGGTATTTAATGTGCACTTTCTGAAGTGACTGATTACATCAGCACACAAGAATTTCTATGAGTGAGAGCGAAAGGACCATCATGTTTTGCCAGAAAAGGTATTTTCACATATCTTCTAGGGATATTTTACATGCCACAATCAACATGGTACCAAGGGCTTTATTTACTTCCCCTCTGAAGGAAGTTGTGCTATGAATTTTTATCACTCAAGAAAAATCCATCGGCCATGGTTGGGTTTTAACCAACAAACATCGGGTCCTGAGGTGAGCACTTTAGCCCAAGACCACAGAAGTTGACAAGTGTGATAAAAATAGGGTTAAAAGATACAATAGGATGGAAAGCAATACAAATTTTGCTGAGATTTTAATTCCTTATTAAGCATAACAATGTTGTGACATTTATAATTTGTAGTTAAATTCAACCCTAAATTTAAGCAACCAACAATTCAAACACAATTAAATTTTCTATTTCTATTAAAAAAAATTAAAGACATATTGTGCATGTGTTTGGAAAGGATGCATGAAACTTAATAGAATATTATTTTAATTGTATAATGTTTTGTTTGCGCCGAGTAAATAGTAGTAAATAATACAAATCATTTGTTTCAGGTCAACCCAATGACTATGCTACATCATCTGACACTTGATCAATGCCATAACCTCTCCAGTAAGAGCTTGCACATATTATTCAATGACAAGAATGAACTTGCAGTGTTAAGAGTATGGGCATGTCTTAATATTAAAAAATGTAATTATAATGAACTGAATGAAAGAATATGTTCAGAAAATCTAGATTTGTATTTTGAATGGTTTCCATATGAAGAATAAAAATTCTATAATTCATAGAGATTTTTTTATTTGTTTTTGGTCACCGTAATTTATAATTCTGTAAGCTTAGTGGACTAAAATAAACTTCATAAACTAAATCCATAGATGGCACAAAAGTAAATATAACTGAGTGAGCAAAAGAACGTGAGCCCAATTTGATACAATATGTGTTCAGACAATCTTGGCCACCATAAATATTGCATGATTTGTAATTTGAAATTCTGTCTTACAAGAAGAGAAAAAACTTATTTTCCCAATATATTTTCTAATACAAATTAGAGTACTGTAAGATTAATTCATTGTTTTAAAAAATATATCCAGGGGTATCACTGAGCCACAGAATATGCTATATATTATTGAAGTAAAATTAAAAACTCAAAAAATATACAATAATTTAGTTTTCCATTGTTTAAAAATTAATAGCTAAAATACTAACAAATACAAAGTGTATTGAAGGGCTATTCAACTGGCGGGCCACAGACCACATCCGGCCCGCCAAGCTCCGCAGATTGGCCCACAGATTGAAAGTCCAACTACTGTATCACTGGAAATGCATTGAATAGTTCAGATGGTATGTAGAGGCGCCTGACTTTGAATGGCCAGCAAGATCTTCAGTCTCTTATCAGTGGTGGGGGAAGCTGCAAGCCGAGTGTTACTCGGTCCTTGGCACCATCAACATCGTGTGTTTACAAGGGAGTGCAAACCTACCCCAGCAACGTGTGTCCCCCACCCTAGACCCGTTATCTCACCCTCAAAGTGCCACAACTCAACGGCTGAGCTATATAACATGTTCTTGCTTTTGACCTTGAACAATGCAGGTGGCAGGGTGGCTAAGTATTATTATTATTATTATTATTATTATTATTATTATTATCACAGTGTCTTACTTCCCATTTGGGCTATAAACACTTACGCTAATGTGTAATGAATGGTAGGGTGATTGTGAGATGAAATGGAGAACCTACAGTTTAACGTGGGATCCGGACCATGGTGGAGGGCTGGCATTTCACACATTCACAAGTTGTGATTAATACACGTCTTGTCAGAGGTGAAGGAAGGGTTTGGCAATCAGATAAATCTGTGCCGAAGGATTGAACCCCAGACCCCCAGCACAGAAGTCCGACACCTTATCCCTAAACCCCAAATCACCAACAGGGTGGCTAAGAGTGACTCACACTTCTTCTTGCCTCCACCCAACAGCAGCCGATGTCTCGTCAGTTGAAATTTGCCTGGCTTATTGTTCATGCATTAATTAAAGTAATAATGGAGTGCTTTGAATGTACTTAGTTTTATTGTAACTTTTCTAGCATGGCACTTTCTGCTTTGAGTAGTAAGAAAAGGAAGTTTGATGATGAAAATTAATTTAACTGAAATTTATCAAGATTATAAATAAAATATCAAATTACATTTTACTCACCCCCACCCCCTTTTAACTACAAAAGTATAGTCTAATAATGTTTCAAATTACTGCCCAATTGAATTAAATGCCTGGCCATATATTATGATTAGATACAATATATAGTAATGTTGACAAATAATGCACAAAAACAATCAAATTGATATAATACATTAAATTAGGTGTAACATAATTTGACTGGAATTTACCTTCCTTTGTGTGTAAGTAAAATCAAGCTAAAGAAAGGCTGGGCTAACTAAATTGAACATTGATGAACTTAAATCAATAAAACAAATTGTTGCAAAATTAAGAAACTCTTATTAACTTTTCTAAACAAACACTTTGAGACCTTGATTTTGTAAAATAGCTTTTAGTTTTGTCTAGTATCACTGCTATTAAGACTGACTGTGTGAACCTCCGAAATTTTGAATTTGATTCTGAATCTTAGTAAGATTCAAATTGATTTGATATATCAAATATTACTATTGAAAAGATTTGGATTTGTTTCAAAATTTTAACCCAAATAAATCCTAGATGCTGGTATGATGGGTTAAGCTCAATATTTAAATCTATAATTTATAGGGGCTTAACAATTTAATTTAATCAAAGCAATAAAACCAGTTGTATGGTAGTGAATGGCTAAATTAGCTCTAGTTCCAAGCCATCAAGGATTCACATGGGTGACAGTTGTTTGTGACACATATATTGTTTATTTATAAAGAGTTGAGGCCAATCTTTTTAAATTTTCACTATTATTGAAAATAGTGGTGTGATATTTGATGTCCACCTTTAAGGATTAGTGGTATTGATTAATTTTTTTAATAAACCTAAAATGAGTATAAATTGATTTAACATAATTTTTTGAAATATTTTATTATTGGATTAGATTCAGAAACTTGGCATAGTAAAATATTAAACACAGATTTGATTTGAAACTAACATATCATAGTAAGTCTAAAATAAATTATTAGATTGGGATCTGAACCTATTAAAAGATAAATTCAATCCAATTGATTTTTAAACATGGGGTTCAACTAATATTAGTTTCAATAAAATATATTTTGCATTATATTAAATTCAAATTGGACATATATTTTTATGCATTAGGATTCGATTCAAGCCAGTTAGCCAAGATTTGTATTTGATTGGAAATTGAAAATTATGGATTAGCACAGGATTAAATGATAGGTAACATTGCCTCATGTAAATTCTAAAAACAAGAAAGAACACAATAAAATAGTACTTAAATTTGGTAGTAAGATTTAATGGAATATTCTTCATTAGTGTCAATGGTGATCAGGAATGTAAAGTAAACTGGATATCTCTGTTGGTAAGGTGATTTGTATGTAAAGCAAAAGAGTTTTAAGTCTAGCAAAACTTTTGAGGTTTAATTTACTAATATAACAAATTATCCAGAATATTTAGAGAATGAATTTGTTGGTTTTATGTACTAAACAACACTTTTATCTTGCATAAAAACAACAAACATTAACATTTCTAAGATAAACAACAAAAGAATGTGTGTTTGATAACCAAGCAAAGAGAATGTTTATTTACTCTAGACATCACCCCTTCTCAAACATGTGTTAACATATTGTTTCTCACTCCAATACCTTATACACACTTACGATGGCTCGGTCTGAACATAGCTTTGGTAAGAACACCCCCTATCATCTTGTTCATTGGAATGTACTTCCTGTTGATTTCTCATCGTTCTAAGACTTCATGTACATAGTGATGCCGAATGTCAATATGTTTGGTATGTGAGTGGGACATGGGATCATGCATACGTCTTTCTGCTCCTTGATTGTCACAATAAGAAAGGGTTGATTTTGCATCGACACTTAGCACCGTGCCTTACTACCCATTTGGGTTATATGATGACAAAAAAAAAATTTCTTTTAACAGGTTCTGCAAGTAAAGTGTCTCTTTTGCTGCGTCCGTGAGAGCCATGGACTATGCTTCAGTGCTTGAAAGAGCTACAGTGGATTGTTTTCTTGCCCCCCATATCAGGGAAGATCCTGCCACTTGAAAAATTTAGCCTGTGTATGATCTCCGGTCGTCATGAGATCCTCTCCAGTCTGCGTCCACATATCTACTTAGCTCAGCACCCAATCTCTTGCAGACTAGTCCATGGTTTCTCATACCTTTCAGCTATCGCAGGACAGATTTTGCTGCAACCCAGTGTACTTTCCCAAAGTTTTGATTGTACTAGCTCAAGGTGCTCATTGGATACACAATGTCAGGTCTTGTCGATACTGCGAGGTACGTCGGAGAACCAATGAGTTGCTGGTATGGAAGTCCCTCATTTCCACTGCCTCTTCCTTTGTAGATGGCTGCATGGCTTTGGATAACTTACTGTTTCCATCTAATGGAATGTTGACTGGCTTGCAGCCTTGCATACCAAAGTTCTTGAGAACATCATACATATAGGATATCTGTAACATAGTGACCAACTTTGAATTCTCATTTTGTTTGAATTCAATTCCAAGACAGTAGTGCAGTTTTCCTTAGTCCATCTGGAAGTTTTGAGATAAATCATCTCTTAATCTTGTGTACAATTCTTTGCTGTTTGTCACGATGATTAAATCATCTACATAGACAACCACAATCAGTCACTCAAACATAATTCACATAATAAACAGAATTGTCACTATTTAATAATTGTTTCAGCCCAAAGGTATTTAATCTTGCGTGCAGTTTTTTAAACCCTTGACAGCCTAACTGCTTTAGTCTATGGATAGACTTTTCAAGCAAACAAACTAGATGTTCCATTCCAGGAGTACTGAAACCGTCCGCCTGCTCCATATAGATCTGCTTATCAAGAACTTAATTTATATAGGCCATTACAATATCAAGCTGGTACAAAGTAAAGCCAAACTCTGATGCTAGAGCAGCAACTAATGTTATTGAGCTAAGTCGAGCAACTAGTGAAAAAATTTCATGAAAGTCGATCCCAGGACCTTGAGTGTGTCTCTTCGCTACCAATCTAGCTTTGTGGCGTTCGACTTTACCATATGGTTCATACTTTGTCCTGAGTACCCATCGACAGCCAAAGACAGTTTTATTTTTTGGACGTGACACAGTGGGGCCTGATCTAGCTGGACAAAATTATTTTTGATATTTAATTTAATCAGGATGACCCTACTTACCATTATTGGTATATTTAAATAAAATAAAGTTTCTATAGTTCTTATTTTTATTATCATTAGTTTTGAATATTATACTAATACACTATAGTTACATAGAATTACATTACAAAACAAGATACAATAATATTCACTAGGAAATAAAATAAAATCCATTATGATACAAATACAGTTAAATAAAATTTATTTGGAAGATGCAAGTAACAACTACTGCTCTTCAGCTAATTAAATTTCTCCTCTTTTATTAGAAGATCCATTTTCTTCATCCAAAGAACTATTTCTTTCCATGTCATCTAGTTTATGCATATGTTCAGGTAGAAGGAGCAGGTCTATTTTTTCTTTTAAGAAGGGTTTGGTTCTTTTTTTTTAGGTATTGTCCTCAGTCCGATTATGAGAAGATCTGAAGTGAGCAGAAGTCTATTTAGGACATCTAGGTTACATGCTTCTCTCAAAAATTTTCTCGCGGAACTTTGCCGGTATACACGGAAGTGCTTAGTTATTTCATGCTTCTGCAGCCTCTTCAGATAGTTGTCCTATGGGTAGCATAGCATGTTACATTATAAATGGTTCTTATACTAGAATTTTGTGCATGGTGTGCATCATTTGATGCCAACCATATCATTGGACATACAATTTCACTATGTCCATTGTATATTTCACCAACTTCTCAATATGAGTGTGATGTCCACTAGAAATTGTTTCCAAAATCACTTTATGTGGTATATCAGATTGTAGTGTAAACCTGTTACTTCGGCTGCTAAATCTGGACTCGTAAGAAATCATCTATCTACCCATCATTAGTAATGCCGAAACCAGGTTTAGGTAGATCTACAATAATACCAATTTTTTTCTCTAAATTCTCTTTGAGTTTGTAACTTTATTTCTTTTACGAGAACAATATCCTTATTGCTTTCTTGTCTTAGTTGCAACTTCTTCACTGGTAATTTGTAAGCCAAATGTAGTAAGGTTTTAAAAAGGTGAATCCTTGCATGTAAAATAAATAATCCAAACTTTAAAAAATCGTTCACTTCTATAATTCTTTTAGGGATTATTAATTTTTTTTATATCGCACCACACACATAACATTTAATTGTAGATGTGTTTGACAGAATACATTCTTTGTGCTAGTCACCTTAGTTTCTTTTAACTGATGTGGTATGTTTTGTACATGTTGAGTTTTATTATTTGTAATATCTACAGAATTTTTTTAACACATCTGATCCTGATAGGTTGGCAATATAGAGGCGAAGATGGTGTTGGATTCTGCCAGATGATCCGGTTTTGACATAGGCTGCAAGTTAATTGTAGTGGCACAAAAGAGCTTTGAAATATATATGCCTTTGAATCGGAATCATTTTTGAACTTTTGTTTGAATTTTTCCTGCTGAGATCCATCACAACACCACTTGCAAGTTATTGTTAGTGTTTGGCAGTCTTCTCATCTTAATGTTGATAAAACTTCTTTTAAATATCTTAACAATCAAATAACGGTAAGGCTTATTAATTCCTGTAAATTTATTTCTGCACACATAGCTGTCACAATAAATGATTGTTTATATGGGTAGAATTTCATTTGGCTCTTTGTAAAATGGAGTAGCACTGTTTCTTGGTATGTCTGATGATGTCATTTGTTTTCTGGATAATCCAGCTTCAACAAACATAGCTAGTGCTTGCATAGGGGACAGTTGTTTTAGTTGTCTTTTTGCAAGGATTTCATATATGCTTTGTGATATTTATTTGCTCATGTCCGTGAGCTAGTAATTTCCTTCAATATTTCCGAAGCTTGTATTATTACATAACTCCCCTGTCCTACATCTCTTGCTACACTCCCCAGACTCGTTAAGCGTCTTCGATGGACACCCAGGTCGTATTATTTATTGCCTTTGGTAACTTAAATGTACCCTGAAGCTAGTCATGATTACGTTTTACAAAAATACTTTCTGTACTGCCGCCCATCTAAGTTTAATTTCCAATTTCAAATGACAAAATATATGCTTAATTTGTTTTTTCTATTATTTTGAATAAGCCTCTGCGTTCAATAGAAAATTCTCAGCGAATTATAACTTTTTGTTATTATTATTATTATTATTATTATCACCGCGTCTTACTACCCGTTCGGGTTATACACACATACGCTAATGTGTAATGGTAGGGTGATTGTGAGATGAAATGGAGGACCTACAGTTTAACGTGGAATCCGAACCACACTGGAGGCCTGGCATTCCTTACATTCACAAGTTGTGATTAATACATGTCTTGTCAGAGGTGAAGGAAGGGTTTGGTAATCAGATAAATCTTTGCCGGGACCAAGGATTGAACCCCGGACCCCAGCATAGAAGTCCGACACCTTACCCCTAGACCACCCGGTCACCCAACTTTTTGTTAATATTAAGTTCATTTTTCTATCGCATGATGTCAAATAACGCCTTTCTAGTAATTATTTTTTCTCCTGAGGGTCCCAAAAGGAAATATATAGGATATATTAAAAATAAATTCCATCTCAATAAAAATGAGGTATATGATTAAGATTTGGTCCAGCTTAATTCAGGCGCTTTCACACAAATCCGCTATATATATTTATATATATTTTGTTCTTAAAGTTAAAATCCTCATCCTTATATTGGCATAAAAATAAATATCAGGACAGTTCCAGAAATACAACTAGAACTATTGATTTTATGTAAAATTAACTAAAATATACTAAAAAAAATGTTTTCTTCCTTGAAGCTCAAATGTACAAAAAATGACTGTCATTATTACTGTTACTAAAATATATCAAATAAATTCACCTCCTTCATTACAATCCATAGTGAAACACTTATTCCACTTGTTTGAACAAAGAATGTTAACTTTCAGTAGTACATAATTATGTAGAACGAGAACAGACACACACTTTATTCAACTGAGGTTGAATTCCAACTGACTGTTTCGGTCGGAAAGTAATGTGGGGAAGGGGAAAGGGGTCATCTGTTGTTGACAAACTGTTCAACCATCTCAGCTTTTATTTTTGCCTGAAGTGTGTTTCACCGAACTGACTTTTGGCCAGCTAAAGAGTGAATATACCCCACTATGCATGGCTTCAATGACTAGGCACTTGTTTTTTGTGTCAAAGTGTTAAACTCAGCTTCCATCAATTTCTGCCATTATGCTGCATATGTATGGTCCTTCTAAGGCTTCTTGTACTGACGGATTTACCGCCTCTTCAAACGCCAAGCTTGCACTTTCAGGATTTTACACGGCTTAGTCACTGTGCAGTCTGGGCTTGGGTTTTCTGGAAGAAATTCACTTGAATTGTTTGATTTGAGGTTATTCTCATTGCCATCAGGATTAATGGGGTCACTTTCTTGGACTTCAACTTCTCAATATTTTCTTTTTTCCTGGATCCCAAATTCAATATGCCTTTGATTCTGTGGAGTATCCTACAAAAATACCTGCTTTGGATCTTGGTTCAAACTTTCCTTTATTCGGAGATTTATTCAGCTTATAAGATTTGTAACCAAAAGTCCTAAAATGTCCTATTTTTGGTTTCAAACCACACCATAGTTCATAAGTGCTGTGATCTTCCAGCTGTTTTGATGGACATCCCGTTTCTGATGTTTGAGGCTGTGGAAATCGCTTCAGCCATCCCTCCCAGTGTGAAATTCATGCGCTCAGCTTTTCCATTCTGTTCTGGGGTTTCTGCTACCGTATGTTCTCTTCTTATAGCTGTGATAAGCATCTCTTATTAGAAATTCGCTTGCAAAATTTGAATTTTCCTTTCATGCTGATTTTATGAAGGCGCTTTGAAAGTTTCGAAAGCCCTTTTCAAATCACTTTTGTTTTTCAGAAAATGCACTTCTACCCAATTAGATTTATCATCAATGAACGTTGTGAAATAATAAGCTTCATCATGAGACTTTAGTCTCATGGGGCCACACACTTCTGAGTGCACTAATTCAAGTAATCTTTCATTCTTTTACTCAGACCATTTTAGAAATGGCGTAGCAACTTGCTTTCCTAAGATGCAAGTTTCACAAATTGAAAATTGTTCTGAACTCTTAAAAATCCATTCCAATGACGATCTCTTTCTGAACAAGTTTAAGTGAGTCATGTTCATTAAAATGCGTATACTTTCTGTGCCACTTTTCAAGCTCATTAAGGTTTTCCTTTGCACTCACATTAGTTATTATTAGGTTGGATAAAATATAAATTTTTGCATTTATGGGCAATCAACACTTCACCATTTTTATCAGCAATTTCAGCATAAGTTGCTTTGAAACACACACGCTTCATTCTTTTTGAATTACCAAATAAATTTGTCTTGAGTGTGGGTACAAAAAGTGTTTTTTCAACCTCACTTTTACTACCTGGCCTTTTCTATTTAAAATGTTCATTACTGCAGTTCCAATTCCCTTTATGTCGGTCATGTAACCTAATCCCATGGACTTAGTTTTGTCTAGTTTTAGCATTTTGATTTGTATTGTTTGTGTCTGTTCATAAAATCTTAAGAAGGGCGGAAATAAAAACAAATAATCAAAGCGCTCGCGCCTTCTTAGTCAGCTTTTTTTTCCTTTCTTGCACTGTACTCGTTGAGAAGTTTTACTTTCAATGACTCTGTATCCAGTATATTATCTCTAGCTTCAATTGTGCACTGAAAATTATCAAATCTATTTAGCACACTATACATTAACACTATACTTAATAACACTTCAGAGATGTGAATATCCATTTTGTTTAGTTTATCAACAGTGTTGAGAAAGTTTGAGGAGATTCGCTATGTTTTCCCTGTTGTGCATTTTTGTGACCAAAAGCTTTTTCAGAAGTCGCTTTCCTGGCGGGCCTCTTCGAATGATAAATTAGTTTTATATTTTACCATATCTCATGGGATGTTTCACAATATCTTATGTGAAAAAGCTCTGCAGGACTCACAGCCTAAACAATGTCGGTTTTAGCTTTTTGATCGGCTTTGTCCAACACGGCCATGAGCGAGACATTCACAGCAATGGTTGCCACGTCGGCACCTTCCTTGGTTGCTAGCCTGAGAATAGTTCCATCAACATATTCCTAGTGGTCATTCTTTAAAAGGATTGCATCCATTTGTTGTCTCCATGTGTCATAATTGTCTTTTCGTAGTTTTTCAATGTACATTGAGAATCCGGATGCCATCTAGATTTCTTGGAAAAAACAATGATTTCAATAGTCAAAAACGTGTTTTATGTTATCGTCATCTCACTTCTGATCACCCTATCACTTAAACACACCGATAATTATTTTTACTATGCAACAGAAATGTTGTTACAGCGCCCTGGACCCATAACCTGTTGGTTTTATTTATTAAACAACATTTTATATCTTGCATAAAAACAATAAACATTAGTGTTACTTGCGTATAACCCGAACGGGTAGTAAGACGCGGTGCTAATAATAATAATTAGTGTTACTAAGATAAACAGAACAATATAATTTGTGTTTGATAACCAAGCAAAGAGAATGTTTATTTACAATACACAACAGAAATAGTTTACAAATAATTTTTCACATGTACTTATTTTAAAATGATGAAGGCAAGCTATGCTACCAACACTAATGTAGATACTTGATGTACATGTTTTTATATGTTGCAAAATACATTCATTATTGTAAACACACATAAAAATGGAGTTGGGATTGATTAATTAATGTGGCTATTAGTTAGGTAATGAATATTGTCATTTAACTTAATTAGTTTTTCAATACTATCATATAATTTACAATGCATACAAATAAATTATTGGTTTGATTCTTTTCCTTTAAACAGTCAATTAGTGACATACATTTTTATATCCCAATATACTACCAAAATTATTATTTTTTAAATGACTATTATTTGATTTAAATAAAATTAGGTCAAAATAATTAAAAATAGGGTTTATGATAGTAAGTAAGATTCCTAATATATATATTTTTAAAACTATACTTTCTGGATCACAATGTTCCCCACACTCAGATAATATTGAGAGGTTATTAAAACCAATCATTTTTAATGAGCTATACATACCATGTATGCATGTACAATTAATTCCCTACTACTTTTTGAGTTATTCTTGTATTAACTCTTGAGCAAGAAAGTTATTGTTAATACACATATGGGTTTTGTACCTTTCACAATCTAATTCTAAAAACACTTGTGATCAAAGATAAACATTGGCCTTATACAAATTGAAAACTGGCTATTCCTAGTAATAAATAAATATTCAGTATTTTAATGTGTTTCATAAAGGATTGTCATTATATAAGTATATTGTGGTTGGTGATACTTAGTTCATAATTCTCTCCTAAAAAAAAAGTTATTTTAATATGTTGCAAGATTTAAATAGTACCAACTCTTTTATATGAATTATCATCAGCTCTTAATGTTTACTTAAAAATGAATAACAGGAAAAATAATCATCCTATTAATTAAATAATTGACCAAATTGATCAAATTTAAATCATTTTCCACAAAAACAACAAACTCTTATATTCAATAAAAATATGTTTAAAAAGTGAAAGCAAAGACACAATACATTGTTATAAGAATATATTCAGTGACTGAATACAGAACATTTCTTGAAATTAAAACTAACTTAGGTACAATGTGTTTTTAATATGATAAAAAAAAAGATCAAATCAAAAAAAAATATAAAAATACTGTAGTGAAAATGATTGTATTCAACATGTATTTTTGTTTTAAGAATGCAACAGTGTTATCAAATCTCTCTGTTCCAAATGATTTTGTAAATATAAATAATAAATTGTTGCTTGTATAAGCTACAAAGAAAATTTGATCTGACCTTAAGACAACACTTTTAGAGTTCACTCATTACCAGAGCTTTAAAAATAGCCTGGTTAAATGAACTAATCTATTTTTATGTAGTATGGCGAGGTTAGCTTCTTTTAGAGTGCCCCTGTAGTTATGCCACTACAAATATATATATATATATATATATATATAAATCTGTACATGTCTTTATGCACGATTTTTAAAATTCATTCAAGTTACATGTGTATGTCAAAAATATATTTGGTCAAGTAGCTACACAGTAATTGAAAAAAATACTGGGTAAATAACAACAGTATATAACCAAATATACCTTTTAAGTCACCCTTTCAAAGTATAATATGTAGAATTAAATAAAGTTAGCTGAGGAAAAACAAATACTAGGTTATAAATTATAATAGACTAAATTACATTTGACCAATTTAGAGTTTTAATAGACACACATGCATGCATGAATGCACACTAAATAATGTATTTTAATTCAGTTGCCTAACTTTAAACAACAAATATATATTACATCGAGAAACGAATATTATCACTTTATCATTCTAAATCAATAATATCTAGCCTGATTTAGGTTGGAGGAACATTTTAGAAAATTCAAACATATTTCTTTGCGGCTAACAGTGATAACACTATACTAAATTTTTGGTGTTATTTTATAGATAATGATAATATCTATCAAACTTGAAACTAGCCGGTAACATGTAATAAGCTATGAATATATTAAAATTGTTTTAGTGAGTTTAGTAACTACCAGATACTGATCTACCTACCAAAACCACAGTATATACGAGTATAAACACATGTCTAGCATAAACATTATTACACAATTTTTAAGTATTTAGAGCTATGTAAAGAGTCAATACCTTTTTCTTACACCCAGTTTTTCCCAATTAAATATAATAATTTCTATAGTAGCTAAGCAATTCCACAATCAGAAGAGTCGATAAGTTGTTGGAAAGCGAATGGGTCTTGAAAGTCTTGTTAAGTCTGAACAGAACTGCCAACCCAAATTCTGTTGCGTTGCAGCTATTTGTACATCTAAATCTTGGCAAGGAGACTCTTCCATCAAACGGTATAATATTTTTAGGAGCCGTCCATAGTGTGCATTGATTGAAGCATACCATAAGGAGTAGTATATAACCTAAAATAAGGAAATACATTATTATTACACACACTTATCCTCACCTTTAGTAAAAAATTTTTTAATGAGAATATTTTTAAACTGGGACTATCCATAAGATGAATTTGTTAAGGTATGAAAAAACGTTTGGTAGTAAGAAAATTAACAAGTCTGTTAATGATGGACATAGCTGTGACACCCAATGCATTGTTAAAATATTTAACAAAATAAAAGTTGTTGCCAACAACAAAGTTGTCAATGGATAAGCCCAACAAAAGAACTTCATTGGTTAACAACGTGGAAGGTGAATTTTGTGGGATGATCAAAAAGTATAACAGCCTTAATATTTTATTTATTTAAAAAACCAGCATATAATTATAAAATAAACTGGTCAACTTGCGATGGAACATTTAAACTTTCATTGTTAGCTGGTTGTGCTAGTTTTTATATGAATATTCAAAGCATTTAAATGAGTTTATCACAGGCGGAATGCGTGTTGATTGTATGCCACTACTCTATATTCAAGTCGTATGTATGAGCTAAAATAAATTTAACTGTAATTTTGCAAGAGTTTTAGAGTTTCAAATAAATCAATAGGGGTGTGCGAAGCTTTGAGAATCTCAAAGTCAAAGCGAATATTAATTAGCTTCGACTTCGACAAACAAAATTTACTTCGAAAAATTCAAAGCTTCAGCAAAAGAAATATAAGTATTTTCAATTTTAAATTTGTTTACTTTACGAAAGATGGGCCCTATCGATATATAGGTTAAATATCGATTAGTTCGATATTTTTTAATATCTATGTATTGACACAAAAGGCCATGGTTATATTATTATTATTATTATTATTATTATTAGCACCGCATCTTACTACCCGTTCGGGTTATACGCTCTTACGCTAATGTGTAATGGTAGGATCAGATAAATCTGTGCCGGGACCGAGGATTGAACCCCGGCCGCCAGCATAGAAGTCTGACACCTTACCTCTAGACCACCAGGTCACCGCCATGGTTATAAAGCGACTAGTTGATTGTGACTGACATAATTATTATTCCCCAATATTTCTATTGAGATTAGTGACCACTTTTAATAAATGCTGATCACACTATTTTTGTTAAAAAAATAATGCTCATGTAAGTATCTTTTTCCTATTCTCTCTCAATAAATAACTTGTAAATTTTAAATAGTTCATTTTGATGAAATATTGAATAACTATCGATAATTACACAATTTCAACAATCGATTATATTCAATGCCACACGACCTGATCGATTCACAAATTAAATACGTTCAGCTATCTTCACCACCACATGACCTAAATTCGCATGATAAAGATTTAAAATAATATTTAAAAAAAAATCAATATACAATTTAAAATCATATTTTTGCTTTGAATTTTGCATAATTTTTTTCAAGTGAATCTTTTTCAATATTCTGAAATGAAATGAACTTCCCGTGTATTTGCTAAACTCAACAGAAAATGTTACGACGCATGCGCCAAGAGATAAATTAAAAACTTGATAGAAAGTCGAAAAAATTAATTTTGAGACAAAATATAAGTAAACATATTTACCCTTTACTGATTACATTTTGTTTCAATTTTAAATTATACTTTTTTTTAACTAAACGATTAAATAATTTATTTATACTAACCCAAAAACTTGATGGAAAATTTGATGACCGCATGTTGGCAGCATTAGACTGTTTCTTATTAATTTATCAATAGTTTTGGTTAAGCGTATGAAAATGTCCGAAACAAAGAAAAATAAAAGTGAAATGTGGGTATGTTTCATGAGAGCTTCTGATAAGAAAACTGCACAGTGTAATATATGCCTGAACAAATAGAAGACGCCAACAGGTGAGTTATTGCTATTAGAAACGTTTTTCTTTTTAAAACAATGTATATTTTTCTGTAATACCAAAAGATTTACCTTTTTTTAAAAAATTTAAAACTGGAATAAAAATAACTATTATAACTTATTTAGAGCATGTGTTGCAGTTTATCTACATTTTATTTTAATGTGTTAGATTGAACAGTAATATTGGATTTTACAAATTACTACTTTAATTTCTCAAGTTTAAATTTGCTTGAATGCTAGAACTATATAATCATTTTAATACATTTAAGCCTAATATTTTTATTATCTGATTAAAATATAACTTACATTTTTGATTTCAAGTTTTTAATTTTTTAAATACTCTATTCCAGGCCCAACAAAAACACTTTCAAACCATCTAGAGACGCATCCATCTCAATTCAATGAATTTAAAAGAGCAAGTGGCAATAAAACTGAAACAACCTCAGATCCTAAAAAAGACACACTAGTTCAGTCAACAATTCAAGGTGCCTTTAAGAAAGGTTTGATCATGCAGCCTACCAACCCTATAGCACACAAAATTACAAAGCAGATTGCAAAAATGTTGGCAATGAGTCTCTTACCATACGAGTTTGTGGAGGAAGAAGGCTTCATCAACTTAATGAAACATGTACCAAACTACAAAGTTCCTTGCCGCACCACATTTTCGCGAAACTATGTGCCAGCACTATATGATAATATAAAAAAAAAAGATTTAAAATGTCAACTTATTAATGATTTACCCCAACTTTTGGCTTTGTCGCTTACCTCAGATGGATGGACGTCTTGTGCACATGACAGTTACATAAGTCTGATGTGTCACTATTTAAAACCAGACTTTGAGTACAAGTCATTTACAATGAACACTGTGCTATTTAATGAATCACACACAGCTGTGAACATCAACCCTACACTGCAACAGGCTGTTTGTGAATGGGGCATTGCTTTAAATGAAGATAAACTTCCAATATATTGTGTCAGCGATAATGCTCCAAATTTTCGTTCTGCAATTAATTCCCGGTTTATTTCCATTCCATGTTTTGCCCATTCCCTACAATTAGCTATCCATGATGCCAAAGCAGAATGTTCTAGGGTTTGTGCGCTTTTGACAAAGGCAAAAGCAATTGCGGGACATTACAGTCGTAGTCCATCTGCAAGAAAAAGATTACATACTGTAATGGAAGAGATGGGACTGCCAGTACTCGAGTTAATTCAGCTTGTGGACACACGGTGGTCCAGCGAGTATAACATGCTCTCTCGATTACATGCTGTTAGAAAAGCTGTTGGAGCTGGACTTGCCAATTCAGAAAATAACATCGAGGCCCTAACTGCAGTTGAATGGAAGCAAGCGGCAGGCATTGTAGAGGTTCTTGGGCCACTAGCTGACGCCACCAAGGAAATCAGTGGAGACAAGTTATCCAACCTCTTCAATGGTTATACCCACCCTTCATTGCCTCAAATCCCATCTAAATGTTTTTATCACTAGCAAGAAGGATAGAGTAATGTTCGCAAGAAGTTTAGATAAGGCTTTGAGATCTCACTTCAGTTTCTACAATTCAGATCCAATTTTCTGCCCATCCATGCAATGCAACCCAAGATTTAGAGGTGTCTTGATTGATGATATGGTGGCAGTAAACACGCTAGCAATTGAAGTTAAGAAGTTGAGTGACAAGTCATATTTAGAGCCTAACATAAAAGATGAACAACCCTCATGCTCCTCTTCTAGTTCTGGACTATGGCCAAGTCTTGATTCCATACCAAATACCACCCAACCAGCAATAAACAACAATAGTGAAGTGAAGGATTACCTAAATGAGCCACGAGTGTCCAGATCAACAAACCCCTATATCTGGTGGAGGGAAGAGGGTTCTCGAAAATACCCTAATGTCTCCAAGGTAGCCCTCAAATACCTGGGAATACCTACTAAAAGTGTGTGCAGTGAAAACATCTTTTCTAGTTCAGGAAACATTGTAACTTCCAGACGTGAATCGTTGACTCCTATTCATGTCAAGGAGTTAACATTCCTTCAAAATAACTTGAAGAGAAAGTGGCACTTCTAGCTGCCTGTGTAAATAATTTCGTACAATGTTTGTTTTTATTTTAACTTATAAAAACTGTTTGATGTTGATATAATTTTTCTTAATTCTTAATACACGTTTTTTTTAAATAAGTTATAACATAACCTGCCCTGAAGTGAATATTTTTTAAAGTTTAATTGCAAATCAAATGTAGGATAATATCATTGCACAATGTTGCAGGCCTGTGTAAATATTTACTTAGCATATAACTTAACCTAATATAGTATATACCTATATTTTTTGTAAAATATAATTGTCTATTTACGTGCCCAAGTAAATGTTTTTTTAGTAGGCCTACATATTTTTTCTAAAATGGTTAATGTCTTATTGTGTATTAATACATAATTAGGCTAAATTGTAATGTTTTATTAAAGTTAGATAAAAGTATCAATTTAATAGCATTTGAACTAAATATAAATATATTAAGGCTAAAAACATCTAGGTTTTTTTTAGAAAAACAATTTGTTTTCAAGGCTATTATTAGTTGTTTAAATTTTATTCGAACTTCGATTCGACTTCGAGAATATTCTTGAATATTCGCTTTGACTTCGCTTTGAACTGAAAAAACTGGCTTCACACACCCCTATAAATCAACATTTTCATGTCATTGATAGTTTGTGGAAAAAAAAAAGATCCAAAGCACAAGAAATAATCTAGTTGGCCTTCTGTGATTAAACATGTTATAGTGTACAAAGCTTATCGCAATAATTAAGAAAATAGACCATAAGCCTTTGTTTGCAAATCAAATTTATTGTTCAATGAAAGTGTCCAAATAGCAAAAATAATATTCTAGGATCCATTACAGATTAATGTAATAAATTAACTTAAGGAGCATATTATTATTACACTTGTGATGTGTGTTCAGCCATGAGGAGAGTAGATAAACAGAAATAAAGTAAATGAGGGGGTCAAGACGAGATACTGCCAAGCTTAAATTTGAACAAAACTGCACTAAAATTGTCCTGCATATGAAAATAAAGATTAGCTCACTTTTTCAGTAAGCTCCCAACATATAGTGCCCAACAATGATTGTATATAATTTCCCATAACCGTAACACTGAACAACAAATGTTAACTTTATTTTTTGCTTCCTGGATGAATTTGGCTGTTCTTGGTGGATTTTGTGTCGCTGAGTCTGAATCTGCTTTTGAAATTGCTCTATCATGTAAGATTTCTGAGAATTACTTGAATCAATTGTTTAAGATTTTAAAGAAAATGAAGTTTTGTTGTTGGCTTCAATATTATATAGAAAATAAAATATGTTTTAATTTTAATTCCTATTTTGATGGTTAAACGTGGGTACACATCTTCTAATAACAAACTTCTTCATCCCTAATCCATTAGAGATTAATTAGTGCATGCGCATATAGCTCGTAAATGTGGTAAAGCGCAGTGCTAATAATAAAATAGTTAACTGAATAATGAGCTAGAGCTACTAGTATTCCTATTAATTAAGGTTTGTGGAATGGAACAAGCACAGTGAATCAAAAAGTAGAGGTACCATTCACTTAACAAACTATTTTACGATTTATTTCCTCATGTAGTTATTGAGTGTCTCTCTCTTTTAAGCTGCCAGCAGTAGTCCCAACATGTTGGGAGTCCATTTGCCCTGATAGCGCTTCTCCATTAGCAAGATGTCCTGGTAAAACTTTTCACTTCTTCAATACTGTCATCTCAGAAATTTTTTTGGGAAAAAGTCCAAATGAGAAATTGACATGTTGCATCCCATAATTCTTTAAGCGTACAGCGTTTGTTCTACTAGCTGCCTGTAGTTGGCTGCTTTCAAGTTGCCTAGGAAGTTGTCAACAACCAATTTAAATGCTTCTCATAATGCCTTTTCAGTTTTCTTGAGGGATTCATAAAAAATAATGTCCTTCATAAGCTCTCTTATCTGAGGGGGCCTAAGAAAACTCCTTTGATTTTTGCTGCATTGATTCTCGGAAACTTGCTTTGCAGATATCTAAAACCTTCCCCATTCTGGTCCAATGTTTGCACCAAATATGTCATAAGTTCATGTTTAATGTGTTATGAAGGCAACAATATTTTATTTAGCTCTTCAAGTGGTTTGTTTGATATAATATTTTCTCCTGGGTTAAACTGTTCAGGACAAGGCCATTCTTTTACATCAGAGTTATTGTTTCTTGTGTGACCATCCCATTCACACAAAAAACAGCTAAATTTAGTAAAACCAGTTTGCATACCAAGAAGAAGAGCCACAACCTTTTAAACTCAACAAATATTCCAGTTGTATTTAATATACTATATACAGTAAAGCAAAAGATTAGTATTTTCATATGTATCTTTTATTTTTCTCTTTCATATGAATTGCATGACTAATGGGGATGAATATAAAACCATTTCCGCTGTGAAGCATAAAAGCTTTCAAACTTAACTTGGATGAATCAATGAACAGTTTCCACTATTCCAGCTTATGTGCATGACCCATTCCTAAATCTATCAATATCACTGCAATATGAAATATCACAATTTGAGGAACAGAAAGGTAAAAGGTATTTCTCACGGTTGCAATAAATAGAACATTTTGCATTTTCATACAAAAAATTCCACCCTTTAAGTCTAGAGGAGAGTAGTTCTGCTTTATTGTTAGAGAAATTCAAAACCCATATCATATAATTTAATTCTGTCTGGGTGATTAAATGGGGGTACTGGCAGCAAATCACTATTTGACACTGGTCTAATCACAGATGGTACATTTGGGTTCACAATAGCATGCTTGGTTTTAGAGTTGTGACCAGAAATGTTAGTTAAAAAAAAAAGTAGCAGTCAGAGGTATGATCTCTAGATTCCTTCCAAACCAATGGCACAGCAAATGGCAAGCTGTATATTTTCCCACTGAGCCAAGATCTATAGTGCATGTTTAACAACAATGATTTATCTAGGTTGCCGAGCTTGCAGCCAAAATATAGTCTATAAGCTTTCTTTACCACCTGAGTTATTACTCTCCTGAGACTTGAGAGTGAACTGGCCACAAATGTAGCAGAATCATTAACATTATTCACACCCCAACGGGAAATAGTTTAGATACAAAAATCACAGTCTGAATATAATATATTGGAATCATATACTCGAAAAACAAAAAATACACTTGTAGATAGGTACTTAATTTAACACAATATTTCCCACTTTTCAATGTACTCGCACTACGTCCCCAACTCGCTGAGCCCATTCCCGAGACAAAACTGCTGTCCCACTCGGCTTACACAACAATCCTTATTTAGCTGACCATATCTCTAAGACAACAGTCACCACTGTAATAAATTCCGCCTGGTTCTCCAAGTCTTGTAACTTAGGGTGGCGGACACACGCACACGCGCGCGCACACACACACACACACACAGTCACAAATCTAATATAATATAGAAAATACCAACTTTTACACTAATGTATGGCTCCACAATAATATTTAACAGCCACAATTCTTATGTATTCTGTTAAGAGTTATTATTACATTCAAAGTGTTGTAATAAATAATCCATTCAAGACAAACTTTGGGTGAGAGAAGTAAGGTAAAGTCATATCTTTTAATATGGAGTGACATTCTATTATATTTAGTTTATTTCATCCAAGAAGCAATTTCTTTGATTATCAGTGTAACATATGATTTAAGGATTTAATCAAATTTTCAAATCTGGTTTTTTATAAAACATAAAATGAGGCTTGTCACTATCACATCCTGACCCTCTCAATTATTGTACGAGGAACAGTATTTGACAGTTACAAACATTACTAAAACTGCATTAATATATTCACGTGTCAAGTCAAGGAAGCTAAGGTTATAACTTTTGATAGATTATATATACATGCACACACATCAATCGTATGGGTCAGTTTTTTATTCAAACCATATATTTTCCACTACCGGCTGGCTAGGCCTGTAATAGCTTCGTATGGCTTATAACCTAACTTAAGACTATGACAGGCACAACATCGAGTCCCCGGCCATTAATTCATCACTTTGAAAGGGTAAACCCAAATTTCACCTATGATAAATTTTTCGGGCATGCCAAGAATCGAACCCAGGGCCCCTATCTTAGTAGAAAAACATGCTACTGACTGAGCTAAGGTGTCGGACCTGCACCTAAAAAATGCAACAAAAAAACCATAATAGTAGCTGGTGGAAAAACTTTAAGAAAATACAAAAATATTTTTTGTGGTCACCATTGATATTATTTTAATACATTATTGGTATTATTTAATAGGTAGGGATACTATCCATTAGAGTATTAGCTTCAGACCACACAACTTAAATTAATAGTTTTAGTAAATTTGGTAACTGTCGAAAATGTCTTGCTATCCAGGTGAGAGGGGATTAAAGGGGTTGAACCAAACTTAACTTTTGGCGCCCCTACCACATGTGCAAAACAATGTCAGAAACTGCTTTAATCTGAAATTTTAAAAATCGGTTTGTGCCCCTAAGCACTTAAAACAATGCATTTGGTGTCCATCTGAATTTGGCGACAAGGAGGGATGGTATCCCCTAAAAGCTCCCAACCCACATTATTACACCCCTGAAGTATTTGTGTAAAAGTTTTCTTTTAATTATCTGAAAGTAATATTATTGTGTAAAGTTGTAATACAAATGAAAATGTTGTGTATAGGGTAGACACAATTTATATGGATGGGGCCTTTAGTTACTTTAATGAATATAGCTTTAAAATGTATGTTTATTATTTATGGTCTGAAAAATTCACACACGGTCTCAATTGTATAAGATCTTCGATCAATATTATTTTATTTCCCTCTCATATAAGTTGACCCCACACCCCCATTTCAAAGAAGTCTCTTAGCGTAAGAGTCATGCCCTAAGGACAACTCCCTTACATGTTACTCAGACAAGTATTACTATAATTGCCCACTAGCCCTCTAATGTGTGCTCATTCACTCTTGTTTGATCCTATTTAATTTTCTTCCTTGCTATACATTTTACAAATCTTTGTGCTATTCAAATTTTATTTATACTGTTGGTATATGTACTAATAAAATATTATATATAGAGATGTGACTGCATTTGCGAGGAATGAGATTAAGAAGGGAGTTGTAAAAACTACTTAGAACACCTAGATGTTACTACACTAACCTCCACATCACCAGTTACCCAAAAGAGACAAAATATTTACTTTTGCTCACTTGTCCACAAGTGCAGATTCTTAAAACTACAGTATTAGAACCGTTTCACATGTGGCGACTATCACCCATCAACTATCTCCGGTAAACTATCGTTCTGTTGACTAACATAGAGGTAGATTGGGAATTTCACATGAAGCAACTGAGTTGCTCACCCAATCAACAGTCACTCATAAGTCGCCCACTATTGGTGATTTGTAAAAATAGTTGGCCATCAGGGCAATTATCGCCCACCCGGTGATTACTTGGTTAGTCACGTATTTATATGGTGTCATTCACACAGGGCAACAATCAGAGGCCAGTACCCCAAGTAATACCAGCCTCCAAGCACCTGTTGAATTTTATTCCTGGTACAGATGGTTATCTGGTTATCTATTGTCGGTTTGTATTTGACTGCATAGTTAAATCTTGTGCAGTGATTTTGAGCCGAGTTTACCAGAACTATTAAACATTGATGATTTTATATCTTAAGTGGAACAATGACCTGTAATTTGTAATTTATCAGTGGATGATTACTTCAACAGGATAGTAAAGAGGGTGGCCTGGGAAGACATTACCAGGAGATTTGTTTTGGACTTTGACGAAAATACGTAGGACGAAATATTTACACTTGGTAAGAAAGTTTTGTAAAAATAAATTATTATTATTAAAATATTTTTTTTGTAACTTCTTTAATAAATATTTATAATTATTACATACTTCCCTTTTTATTTATTAAAGTTAATCATAAGTTTTCACCCATGGCTCTCAACTATTTTTTAAGGATATTTCCATCTTTTTTACTACTACTACTACTACTACTACTACTATTATTAATATTATTATTATTATTATTATTATTATTAAACATCTATATTAAATTGTTTTATATTAAGGCTTGAAAGTGAAACATTTCCAATCAAGGAACTTTCTGATAGCTAATTTAAAATTATAACAAATAACGTTCAATGCTATAGCTCAGTTGGTACCACATCTGCCACTAAGCCAAGGGGTTCTCGGTTCGATTCCCAGAATGGCCGAAAAATTTATCATTGGTGAAATGTGGATGTCCTCTTTCACAGTGATGGATTAGCGGCAGGGAACTGGGTGATGTGTATTTTCTCAATTTAAGGCGCCACAAAAAAGAACCTTGTGCTCTGAATCCACAATAACTGATCTAATTTTCCGTGTGCTCTGGTTTTTCTTCCACATAGCAATAATTGACCGAAAATTGTTGCCTCGCATGACACCACTCAGCTATAGTTATTATTAGCACCGCGTCTTACTACCCATTCGGGTTATACGCACTTACGCTAATGTGTAATGGAAGGGTGATTGTGAGATGAAATGAAGGACCTACAGTTTAACGTGGAATCCGAACCACGGCGGAGACCTGGCATTCCCCACATTCACAAGAAGTCTTGTCAGAGGTGAAGGAAGGGTTTAGTAATCAGATAAATCTTTGCCGGGACCGAGGATTGAACCCCGGCCGCCAGCATAGAAGTCTGACACCTTACCCCTAGACCACCAGGTCACCCCTCAGCTATAGTTGATGGCAATAGTTGCGTCATGTGAAATGGCTCTTAGAAAAGGTTTTTCTAGTTGATGTCAATTTACTATACGAACTCCTTAAGTGTGCGCTATAGTGAACCTCCTTTTCAGTTTTGGGGGTGGAGAGTGAGGGTTGAGGTGAGTCATAGTTGCTATGCTAACCAACAGGTGTCGCTAGTTTCGCCAGTGAGTAGGTATTGTTATTTCGAAACATTTCTTAGAAAAAAAGTACAAAGGGGAAGGGGTTGAGTGGACAGTGCTGTTATAATGCTGTCAGCCGGTTAATCTTTGGATTCCTTGAAAGTGTCACAAACTGATGGGGGAGGCCTGAGCCTAGCCTAGCTCACTCACCTCTCTTAGAGTAACCTTTTCACAACCCATTTTAAATTACTAGCATGTGACAACGGTTGCTTCAAATTAATAAAGTAGTATAGATTTCTAGCCTTGACAATCCCATCCAATTTTATAAATAATTTTTACACAATTTTGTATCATTAAAAAGTTTTAGTAGCTAGTATATTAAAATTGTAGTTACAAGGTAAAGATTTAACTCTTTTGAATTTTAAACTGCATTATATTATTTAAAATTTTATTTCTATTTTTAATGTATAGTAATATTATTATCATTATTTATTATTATCATTATCATTATCATTATCATTATCATTATCATTATTATTATTATTATTATTAGCACCACGTCTTACTAAACGTTCGGGTTGTATGCACTTACGCTAATGTGTAATGGTAGGGTGATTGTGAGATGAAATGGAGGACCTACAGTTTAACG
The DNA here is from genome assembly GCA_902151445.1 of Timema monikensis. Taxonomy (NCBI): domain Eukaryota; kingdom Metazoa; phylum Arthropoda; class Insecta; order Phasmatodea; family Timematidae; genus Timema; species Timema monikensis. The sequence continues at coordinate 65,203 of CABFVZ010001012.1, forward strand.
TGGAATCCGAAACAATGGTGGTGGCCTGGCATTCCCCACATTCACAAGATGTCTTGTCAGAGGTGAAGGAAGGGTTGGCAATCAGATAAATCTGTGCCGGGACCGAGGATTGAACCCCGAACCTCAGCACAGAAGTCCGACACCTTACCCCTAGACCATCAGGTCACCTATTTTTAATGTAAACACTATGATCTACAAAAGAAATCACACTATTCATGTCCTAAAAAATATCGACAACAGTATATTTTGTTTTGCAAAAATTTGCTAGCACATATTTTTAATTTTTTAAAGTATTATATTGTTTGGAAGATTTCTATTTACAGCTTAGTTCTTAGACCGCTCGGCCCTTTTTCCGTGCTATTTTACGTGACCTGCAACTTTTCAACCGTTAAAACTATCTGGATATATTTTCTAAGGGGGGCGGGATACGGAAGGTAGAATTTATTAATATGCAGTTTACACTCATTTGCGTGAATAAACGGTGAAAGTTATTTAAGAAAAAGCATCTACGTATAAACTGCCGGGATTCAAATCCCGAACTCTTGGTCACTGGCAACCTGGACAAGACTAGATTGAAGCCTTTTCTGGATTGCCCACCTATTAGAGTTAAATAAAATAAATTGATACATTTCCAAACATTCTTCAAAACATTTAGGATGTAGAAGACAAACGTTCGCGAACCTTTGTTTCAGGTTTTCCATATTTTTATTCCCATCTTCCCAGTTCAATATCTTTGGCTGTTATGGAGAATAAGTATACCCTGATTTTGGTCAGAAAAACAGTTTAGAAAATTCAAACATATTTCCTTACGATCAACATTGATAACATTTTACTATATTATTTGAGTCATTCTATAGGTTTTGATATTATCTATCAAAGGTGACAGCTAAAGATAGCATGACTTGGTGAATGAATATATTGAATATATTAAAATGGATTTAGTAGCTTGGCCCCATTTACTGATTATTGATTATTCCTATGAAAATGAAGGACTAACAAAAATGTTATGTTCAGTGACCAGCACTAGCGATCAAACTAGATTTGATCAATAGTGCTTTCATAGGCAGGACCAAGTTTACAGATCTTTTGGTTTCCCCTGAATAATAATATTAATAGCTAGACATGAAAATATGGAATATCGATAATTCAGATTTTACCCTTGTGGGGTCTTTAACCAGTGCCTAATAAGCAAATGGAATGTTGTTTTGAATTTTGTGTTTGTCCCCATTTATTTATGGAAGCTGTGAATAGAGAACATTACCAAGAATTGTTCATATGGTTTATCTAATTAATAAATAAAAAAATAATTGCATTGTTAGTTTCAGCAAACTCAATGAACATGCGAGAATTTTTTCTTTGATTATTGTATCATTCATTCTATAGGAATTTTTAACTACAGTACTTTTCAATATTTTCTTTTCTAAAGGTTTTCCTTTGGAGTTATTTAGAAAGGAATAGGTATTGAAATAAACTCCACAGCTTCAATGAACTCCAAAGACTTGCATTTTTTGTGCATCATTTCTAAGACAATGATGTTTCATTATGTCTAGGTAAAGATTATAAAGAAGCAAATGAATGCATCTATAAAGAAGGTGCTGAATATTTTCCATATATCATCAAAACTTATGTATTGATTTTGAAGAAATATAGATTACTTTTCTTACATACATGTTCTGTTTTGGATAAATAACATGTTAACAACAGGCTCTTTAATGAGTTGAACAACTTTTGGAGCAATCTGTAGAACATAAAATATCGCAACTGATATAGTATTATAATCTAGGAAAGTAGAAACTTTTATTTGATTATAAAAACAAAATTTGGTTTGAAATAAATAAGAAAAGTAATTTGATACTCTATACTTTAAAAGCACAAGTTTTTCACTCAAAATTAACTTAGGATTTTAACAAGAAAAAGTAGCAAATGAGCACCCACATTTAAAAAAACTATTGTGAAAGAGTCAAGGATAATGAGCCAGTCTGCACATATCAATAAAAGTCAACAATCATTAATTATAATTGTGGTTTAGCAACATAAAGAGCTGGGAACATATGCAGACTAAGTGTTAAGCTCATCTAGTTTGGCTTGCAGATGATAGCAGTTGGAATTATAATCCCGGCCGAATGGGTAGTAAGACGCGATGCTAATAATAATAATATAATCCCAGCCAGATGTACTTTAAGTTATTTCCAAATTGTTTGTCACTCTCTCTAAACAAATATGCAGATACATTTCCTTTAAACTCTGCTTTCCTCAACCCTTATATATTAGTGTAGTTAAAAGAGTATACAGCCTGAACAAGTAGTAAGACATGCACACTGTTATCTACTAAGTAAACTCTGTTTACTCTTGAGGGTAACAAGATTACTCCGATGAATCTACACTATTGGGTAGCTTAGAAGATATAAAATGAAATCCTTCAAGGTACAACTGTCACATTTGAGGGTAAACAGAGTGAAAACTAGCAGGTAGAGGTTACAGTAATCAAATACATCTGTCCGTATGTTGCAAGAAATGTCACAGTTAGAAAATTTGCTATTTGTATTTGTAATTACATAATAATAAAACTTTTCAAAGGGAAAAATAACTTAAAGTCTCTAGTTTTCAATCAAATCAAACAATCATGTTAGTATTTTTGATATTAAATGTTTTTCTAGAGATTAAAATGTATCTCCTTCAATCAAAGAACAATAATTTATCAATGTTTTTAGTGGCAACAATGTTCGTAAACGATATTTTAATACCCACTGTAATAGTGTTATAAAAAACCAATGAAATTAACTTTTTCCAGTATTGAAATATTATATTAATCATCTCTATACAGTTTTTTTAAATTATTAATTTCATTAACAATGCTTATTACAATAACAGTACTTATAAAGTACCTGCCGACCAATATTATTTAGTTTACCTTTGAATCCATTGCATCAGTGAACTTAAGAATATCTGGCCACAAAGTGTCTAAATCAGTCAAGGCAACCGCATCAATAGAATCTCTCTTTAAATGTGTAATATTATAAAGCCTACACAAAGCAGCTCCTTTATGTCCCAATGCATCCAAAAAGGCACTTTTCTGTTTTTCCATCAAGCTATCAAACAATAAAATACAAAAATTATTTTAATTAAAGCATCTTTGTATTACCATACAGCAAGTACAATAAATTAACCCTATAGAGTTGCAATGTTTATACACACTTGGCCAATATTCGATGTAAATAGTGTTCTACTAACAATAGATATTTATGAATAGAAATAAAACATACATTATTTGCTTAACATACTTATTACTGGCAAGGTAAGCTGAGCGAATATCAGTTCCTGCTATGAATTATAATAATGGGGTATGAGCTCTACTTGCTGTACTTGTGATATTTTTATAATTCATTTTTTAATATCAATTCAGGCCCAATCATGAAGTATTTCTTTTAATATTAGTTGTTTTAAAACTTTTTAAGGTTTGGTTTTAAAGTTTCTTATCAATAGATACACTGAAATTTGGTGAGACATGTTTTTACAAACTTTTACTCAGCACATTAAATGTACTATCAAAACATATTTAAAACCATTGTAGCATTTAGGAAGCGATCATACATTCTCAAAATAAAACATTTTCTTTTTGTTTATTTTTTTGAGAAATTGACAATTTTGACATTTAAATGTGAATTATTGCAAATTTTGTTGATTTAAATGTGAATTAACAACAACACTAACAACAACACTAACAACAACGTTGCTGTTTACCTTTATTTCTAGATTAACGAAGGATTAATAGTACAAATTGTGCCAAAACAAATACATTTCTCAAAGAAAATTTATTTCCCTAAACCAAAGATTTTTAGTAAAAGCAGTGTTTGAACTGGCTACTTTCACAGCCATATAGTGTCCAAATACAAATATTTAAAGATGGAGAAGAAAATGACACTGCTAGATTGAGATCTTTTAATCTTCATGTCTTTGGTATTCCATCTTATGTCACTACCAAGTAACGTTATTTTCTAGTGTGGTTATTAAGTGTTATTATATCGAAAATTATTTAATAGAAAAATAGGCAAATGAAAATTAAAAATCCCAAATGTTTTAAATATTTTTGAAATGAAACTCGAATATTTAAAAGATGGTTTTACCTATTTGATAGAGTTTAAAAAAAAATATGTGTAGATTGTGTAAGACAAAAGTGGACTAGCTTAGAGATTAGTAAATAATGCTTTCCTTGTACATTGGTGATTATACTTACAGGGCATTATCATGCTAATGACACACACCACAGCACTAGAACACTGTCTGACCATGGGAGATCTTTAATGACAGAGTCGTGTAGTCTAAGATCATATAAGGCCCAATGAAAGGCCTTCCCCCCATTGCTTATTGCTTATCTATGGATGGCAAACACTACAAAAATTATACTAGCTACGTAATGCTGTCTGACATCTCAAAATCTTTCAGTTTTATTTAATATACTTCCTGATTTCATAATCTAGCAACTATGTTGAAAGTAGCTGTATTAATATTGTACAAAAGTAGCCAAATTGTAAGTCTTTCAAGACAAGATAAATATTGTAATGTAAAAATTACTTTCTATATAAATCCAGCAAAAAATAGTAAAATTTTTACAAACAATTATAAGGGAAAATATGTGTTACTACCTTTTAGTTTTGGCTGCATCTAGTTGAGAATCGTTTTTGGTACCAAAGAAAGCAAGAAGTTTGGTCTGGTCAACTGCTTTAATGACAAGGTCAGAAATAGTTACAATATTAGACAATAATGAAGCAGCTGGATACTCTACTCCTTCAGTTAAGGGTGCCAGTTGTTTTTTTGTAAGAGGAGGGTCCAGACACTGAAGCATGGCTATGTGGACATGGAGATTCTCCTTATAAGCCACATTCATTTCTTCATACAGGCTGTATGCTTTGTCTATTGTATCTAAAAATGAAAAATTCTATTAATATATATAAATATATAAAGACTAAAACAGAGAAAGAAATGTAATGTAGATATCGTTAAGGTTTAGAATTAGGGCTCTGTGAGTACTTGTATTTCGAGCTTCGAGCCGAGCTTGTCGCTTAAGCTCAAGATCGAGAGTTTTGTAGGCTTGTCATTTTCGAGCTTCCACTTGATGGTCTTACCAATCCATTTTTAAAATGTAATAGTAAGCATAGTCTATTTAATCGAGATAATATTAGCATTTCCACTTATAAATCATTCAGTCACTTAACACATTGTTAAATATTAATTTCAATTTTCATATTGATAATATAATAGCGCTTTAAAACCACTTTCAACAAATAAATTTATTCAATATTGTCATCCATTTTGAATTATACTTGATTGAAGTGATTACCAGACCCTTCCTTCACCTCTGACAAGACATATTGTGAATTTGGGGAATGCCAGGCCTCCACCGTGGTTCGGATTCCACGTTAAGCTTTAGGTCCTCCATTTCATCTAACAATCACCCTACCATTACACATTAGCGTAAGTGCGTACAACCCGAACGGGTAGTAAGACGCGGTGCTAATAATAATAATAATAATAATAATAATAATAATAATAATAATAATAATAATAATAATAATAATAATAATAATAATAATAATAATAATAATAATAATAATAATAATAATAATAATAATAATAATAATAATAATAATAATAAATATGTTTAGCTACAAAACCAGCTCTAGTTTAGTAACTATTTAGTTATAGAATTATGTTGGTCAACCTGTTTAAAATCATTGTTGATCTTATTTATTGCAATAAATATTTTACCAAACCGACCACATTTATTTTAAAAAAGCATATTATATTTCATATTGTTTGCTAGAAATATTATTTTAGTCATATTATTTTTAATTTTAAAATATCAGCATCAACTTTTATAAGCATTAAAAATCAAAGTGAAGTAAATTTCTCAATAACATAATGTCTAATGAGAGCTCGTACAACGTACATGTGCAACTGTATAGAGAAGAATGCAAATGAAAATGAAGACATGATCAAGCACAATTACACTATGGAATAATAAATGAAATACGAAACACTTCAAATTTCAAATTGTTTATGATTCTTACGTTTTATTATAGGGTAAATTACATTAAGTGAAGCATATTTTGAGGAAATACTAGCTTAATAAAACGTCAGTTTTATTAACTTTTTATCAAGACAGTGTAGAAACACTCTACAATAATGTAAAGTGATAGTGAAGGAAGCCAACCTGAAAAGAATAGTTAGATTAGGCCTAGATATAAACAAACACATTTCCCTATTTTCTTTCTACACTTTTAAACTTCCCACTTCTTCAAACTTCCACCGTTTCATATTGTTTTGAGTTTTCAAAAATATTTATTTTTCATATGAAGAGACATTAATGAAAAATTAATTAAGAACATGATGTAGTGTAGTAATGAAACATATTTATATTATAAAAGTAGAATTCAATATAAAATTACAATGATGGTAGTTGAAATTAAAGTTGAAATAATGATTATAATAACAATATTAATGTATTACAATGTAACCTAAAAAGAACTGAATGTGGATTAATTAGATATAAATTGATTAGATAAAAGAATATATTGACAATGGATATGATTTTACAAGAATAGGACCATCTTACATAAAACATGAATATATAACATATTAAATAACTAAATAAATTAAAAATTAAAAAACATAATATTTTAGGTTAAGATGGATAAGTAAATATGGGAAAACTCAAAAAATATAATATTTATTAAATTATTGATTGTTGAGGATTGATAATTTAATAAATATTATATTTTTGATTCTTGCCATATTTACTTATCCATCTTAACCTAAAATATTATGTTTTTTAATTTTTAATTTATTTATTTATTTAATATGTTATATATTCATGTTTTATGTAAGATGGTCCTATTCTTGTAAAATCATATCCATTGTCAATATATTCTTTTATCTAATCAATTTATATCTAATTAATCCACATTCAGTTCTTTTTAGGTTACATTGTAATACATTAATATTGTTATTATAATCATTATTTCAACTTTAATTTCAACTACCATCATTGTAATTTTATATTGAATTCTACTTTTATAATATTAATGAAAAAGTAATATTCCCGAAAATTCAAACTAATGTGCAATTGTGGAAGTTTTGAAGAAATGGAAAAGTTTAAGAAAATATGAAGAAAGAAGTGTGTTCTTATCTAGGCCTAACCTAACTATCCTTTCAGGTTGGCTTCCTTCATTATCACTTACTTTACATCATTGTACAGTGTTTCTACACTGTCTTGTAATACACTTCCAAGCCACCATGCAATTATTCATTTTATCAACTTTGTTCTATGATTGATAGTTTAATTTTAATGTCCTTAATGACATGAATGTTAAAAACGTTCTAATTATTTTTTTATTAGATTTTTATTTGAGTGTTGTTTTTATTTATAAGTTAAAAAACAATATTTCTTTTATATAACTATTTTTTTCAAGATTATTTATAAAAATGAGTGTCATTCATATTTTAAGAACATGTATTTTTAATATACTTTTAAGCATTTTAAAATTATGAATATAGTCGAACTCGACTTGAGCTTGGGAGCTTTTAGAAATACTCAACGTGAGTTAGACTCGAATGAAAGAACCCAAGCTCGCAGACTCCTATTTAGAATAATAAATTATTTGTATGTACTTGAATGTGTTAACATTTAATAAATACAGAGTAACATTATTTACTAGTATGTAATAAACTAGACTATGTTGAAAATGTACCAATGCCATGTACAAGACTGGACGAGACGAAAGTAACGTAGGCCCTGCTATATAGGCTTAGGTCCATAGTTCCCAATATGAACAAAGCAATAAGACTACAAGAGTCATGTATTCAACACTCCATCTCTTTGTTCATTGATATCTACAAATGACAGATTCACAATTCATTCAAAATTTATTTTGTACTAAAGCCTTAGTTAAAAAAAATGGCATGGACTTTCTCGCTCCCTTGTTTAATGATGGAGATATTTACTCAAAACTTGTAAAACAATATGTGAGACAAAATAATATACACTAAAAAACCCAAGCCAAAATTGCGCTATACTCAAGTAAAACATTTTTTGACTTCCAGTATCAAATTTTATAATTTTATTTTCAAAGAATTAAAAGTCCTCATTTGTATATTTGGACCAATAAAAATAGATCAATATTGAGTACACAATGGTCAAAACTTCGTTTTAAAATTTTATACATTTTCTTAGGGGTTGGGACCGGGGTTCAATCCTCGGTCCCGGCACAGATTTAACTGATTACCAAACTCTTCCTTCACCTCTGACAAGACATCTTGTGATTGTGGGGAATGCCAGGCCTCCACCGTGGTTCGGATTCCACGTTAAACTGTAGGTCCTCCATTTCATCTCACAATCACCCTACCATTACACATTAGCGTAAGTGCGTATAACCCGAGCGGGTAGTAAGACGCAGTGCTAATAATAATAATAATCTTAGGGGTTGCACATCTTATGGCTATCGCATTGATATTAATTTCCTCATTTAGAAATTTAGACCAATAAAAATGTAGATATTGACTAATGAATGACAGATTCACAATTAATTCAAAATTTATTTTGTACTAAAGCCTTAGTTAAAAAAAATTGCATGGACTTTCTCGCTCCCTTTTTTAATGATGGAGATATTTACTCAAAACTTGTAAAACAATATGTGAGACGAAATAATATATACTAAAAAACCCAAGCCAAAATTGTGCTATACTCAAGTAAAACATTTTGACTTCCAGTATCAAATTTTATAATTTTATTTTCAAAGAATTAAAAGTCCTCATTTGTATATTTGGACCAATAAAAAAAGATCAATATTGAGTACACAATGGTCAAAACTTTGTTTTAAAATTTTATAAATTTTCTTAGGGGTTGCACATCTTATGGCTATCGCAATGATATTAATTTCCTCATTTAGAAATTTAGACCAATAAAAATGTAGATATTGACTAATGAGCCTAAAATGATAGAAAGAGATCATTGTTGCACAAACATTTCCCCTAAGAGGTTAATAGAAAAAGAACAACTTTTTGAGAGACTTAATTATTTACTTACTCTATGGAATTAGAAATTATTAGGTTAAAACTTAAGTAGTATCTTTGTACAACTAAAGCTCATAGGATTGTATTAATATATTTGCCAAAATCTCAGAAATTATTGGTTTTATAAAGATATTTTCCAAATGAAAGTTTTTTATTTTTAAAAGTAAACTTACTACAAATTTGCAATTATATTTTCTTAAATATTTCAAATATTTGTGGGGATACGAAAATTTAATATTCTCTAAGGTTCCCTAAGAGTTATCTCATTGGCCAAATGAAAATAGCTTTTTGATTTATAATTTTAATCAATGTCTAGATACAAATTTTAATCAAAATTGTTGGAGCCAGTTTTGAGAAAATAGATGTTTTGTCTTTTTTCAACATTTACTAAACTACTCTTAATTTTAGGGTTAAGCAGACATACTAACAGAAGGCATTGCAAAAACCAATCTTTAGGGTTCGTGGGGTCATGGAACGTTGACGTCCATCAACATCTCAGGGTAGATTTCTTTTACGGTAGCTATACTTAATAACTTTATAGTGTTCGAAATGTTTATATATATATATTTGCTTATATCTTGAAAATGATTGGTTTTATAAAAATATGTTTCCAATAAAAGATTTTTATTATAAATATACCTACATATTTGCAATAAGTAATTTCATATCTCAAAGAGTTACAGATATATTATAAAAAATTAGAATTTAGGCATCAGACTGCAGCCCTTAAAGTCAATTTGATAAAAAATTGAGAGTGGCCATTATGTTTGAAATATTGATCAATGCTTAGAAATGAAATTAAATAAAAATTGTTAGAGCCGATTTTGACAATATCGATTTTTTTCTATTTCCACCCTTAAGGAAACTACTCTTAATTTTAGGGTTAAATATCCAATTCAAAAAAACCCTTTGGCAACCATATGAAAACCTTAGATACCAAGTTTTAGCCCCCTTTGTAAAATAGTTTAGACTACTCTGAGAGAGAGACAGACAGACGGCAATGCAAAAACCACTTTTTCGGATTCTGGGGGGAGGGTCATGAAAAGTCGAAATTCGTCAAAATATTGAGTTTGATTTCTTTGACAATCACAATACTATCTCTACCTGTAAGGTATTAAGAAAGTAAGAAATTTGCTAGTTGGTTCTCAGAGCGCACATACCCAACAACTATAACATTGTCTTCTACACACTAGCGCATATAATGGTATTTAACATCAATGTGTTAAGTCATTTTGTGAGGCTCACAGCTTTTAGCCAACCTAATGGTACTTCGATTGTCCACAAAGAGAGTGATAGATTCACTTGAAATCAGATCAAGTTTCATGAGCATCATCCTTAACCACACGGTTTCTTGAGCTGCTGAATATGCTGCTATATGTTCGTTCAGCTTATGTAGTTGACCTACTGACACTCTCTTGTCGATCTGGTTGTTTCAACCTCTGCATAGTCAGCATCTTAATATACCGTTACTCTGGTTGAGTACTGTGGTAGCAAATACTTTAGCTCCTAGTCCTAGTTAGATATTGCATTAGCTTCTTGTATGCCCAGTGAATATCTTGTGGTTAATTTATAAAACAACTCGCTTGATTAATTGTGAATTATATATCTGGATGTATTACTAGAGCATCAAGCTTTAAACTGTTCCATGATAAAGTACGCTGAGAACCTCCTTAGATTTTCCATCAATTTGGATCAGCTGGTACTGCTTGTGTTTACAATCTCTCAAGGTATTCTTGTAGACTTAAAAATATTTTCTTATTTTTTAAAGTTATACTTCTTTAGGCGCGTTATGAAAAAATGATGAGAGTGAAATTTTAAGATGCGCGCGCATCACTGTAACACAAAAGTAACAGGTTGAAGGTAAACCGCTCACAAAGTCTCGAAAAAAAAAGCTACCAACAAAATAGAAATAAAACCTCTGTTAGTCGCGCATGTTGGTATGCTCATAGAGAAATGTATACTATGTTATTCCTTTCTCTATGGTACGCTCGTCGCCTCTGATCACTGTTTTCATATATATAATATTTATCCACATGTTTCTAGTTTCTACATTCACAACACGTGTTTTAGTTTCATACAAGTGCGAATTATATATGTGCTAATAAATTATATTCAGTAGTGATTTAAATTGAATATTTTGATTAATATTATTTACTATTCGTAAATATTAGTGAAAAAATTTGTGCTTATAGACTTTTTCAAGTGCTCCAATATAATTGAGGTTAACTATTCGTATGTATTATTTATTGATATAAATTAAAATATTATTATTTAACATAATTAATACTAAATATTATCATTTTATTGTAATTAATTATTTGCATGCAATTAAAAACTATTTTTTAATGATGCCAAAGAAGTATAACTTCTCGCGCGCGTACATAAGTACACACACCCATTTTTTCTATCCATTTTGATCTTGATTCCAACAAAATAATTACAGTCATCTTCTTTAATCTTGAACTGAGCCTCGAGTTCTCTAATCACAAGTGCCAAAATTTCTGAGCAAGTACTTATTAGCATTATATAATTCAAACATAATGTAGGCCAAAACTTCAACATCATCAATTGTTGCTCTAAAGACACATTTATCTGATTCCAATGGATTGAATTCAAATGATTTAAGAAATTCGAAGAAAGTCTTACTCCAACAGCGTGAAAACTGCTTTAGTCAATACAAATTCTTCCTCAACATACAGACAATGTTTAGTTCACACTTCACGAAACATTCTGGCTGTTTCATATACAATTATTCAAGCAGTTCACCATGTAGAAACACGGTTTTCCTGTCAAAATGTATAATTTTCATTGTTTCATAAACAATTATTCAAGCAGTTCGCCATATAGAAACACAATTTTTATGTCAAAATGTATAATTTACATATCATATATCGTTGAAAGTGTAATAAGTGTTTAATAAAATTGTACCTGATGACGGGTGAAAATGTTTCCGTATAATCAATACCTGCCTTTTTTTAAATATACTTTTGCACATAACTGTGCTATGAATCACTTGATACTCCCATATGATCTTCTTTTTATTTCATATACCCATTTGCAGCTTATAGCTTGTTGATTCGAAGGTAGATGTGTTAAAGTCCAAGTGTGATTAGTTAAAGATGTCATTTCTTCCTCCATAGCAGCGATCCATAATTGTAACTGCTTCCTGGTACGTTTGAGGCTCCTCATAAATTGCCACAAATGCTGTTTCAATAATTTTACTTGACAAACATCAAATCGTTTTGGTGACATTAGAGTATATCTTTTACAAAGTGTTGCCCCTGTATCTCTTGTCTTGTTTAACTCCTCCTTTTGGCTCAGAATTTTTCTCAGACTCTGATACACATTTCTCATCTTCTTGCTCTTTAAGTTCATTGTTCTGTGAAGTTAAATTGTAGATGAGAAATTCTGGATCATTAATTACAACACCTTTACTTGTTTCTTCTATACATTCAACATCCCGAGCTACTGTAATTTTTCTTGTACCTGGATGATACACTCTGTAGTTAGTACTATTACAATCATAACCAATAAAAATAGCCTTTTTAGTCTTGCTTTCAAATTTAATACGAGCTTGTTTTGGTATATGCTTATAAACCTGTGCTCCAAATTTATGCATGTGCTTCAAAGTTAACTTTCTTCCATTAAACACCTTGAACAGTGTTATTGTATTGTCTAACATGCTTGGCCACTGATTTAAAATGTAAACAATCACATTTATTTCTTTAGCCTACAGTGCCTTTGGGAGTTATAAATCAATCAACATGGTCCTGGCCCTACTAAAATTGATTGATTTTCCTGCTCGATACGCCCATTCTGTTTCGCACAATATGGACCAGTTCTCTTGCAGATAGTCTTAGGTTTCATAAACTGCTCTGTAAATTGTTGTAACTCTTAAGTACTTTTATTTTATTTTTTGTCTGTTTTTCTATCATTTGTTGGACTATTATGAAAGTATCAAAAACATCACTTTTGTACATAATAAAATGAACAAAATGATATGAAGTGCAGTCGTCCTTAAATAAAAAAATAATAATTGGCTCCTTCCAGCAACATAACCAGCATTTTACACATACATTAGTGTGTATAAACTCAGTATTACTTATACAAGGACTATGATCTTAATAAAACGGCAGTCGATGTGACTTACCAAATTTACATGACTCACAAAACAGCTTGTCAATGTTTAATCACCTTTAATCCGGTAATAGTCCCTGAGTTGCCATGTTCTTGAAGCTATGATGCCTTGATATACCAGACGCTCATGCCATAATTTTACTGACTTCTACACTGAATTTACCTGCTCAATGATTCTATACTCGAAAAACATGTTGTAACATTGATTAACGATTTTAATTCCTGTTACAGTAGCTCAATTCTGTTCTGAAATCTGGACTTGGATTTGGCTTTCATCGGAAATCACCTTGAACTGTTTACTAGTCACTGCTCCTACTGAAAATAGATTTTTCATAAGTTTCGGAACATATAACATCTATAAAATGTGCGAGGCTCCCAATGTCCATTCACAAACGCTAACACTTCCAGAGAGCAGATACCTTCAACTTGCATGTACAAATTATTTCCAATCTGTACGACACCGAGATCATCTATTGGTTTTAGCATGGAAAACCGCTCCATATGATAAGTCATGTGCTTTGACGCAGCACTGTCAGCCAGCCACACAGTTTCAGATCCAGAAGTAGAGATTTTTTGTGTTCAGCACTCAAAGCAGCATGCATTGACTTGTCCTGCCTTTTATCACTGTTTTTCACTAGCCAGTTACGGCACAGTTTTTTTATATGAACCGCTTGGCGAAAGTAAATTTTTTTTTATATTCTTCTTACCACTAGGTTTTTCCATGATTCTTTTTCTTCTCATCACTGTGGGACACTTAACTTTCCATATTTTTGGAATTTTTCTGAATGTTCAGGGCTGCAAACGCCGTAGCGACATTATCTTTTTGCATGAGCCACTTCTCATCCCTGAGAAGTCAAGAAAGAGGTTAGGTTCTCGGACGCCTGTATTTCCTCAGAATACAAATACCACACACTTATTAATGAGCTGAAGGTGCTCGGCAAACTCTGGAGGGAGTTAGCAATTGTGACCACGTCGGAAAAAGCTTCTCCGACATTATCTATCGACAAAGCCATTGACTCGATCATACTTGCATGCAGAGCAGTACTGTCGTTTGGATTCATGCTATAGCTGAAGCACTACCAATTTAGACTACCTTATTTAGAGCTGCATTGTTCGTGAACGTTCTTGATGTGATTCCACAAATGGGCCACCGTCTCACATGCAATGAGTGTTTGTAGTTAACAATACTTAAGTTACATTGAAATAATCAACATTCCTTTTTCGTTCCCGTCATTCCACACCTTAAGCTCCTTAACTTCAGTTGTTGCTGGATTTCCTTAATGGCATCGATGATGTCCAAAATTTTCTCCGCATGCAATATTATTACCATGTGAAATTTCCATAGTTGGAAATTATAACAATCAAATTTCTGAATGTGGAAATTATTGACTTTATCCATCTTTGTATGTAGCTTTTATGCTCTTTTCACACAAAAAAAATCGTCACCATGAAAGTCTCCAAGCACTCTCAAGGATAGAAAAAGACTGCATCAAAAAATGGCGTCTTCTGTATGCCGGTGATTTAGTATCCGTTAACAACCCGCAAATATTTTTAATGCTGTCCTTTATTCACTAGCACATTGATCAGCCCTACTGGGTCCATAACCTGTTAAGGCTTAGAATAATAAAGTGTTCATATAAGTTAAATATGTTAACATTTAATAAATTCATAGTAAAAAAATTTACTGGTACATAATAAGGTAGACTACGTTGTAACTGTACTGACGCCATGTACATGATTGGGCAAGATGAAAGTGACGTAGGCCCTATTATTTAGGCCTAGTTCCATAGTTCACAATATGAACCAAACAATAAGACTAGGCGAGTCATATATTCAACAAATATATTTAGCAATGGCAACAAAGTATCCAAAATAGGAGAGGATCCAGACATGGTTCATAGCATTTAAGTGCTTAAGGTTTCTAGGAGAAGTATTTGAATGTTAGTCGCAAGCCTGAAATTAAAATTTAAAAGTTATGATACATCTGGTGTTAAATTCTTTTAAATTATGAGGTCCCACAAAACAGTAATGCACATTTATTAAGTGTATAAAAATCAGATATAATTCTAAGTTGTTAAGAGCAGTTTGTTGTCAATGATGAATAATTATTTTTCTAAAAGTCTTAAACCTAAGGCTTGGTTTTGTGTATATCTATATTTATAAGGTCTTGAATTTATTTTACTTAAAATCAGTCTTCCATACAAGCTTGTTCATTATAAGAAATGGTGGTCAATATTATACCAATATTTAAAAAAATATATAATAAAGGAAATTGATAAAACTAAAGAAAAAGAAAAAGAAACTATTAAGAGTAAATTTGATGAAGAAAGCCTACCTAGGGAAAGAGGAGGAATGAGGGAAGAATATATTGCACAAAGGTGACATCTTGTTCCTTCCTTCTGTCTTCTATAGTAGAAGTAGGTAGTCACATACACATTTTAACACAAATATAATATTTGGGCATTGTTGCCTTTATCAAACACAAATAAGAAAGAAGAAGGTACAAATAACACAAACACTGGATTACTGTGTGTTATTTGCATTCTCTTCGTTCTTCTTTGTGTTTGATAAAGGCCACAATGCCGAAATATTCTATTCATGTTAAAATGTGGGTGTGAGGGGAGGAAACAACGAGAAAGCCACGGACGCCGGATACAAAACATCATCCAACACCCTCTTCCCCCCTCCTCCAATTACCTCAACTTGCCACGCACTCAGTAGACCCGATCCTCCTTCCATGCCTTCAGCCACCCCTCAGACCCTATACAATTGACCTTCACCTTCATCCAGTGGGAACATCTAGCCTGGGACTTTGTGGAGATCCTCGAGTAAGATCCTTGAAGAACGAAGACACGTATCAAGCACCTTGTACCCAGTGACTTAGCCCATCCCATACCATCCCATCGCTACCTTTCAGGGTAAATGAAGGGTATTTAGGAAAAACCCAATAAGATTTTAATTATTATTACTATTTAAAACCTTTGGTCTATCTTCAAAACCCTTTCTCCATTTATGGTATTATAGATGTAAACTCTTGTATATATTATTATTGACTAAACGTGTGACCAATTTTAAGTGTAGACAAATAGTTTGTGCTACTTTTTCAGTGCCAAACAATATTAATTTACTATGGTTAACTTTCTAAAATTTGGTCTTAAATAGTTTAGTATAGCCAGCAGGAATAAAATAGTGATATTATTACATCTTAATTCAAGTGTAGGCACTCAAATTACCATTTGTTAGATTTCTTTTTAAATCCCCCAATCTGTGGAAACCTTTGCATAATCTTTTTATAGTGTTCAATAAATTTTATTTTTATTTTAAAACCATTCTGGTTCAATAATATTCATATATTTAGTTTGTAAGTTGTCTCATGTTATGATTGAAAAACTTGCATAAAACGAAAATTTTAAATCTTGGGCACATCTAATAATAGTATAGTTGGCAGAATATGGAATATATCAGCCAGAGTTATAAAGGCGAGGGCCTGAGTTTATAGTCAGTACCTGTTTGAGCATTAAATTACAAAAGCTATCATTTAGTTCAAAATTTAAAAGGGAAATACACACAACGTGTAAAGAAAGATACACACTCTTACTTTAAAAAAATATATGTAAATAGAATAGTCACAGAAAAAAATAATTGTTACATCAATTTTTTTAATTTTTTAAATCTAGCTGTTGTACATATTCTTCACATGGGGTGTTTGTATAGTAGCTTTGTTCCTGTAGAATATTAAATTAACCAAAGTGAAAAGTAACTATGTCTAATATAAATTAGATTATTTTTAAATACTAATTCTTTATTGGTTTAAATTGTCTGAAAATCTGTTATAAGAAGACTAAATAAAACATTATGATAAAATAGGGCTATTATCTAAAACTGATAATATTTATCACCGCATCTTACTATCCGTTCGGGTTATATGCTTTAAGTACTAATTACGTTAATGGATTAAGGAATTGGGAAGGTTGAATTAGAGGAAGTAAACCCGCATTTGCGCGGAGATAAAGTGGAAAACCATTTAGGAAAAACCACCCCCAGTTCACCTGACCGAGATTCGAACATCGATCTCCCCGTCCTCAGCAGTCGAGCTCAACACGACAACCATGTTAGCCAACTACGCCACCGAGGCGGGTTGGTATCAGTAAAATGGATTTTATTGTGAAATGACCCTAGAAGTTGCAATGTACAAATATCAATGTGAAAAGAAAGGTTTTCTCAATTCAATCATGTGTTCTAGATGGAATGGCCCTGAGATGAGTGATGTAAAAAAAAAATTGGTTATTTAAGAGTTAAACAAATAAAAATTACAGAGTAACTGTCTACAGTATATATACACATGTTTATATATATATATAGAGATATTTTCAATGTATCTAATCTAATTTAATATGCTATTCTGAATCTGCCATATTACAGTTCGCATTTTTCAGATTTTTCAGGTGATCCTTATCTTAGAACTTATTGGCATGCCAAGTTTAAAATTTTTTAGGGTGTTTAAAAGTGTTGGAACAATTCACGCAAACAGACATCAAAACTATATCAAATTAGGACGTTCAACATCTGGCAACAATTTTTAATTTCTCCTTTTAAGATACCAAGTCAACCATGACAATCCCAAAACAATTATGTCAATCAGTTTATCAAGATAAATTTAATCTTTGAAATGAAACATAAGCCAGCTCATAAAATGAGTGCATAAACAAACACAATATTTGACTAAAAGCTGGAGACATTTACTTGAAACTCTTAAGATTTGTGAATCAAAGTAAAATACATTGTTGAAACATACTGGAGAGATCAGATATAAAAACAAAGGAAAACAAAATTTTGGATGACTTTTTTTTTTATAAAAGCAATGTTAATTTTCTTTGGGAAACTGAATTAATTAAAACAAACCTAGCTTTGCCAGCCAATTAATCTTCATTTCTCTGGCAGCTTCCTGATATTCATCCCATTTGGTCTTCTTATCATCTTTAAGATCAGCTAATTTAACAGATGTAGGTTTCTTAAAAGGTTCAGGAAGAACATATTTTATTGGGTAAGTGTCCTGCAACAGTAAAGGGTCATTTAAAATATTTCATCCTCCAGTTTTGTTTCAAAAAATATAAAAATTAGTTTTTGCAGATTTTTGAAAATTAAACATAACAAAGAAGTCATGCAGTAGAGTTGAATAAGACTTAATGTTGTTTACCACTTATTTATCTTTATAGATCTGCAAGCCTTTTTGAGATTTAGAGAGAGAAAGAGGATTGAGAGAGAGAGATTTATAGAGAGTTTGAGATAGAAGTAGTTTTAGAAAATGAGTATGAGAAAGTGAGTTTGAGAAAGCATTTGAGAGAGCATTTGAGAGAGAGCATTTGTGAGGGCATTTGAGAGATAAAATGTTCAAGAAAGTGTGTGTTTGAGAGATAGATATACATATAGTGTTTGAGAGTTAGAGAGCATTTTAGAAAGAGAAAGCAGTTGAGAGAGGGCTTAAGAAATAATATAATAAAGATAATGTGAAAGAAATTGAGTGATAGAGAGTATATGTGAGGGCAGAGAGTGTGTGAGAGAAAGGGATTAAGTGTGAGAGAGAGAATGCAAAAAGAGTGTATTGGAGAGAGTGTTTTATAGAGCAAATGTTTGTGTGTGGGTGTGTGTGTAAGGGGAGAGAGTCTGTGTAAGAGAGTGTAAGTAATAGAGTGTGTGTAAGAGAGTGTGTGAGAGTGTAAGAGAGTGTGTGAGAGTGTGTGAGAGTGTGTGTGTGTGTGTGAGAGAGAGAGAGAGAGAGAGAGTGGGTGAGAGAATGTGAAAATATAGGTGTGGTACTCAAATATTAAGGTACTTGAAATATCATTCCTTCAAAATAAAATATCAGCATGGAAACATAAGTGAACTTACTGTATATTTTGTAAGAATGTGAAACGATAGATGGAGTAAACAAAAAATTACTTTTGAATATCATATCCTCAAAATTAAGTGGTAAAATGAAAAACTAGCTTAACTTGTATATTTGTATTGTGTTTCTATTTGCTAAAATGAACAGCAAAACCCATTATTTAAAAAAAATTAACACCTAAACTCATACAATGGCCATTTTTTTAACATTATTCAAGATCATTTTATCATTTTTGAGCTGATAATACATACCAAAATATATCTTAACATTTTATCATGCGTGAAACAAAACTTAAAAAAATAATTTCATGAACTTAACAAGTTTCCTTTTAAATTTTCGAATTATGATCAATATTATTGATTTAAATGTGAATTAATGATAACAACAAAATTCCAATAAAAAATAAATGTATCCCCAGTTTAGGAATCTCAATTTAGATGTGTTATGACCGGCATCCAAGGAGAAAATTGTGATGTGTTCAGACCAACAAATTAAGATTGAAATATTATTTTTTAGCCAGAGATATATTTTATTTAAAGATTTACAGCCATGCAGCTAATAACGATTTCTATGGTGACTAAACAAAGAATGAAAAATTTAAATTTTTCTGTGAAAATCGGGTTTCGTGCAAATCTATTATTTTTCCCGATATCCTGGACTCCTAACCATTAAAATGAGTGGTTGTTTGTCAAAACTTATCAGTCATTTTCTCGTAATTTCTATTGCCGGAAATAGGATCAAATTATATATAAGATACAGACCTAATGAATCAACAATACACCAAGCTCATTTATCATTTTATTTAATTTTCTATTTTAAAAGTTTAAGTTTTGATTAATAAAAGATACTTACTACTTTTTTGCCTATTTCATCATGGGCATATGTGATAGTGCCTGTAAGGAATTGGGCACCCAGTGGAATCTTACTTGATCTATAAGAACATGTTCAAACCAATTACAAAAAAAGCTTAGATTTAATTTTAGGAAACATAAGTTTGGAGAAGAAATAAAGCCAATGATATTAGTTTTGACTGAACTGCTCCCAGGGAATTATAAAGCATACTAGCAGAATCAAATAAGAATGCATGTTGATTCAATTCTAATAGTATGCTCTATAATTTTCTGTGAACTGTTTAGTCAAAGATTAATATATTATTCAGTTTCATATAATAAATTATATTAAAAAGTAAATTTAATACTTAGAATGATAAATCAGGTGAATTAACTTTTGATCGAAAGGCCCCAAATTAGTTTAGGGATTAAATCATAATTGAGATAGTTTATATGGTAAATGTATTAAATTTATCAATATTTAACCTTTTCTGTATTTTTCCCTTCAACAGAAATTAATCTATTATTAAAATTACATTCCTTTAGTGCTTGATGCAATGAGTTAATAAAAGAAATCAAAATCCACTTTCCCCATTATGGAGTGCCAATAGACTAAATTAAGAAAAGATTATCTAGATATGGTGAGGTTGACTGGAATGGAAATTGTGCTTTGTCCATTCCCTCTAAAAATAAATTTAATGGTATTCATGAAAATATGTATGTAATGTCAATGATACCCTTGCTAAAAAAATATTTATTCATATTTTGTTGAATAACATAATCATTTGTGGAAAACTATTAAAAGCTGAATGCTTGTACTGTGCTAGTATTGGCAATCAATTTTTTTTGTATTGCTTATGTTCACAGGCATATAAACAATCAAAATATATATCATTTTTAATATGGATTTGTTGTATATTTTTTTAAACATATTACTATAAATATTTGAAATAAAATAGGAAAGCTAAATTAAAAGAACTTAAAAAGAAAACCATATTTAGAATCAAATTATTTTTCACCTCTCCTCCAAATTGTTTCAGATAAAACAGTATAACCAAAGAGTGAAATAGTATCAAAAAATTATGTTTCAGTATTAAAAGCATTTATTCCTTTATTTAAAGATTTTGCTGTAGCCAAACTATTATAAATGTATGTTTCTTATATTTATATAATAATACTAAAAATATATTACTTTGCTGACTTTTTCCAACCAATCTAATATTAATAATACATATTGTGATTTTCAACTTTATTTATGTATACAGTAACATTAAAAAACCCGACATAATGTAATTTAACTGTACAGAACTTGGCAGTAACATACTTTTGTAGTATAGCTTTATGTAAATTACTACAAATAGCCTACCAAATAAGTGCATATATAAATATGTACACTTTGTTTACCTTGAAAGGTAACTACAGTATGAAATTATCTATTTGGTACCTGTTAGGTTTATTACCTTTCTGTGTAAACAAAGGTTTTATATATATATGATATTAATTTATTATTATTATTTAGCACCGCTTCTTACTACCCGTTCGGGTTATACGCTTTAAGTACTAATTACGCTAATGGATTAGGAATTGGGAGGGTTGAATTAGAGGAAGTGAACCCGCATTTGTGTGGAGGGAGAGTGGAAAACCATTTAGGAAAAACCACTCCTAGGTCACCCGACCAAGATTTGAAACTCAATCTCCCCGTCCTCAGCAGTGGAGCTCAACACGACTAGCGCATTAGCCAACTATGCCACCGAGGCGGATTATACGATATTTAAAAAAAAAGCGTCTTGTCAGTGCATATATATATTGTTAACACTCTCTTAATTAAATAAAAATTATAACAAGAAGTTACTCACTTTTCATGGTTAAGTGGAGCAATGTAAACCGGCAGAATCTGCCCTTGACTAATGGTGGCAACTGACATCTTCTTGCCACCGGTTGTGGCTCGACTTAAACTGGCATAAATATCTAAAGAGATAGGTACGGCCAATTTCTGAGACAATAATAGTTGTTTGTCCAATAATTTGTCCAGTAATTCTTTGCGTTCATGACGCACATGCATTTTCAAAATGTAATCCCCTTTTTCCACTTTCACCATGTACTGAATAAAGAAAAGAAGCTTACATTGTGAAGTAACACAACATTTAAAAATGACAATATAGAATAAAGTTTTCAAAAACTCTCTCACACATAGCTGCAATACATATTAGAAAAATATTTTTAATAAATTAGCTCTGTTTCGAAGAACCCATTTAAACCTCTTAGTAAAGAAAATTAAAAATATTAATTTCCAAGTTCATGTGAAAAAAATATCCTGGGTATTGATAATAAAAGTGTTAATATAGACAAGAAGCATATATATAGTAGTTGGGTAAGTTTATTTTCGAGTAGCTCATAGTAAGAGAAACTACTGTATTTAAAACTTGAATTATGGTTTAATTGTTAGTAAATGTTTTCTATTGCCTTCATGAGTTACACATACAAAAAGGCGTTTAGTTAAATAAAACTTACTATTAGCACCGTGTCTTACTACTCATTCGGGTTGTATGCACTTATGCTAATGTGTAATGGTAGGGTAATTGTGAGATGAAATGGAGGTTTAACGTGGAATCCGAACCACGGTGGAGGCCTGGCATTCCACACAATCACAAGTTATGATTAATACACGTCTTGTCAGAGGTGAAGGAAGGGTTTGGCAATCAGCTAAATCTGTGCCGGGATCAAGGTTTGGACCCTGAACCCCCAGCACAGAAGTTTGACACCTTAAACCTAGACCGCCAGGTCATCTCAAATAAAACTGTTTCTTTAACCTCTCAAGTGTGATTTTCACTAGCGCTGCATGAATTTTTTTTTTACATATATTAAGTGAAGGATTGTACATAAAATATATTTCAGAAATCAACAATATGGTTTATATGAAAACAAGCTAAGTACAAAAAATAAGTGTTACTATAAGAAAAAAATAAACGTATCCTTGAAGCTAACTTTGTTATGCCAGAAGATTTAAAGTTTCTTTATAGAGGCTGCTTTTATTATGCTTCTTTTTAAATGAAGACCACACACAAAATGGTTACTTTCATACTTTAAAGCTATAGCCATAATTCAAAAACTCTGACATTATATCAGAATGCATGCTAAACAATTAAATATTATTTGATTTGCTTTCACCATCATAATAAATAAAATATTTGATATGTTGTAGTTATTTTAAGGGTTATCAATTAGTGATGCATTGATAATGAAAATTTTCTAATCAAATAGTGTAACTTTTGAATGGATACAAATAATTTTGAATTTGAAAAATTAATAAAATCAAGGTAAAATAGGTATACTTGTTGGTGCACCTATTTTAAATATAGTCAGCATAATTTGATAAAATGACATGTGGAAGATATTCTCAATTCAATTTAAATAACATTACCAGTTATAGTGTTAGAACCATTCAGAAAGATAATGAATAAAAATTTGACTTTGTAGGTGAAATAGAAATTAAATGAGGTTTAAAAATTTCCCATGTAAGAAGTGGCTAAATGTTGTAGATGAACAGAGTGGTTGTTTTTTGAGCTACATACACACAGTTTCTCTTATCCTGCAAGGTAGCAGCGTGATTATGTATGTATGTATGTATGTATGTATGTATGTATGCATGTTTCTATAAAACTTTAAAAAGAATTAAATTCATGAAAAATTTTGGATTTTACTTTTAAAGAATCACATCTTACTACCTGTTCAGATAATATGCATATTAAGTAATTACACTTATGAGTTAGGGATATAAAAGGTTGAAATAAAAGGAAGTTTGCCCGCATATGCATGGATAGAGAGAGTGGAAAACCATTTTGAAAAAAATCCAGTCAGTACACCAGATTGAGATATGAACCCCGATCTCTCTATGATCAGCAGTCATCTTAACACAAGAGTAACAGATTAAACCATGCTGCCACCAAAACAGGTATATTGGAAATAAATGGTTGGTTAAGTAACAAAATAATATATATATATATATATATATATCCATATTCATTAGTTTAAACATAAATTGCAAATAAAATGAATTTGGACTCCAAAGCAATATTAATTAATTTTTAATTTGTTTTGATATTTTACTAAATTCCTTTAGGTAAGCTTTCTTTGTGAATACTGGTACTTAAATTTGTTTGAATATAATAGTGCAGTATAACTTTTTAAATGATTTTGTTAATTAGAAACATTAAGCCATAAAAATGTTAGTAAAAAAACAGTTAAAAAAATATTTAGCACCGTGTCTTACTACCCGTTCGGGTTATACGCTTTAAGTACTAATTACGCTAATGGATTAGGAATTGGGATGGTTTAATTAGAGGAAGTGAACCCACATTTGCGTGGAGGTAGAGTGGAAAACCATTTAGGAAAAGCCACCCCCAGTTCACCCGACCGAAGATTCGAACCTCGATCACCCCGTCCTCAGCAGACGAGCTAAACACGACAAGCGCGTTAGCCAACTACGCCACCAAGGCGGGTAAAAAAAAAAACCGTAAAAACTATTTTTAACGTTAGCTTCTATTTGATTAAAAACTATATACCAACATATGAAACACTATTGGCATCAAAAAGCTTTGAGAAAACATTAGAATTAGAGTGCACAATGCACATGCTTGGATAGTGCCACTAGTGAACAAAAAAAATAAAGGATTGTGAATAGAAAAAATAAATAAGCATCACTTCATTTAATCACTGGATTGGTATATAAAAAAAATGCTGGTGAATTGAATGAATAAATAAATATATTTTTAGGGGTATTTGAAAATAAAGAAAGAAATCAAAATTTCAAATTTTTTTTGTTTGAAGTTTAAATATGAATTAAGAAATCGATATTCAAAAATATTCAAATTTTCGAAAGTTCACTCATCCCTTAATATTTTAAAATAGTCTATGCTTGGCTGGTTATTTTTTGCGGCATCAGATCAACATGCATTTATATTCATTTATAAAATACTGATGCAAATGTATGCATGGAAGCAAGACGGAAGAACTAGCACACAAAACTAAGATAGCCTTACACTAGCCTGCAGTCTAATTATGAGTAGTGCACTTAAGGGGAATCGTAAATTGGAAATTTTTAGGAAAACCCTCTTTTTTTTATCAACAAAACTGATTCTAATTGTGTTATGAATAAAAATTTATATACTTTGTCTACTTTAAAAGCTGTTTTAACTGATGAGGAGAGGAATCAAATTTTCCAAACCTAGTATCTGCAAGTATTTGATTTTATATATTTGACTTGATAACTTACTATAAATGAACATGTAAATATTTCAATATGATCTACTGGATACGTTCTAAACTATTAAATATTTACTACTACACATAAAAATTACATTTTTAAGTAACGGTTTGTTTTTATTTATTTACTTTTTATCTTATCATGCTAAAGTTTTAAATATATTTCAAATTAATGATGGATTAGTGCTGAACAATTACCTATATCATTTTTGCCTTTAGGAAGTCAGATATTTAAAATTGCTTGAGCCACATCCCATGGTGTTCATAGTTTTTAAACATCACTTTGCATCATAAATTTGTGTGCGGATATATTATATCTGACAGTGGTTCTTCGTCCATTGGTGCACATGAGCATTTGAACCCACAAAAAGACAGTGATAAGAAATTAAAATATAACAAGTTATATAAAGTAAAATACTAAACACATTTCCAGATTTTGCCAATTTTGGGATGAACCTTCTCCCCTCTCCCTTTTAAATACGCCCTTGGAAATACAAGAGTGTAGTATACAGTTCAAAAGCTATAGGCACTGAGCGGCCAGTCTTGACTCGATCGCATGTGCGAGCAAAGAAAATAGCCTTTAAAACAGTTGGTACAGGAAGAATAGGAAAGAGGGTAGTGAGGGGTAAACGCCACTCATAGCTTTCCAGTCACACAACATTCACTGTGCGGTAGCTAACAAGTTGGCAGTGTATTTTTCATCCAGATTCTCCCTTGTTTTTGTTACACATGGTTAATTTAATCTTTTCTTAGTTATTAGTCTATTTATTAGTTTTAATAGTTAGTTTTATTATTGTGTGTAAGAAATAGTGTAAACAGTTATGGCACTTAGTAAAATCAGTGTTTCAAAGCTAAAGCTAAATTTTTCGATGGTGACTCTGGAAAGAAAAATCAAAATTAAATTGCTCAGGCCAACACCTAAGCTCTTATCCAGGTGAAAAAAACTAAAACTAGAGATTTCAAAAGGGAAAACGAACTAAGAGTACCATGGGTGAAGAAGACAGACTGAGCACTCTAGACATGATCACAAGTGAAAAAAATATGATAAAAATGACATACCTAAATTCTAACAAAATTTTATGAATTTGTTTGCCTCAGAAAAAGACAGGCAGGTGGACTTGATTTACAAAAATTGTACTTGAGTAATCAACATTAAAAGGTAAATTGTAATCAGTATTATAATAGTATCTTTCTTTGTAGAAAGTAAAAGGTTACAGTCTTTCTACCTATGAGTGTTCAGTTGCATTATTTTATTTAACTTGTAGAAACACATATGTCTTTAACCTATATATCGTAACTGTAAATTTTATTTTCACAATTTTTGTATTGTGAACCCCCATTTGAATAACCCAAGAGCCGCCCCCTGATATCTGATATGCTTGACTATAGGCAAATGTAGTTATCATTTTAACTAACTAACCGTTTATCTTGATTTTAAACCCAAATAAAGACCCCCTCACCTCAGTCTCCAGCACTCGGACACTTCCCCCAAATAAGAGTATCTGTTTCCTTGCGTATAACCCGAACGGGTAGTAGGGTAGAAGACGCGGTGCTAATAATAATAATGTTTCCTAAGGTCAGAGGTCCAGAAAGAAAAGGAAATTCACCTAATCCTATTCTCACCAAGTTCATAAAATTTGCAGTGCTGGCAAAGTTTTATACGCTTATGTACTAATTATGCTAGTGGTTTTAGGAATGATGAAGGTTAAATTTATAGGGAGTGTACCTGCATTTTCATGGAGGTTGGAAAAATATTTGGAAAAAACCCACCCTCAGTACACCAGACTGAAATTTGAATCTCAATCTCCCCATCATCAGTAGTTAGGTTTACTACAATAATAGCGCCTTAGAGCATGTGTCAACCAAAGCAGATATGTATATTTATTGATCTTAATATATAAATGATAGATAATAAGGGCCAAAACCAACATTGGTGTGGTGGTTATTCCTAAGGGGTTTCTATCTTTTCCTTAACACAAATGCATGTACATTTGAACTAAAATTCTACCTTTATCTCCATTCAATTGGCAAAATTAATGAATACATATAACCCAATTGGGTACTTATACTCGACTAATTTTTTTATATATAATTATATAAAGCAGCTAGTGTGTGTGTGTGTCCAGAGAACGATAAGGCATTTAAAGATAAGCCAAAAGGCCGAAAATTCGCGGGAACGTAGAAGGATTACCTTATATAGCTAGAAAATTCTAAAAATGGGGCTCTAGGAAATGGACGAGATAGAATTAGAATAAAACTTTAAAGATGAGGTATAAGATTAAAATTTTCCAGATAGGTAGCAAGACATCTCCAGATAACCAAATAAATCTTGAAATCTTTAATTTTTAATAGTGAGTTGGTCAAATGGGTGTAAAGGAGAAGGGGGCGTTAACAACTACCCAAACCAATAGAAATAACTACTTATCAGAATGGTTGAAAACTGAAATTTAGCAGGCACCTAAAGGAAGCACTAATAGTAATAAAGTTCTTAAAACATAGAATTTTTAAGTGGGGACCCAGGAAATGGGTGCGAGTGCATACATTTTATTCATTACTAATAATGATACATTTATTAACTACACCTAATAAAAAAAGCTATATTTAAATATATAAATATAACATTAATAAAAAAATGGTCACTTTTGTGGTGCATTCTTAAAACTGATGTCATAAGAACAGCCTTTTTCTTTTAAAGTACATCTTGTCTTTGTCTACATCTTTTCTAGCCTTCCAGAAGTCCTTCTAAAATGGCATGAGCCACTTCCAATTCTCCAAATTCTTTATTTTCCAGTTCAAATTTCAATTTCCTGCTAACTTCATATAAAAATCTGTCAGTAGTTCTACTCTTTAAATTAGCCTACTTTTTTTTTTTCTTCCCATGTAATGATGGATGCAGATTCTATAAGTTTTTGTTTCCCTTCTTTATTTTGCTTTCTCAAGGTGTTGTATACTCCTTCTAAGCTGCTTCCCTTCCTTCTTTAACTTTTCTTTTAATACCGAAATAACTATGGTAACTTTGACAAGAAACCTTTGAAAAATTCATTTTTTAAATCAATATATAATTAGGGTTGTTGCAGTTAAATTTTAAAGCATTTTTCAAAAGCAGTATAGTAGTCAATGTTCTTTCTGGCATACAAGAATGAGCCTCGTCTGTTAAATTCCTGTCAGAAATTGAGAATCCTCGTTCTACATCCCCACTTCCATGGGGTAAAGATAAAGCTGCTTTAACAAGCTTTGTGATGTTAGGATATTTCCGTCTTCCAATCATTGTATTAATGATAAAAATTTTGTTTCAGTAATCAGCTATACCCTCTCAGATAAATGGCAAATGGTGACCCTTTTCATTCAAGTGACCAAATAGTGATTTCAAGAGAAAAAGTCACAAATAGTGAGAAAAGTGACTCAATTCCAGCCCTGTAACTTGCAAACAAATTGTATTATTTCCAACAAAATCGCTTTCAAATTTACCATATTTAAATATATTTATCTTGTAATTTCTTGTGCACTGTGTTTTACTTTTCATCTGGGCTATCACTATATTGACTCTAAATGTTATAGCTATTAGAACGGTAAAATTTAAATCCACCCCAAGTGGCATAGAGAGAAAGTGGAACAACAATAAATAAAAAGGCTGGAATGCAAGAATGAAGCTGAGTGTGACAGTTGTGTGAGTGAGGTCTTAGTGTCACTATAGTATGAATGGATTAGTAGTGAAAAAATAATGTGAGTGGGCCAGTAGTGCCACAAGATTGTGCTCGGGACTACACTTATATGCCACTCATTTCTTGGTCAAATCACCGTGCTCAGCAAGCAAATCAATGCCACTTCCGTTCAACTTACACTAATGGCCCACTCGGCTCTGTTTTTACATACCGAGGAAACACCTTTAATTAGGGTTACCCCATTCAAAAATGAAAAAGGAGGACACTCTATTCTAAACTTAATTGAAATGGAGAACATTATAAAATAAAACAAAATTTAAGATATACACTTTTATTACGAAAGAAAACATGAATGTCAACATTTAAATAATCTTATATCATAGTAATTATATTACCTATATAGGCATACATATCTAGTAGAACTTTTAAAATGGTCCCAACTTGCTACTGCCGGGATTCAAACTCCAACATCTTAGTAACTAGCAATAAAGTATCTTGCGAATTTTAAATAGCAACATCAGCACTGAGCACTAGCAAGAACTAATGATAAAGCCGTCATTTAATTTAATAATTGTGTTGACAAAGTGAATTCCTTATCCCATTTAGAATGAGGATTCTCAACCAGTGTACTGCAGTGATCAGCCAGGGGTGCTGCAAGATTTTGAGGAAAATGTATCCAGAGGTGGGGGGGNGGGGGGGGGGGGGGGGAAGCTCCCACCTTTGGATCTAATTAAACATCTAATTAAATCGTTTTATTTGTAATTTGTTAAATATCCACTTTTTTTCTACTTGAACAAATTTGTTTAAAAAATAAACTAATTAAATTAAAAAAAAATAATAGTGATTTTGATTCATTTGCTTTAATTCGTCATAATTTTTCTTGTAGTTTAAATTTATTTACATATCTTAAATTTTTGATTTTGAGGGGAATTTTCTTTCATCTAGAGTAAATCTCGAACCTACACTTGGCAGTTGGCAACACTGTCTTGTTTTCAAATGTCACTCACTTGTTTTGTTTAACTGACAAGAGATGATATCTGATTCAGTGTTTCGTTAGTGAGTGACGAGTTTGTTTTGATATCTTACTAGTGAGTTACCACCAATTTAATAACGTTCATATTTCATAATCTATAAAGTATAAGTTGATACTCGACAATGGCTAGATTTATTATCAAGAAGCCACGTCCCGAGAAAGTCAATATGATGGAAACTTCATCAAATGTAAGTAGATAACTTTTATATTTTTCCCGCCTCAACCTCAATAAGTGATAGTAAATATGAATCAAAATGGTTCATTTATGGGTCCTTGTCAGATTATTCAGATATAATTTATTTTTATTTTTCAATTCGACACAAAATGGCGGAATATTTTATTCGACCTAGAATGGCGGAGTTAGAGTGATTAAATCGCGTGGATTCTCCCACGCATAAGCTAATAACTAATTCATTAGTCAACATTCAATAAACATTCATTAAAAATTCATAAAATTACGTGTGTAAATGTAAATTTGTTTGGTTTCCATTAAACATATCTACATTTCAAAAAATTGTTATGATTTGACTTTTCCAATCTCCATGATGATGATTATTATTTTAATTATTTTATTGCCTTTAATATAATTTCCATTTTAGTAATAAAACATTACTTACATTAGTCATTAGGTAAATGTAAGGAATGATTTGTATATGGAATAATGGCAACAATGCTATGATAAAAAAAGCAAAAGTAAAATTTTTGTTAAACATTTTTGATGGGCACAACCAAATGTTGTGGAACAGTTGCTAAAGAAAAAAAAGTTGAAGTAGAAAAAAACCGGAAAGTCTTACAATCTATTATTGAAACAATTGTTTTCTGTGGGAAACAAGAGCTACCTCTTCGTGGTCATCGCGATTTCGGACGTTTGTCCCTAGAAGAACCGACCCCAAACAATGGAAATTTTAGAGCATTGCTATGTTACCGGGCCAATCATGGAGACAACATTTATATGATCACGTTCTATCTTCAGCAGGAAATGCTATGTATGTCAGCCTAATAGTAGAGAATGAACTAGTACACCTCATAGGGGAACAGATCCAAACAGTAATTTTGGACAGGATAAAGAAATCAATATTTTTCACCATATTAGCAGATGAAACAACTAATACTAACCAAGTTGAGCAATTTTCATTTTATGTCCGTTACTTTGATGTTGAAATCATGGATATCGGAGAAAATTTCCTCACATTCGCGCCAGTCTATGATATGACTGGTGCCGGCATTGCTGATACAATAAAATTACAAATTTCACTTTTGGACTTGATCTTCAGTATGTGCGAGGCCTAGGCTATGATGGAGCCTCAGTAATGCGGAGAGCATTTACTGGTGTGCAAGCAATCATAAAACGTGATTTCCCTAAAGCAACATATACTCACTGCTCATCTCATTGCCTAAATCTGTGTTTAAGTGATGCTGCAAAACACCTTGCAATTACAATTGTTTCTCTACAATATCAGATGTCAGCAGTTTTTTTAGAGCTTCAGCAAAGCGTGCCAAGACTTTGAAAGATATTTTAGTTGCAGCAGGAAAGGGCAATACTGTCCTCCACAAATACTGCGAAACAATAAGGGTGGAGAGACACGATGCTGTTTTAGTATTCCATGAATGTTTCGATTGTCTCATTGAAGCATTGGAAACTATTATTATGAGCAACGAAGCAGAGGCAAATGGCAAAGCTACTTCTCTTCACACGTATTTATGTAAGTTTGAGTTTATCATCAATCTTATTGTTATGTCAAAAATGCTATCCATGACATACATAACATCAAAATATCTACAAAAAGAATCTGTAGATATAAGTTCAGCTTTGGTTAAAATTAGTATGACAGAAAAGATTTTTGCCGATGTGAGGAAAAGTGGAAAAGAAGAATTTAAAAAACTGTTTACAAAAGGGGAGACATATCTCATAAGTTAGAAGTTACTATAAAAGGACCAAGAACAATAGGCACTCCGAGGTGTGCCCACACCGCTCGCGGATCCCTCTTATTGCTTGTGGAGGCGGCCTGCGCCTCCTGCCATTGCTACCGGCGAGGTTTAAAGGCACACTGCGGCCCAGACTTTGGCATAGTAAGCCCGTACATCACTCCGGGGGTTGTGTGGAGAAAAACACTTGAGAGATTGTCGTTTGCACATTTATTCAGAGAACTTAACATGAATCATGGCTAGTCCGAGTACACAATCAAACTCAATTTGAAAACCTCTTCTCTGCGCCCGCGCAAATGTACAATTAAGTTTGTCAACCAGAAAACGCACCACATATAAACAGTCCTTTCCGGGGGTGAAAAAAGTTCCTCCAATGGTAAAAAGTCCGTCCACCCGAGAGCCAACGCGCATGGATGTTAGTTCGAAACCAGAGTGAATTGACGAGCCACGCAAATCGATGCACCAGGCTCGTCAAGGCCGTGCACAGCTAACTGCACATGGGGGGGAGGGGGAGAGGAGGAATGGCCAAACTGCACTGCACGTGCGCACCCAAGGAAAAGGAACGAGGAAATTCGGCACAGAGGTACATAGCAAATGTTGAAGCTGAAATCCCAGTAGAATACTACCTACGGATTGTGTTCTCTCCTTATTTGGACGAAATATGAGCTTCATTGAAAGGGAGATTTTCAAACCATAGGGATCTATTAAGAGGCTTTGGAGTTTTACAAGGATGATATGCAGCACACCAGCAGATATATTGGATGCAGAATGGAGCCTTTGGGCATCACAATGGAAAGCTACAGATTCTCCAAAGCCAAAGAATGCTGTTGACACATTAAAATTTTTAGATCGAGAAATGTTTCCCAATCTGACTATTCGATTAACAATTTTGGCAATAATGCCAGTGAACACATCTTCCGTTGAAAGGTCATTCTCGACTTTGAAGAGACTAAAGAATTACCTGCGCAACAGCACATGCGAAAACCGGCTAACCTCTTTAGCTTTAATGAACGTACATAGAGACATAAAAGTGAAAATCTCAAAAATTATCAATCACTACAATCAAAGCAATAGAAGATTATCATTCACTAAAGGGTTTATGACTTTATGGCTTGTGCTAATAGATTTTATTCATCTTATTTGGTTTATTTTTCTTTTATTGACACTTTGGTTTCTCAAGATTTTTTATACTACTGTTGAGATAATATCATCAATATTTAAACAATATTTCTTTCATTTGTATTAGTTTTATTTAAAATTACTACTATGCTAAATACTATTTAACCATTTATAATTATAAAGTTAAAGAATAGCTGTAAAAATCGTACATTGTTACCATGTGTTAAGAATTATTAAACATAATTCTAAATTGTATAAGCTTCCATATTTTATTTTATCCTTATACTACCTAACATAATGACCAAACTAAATGCCTATAAAGTATGAAGTATACCTCTTACAAGATACATCACTGGTTAGTGGTTAATAATTATTATGAATAATCTAAAACTATGATTATTGATGAGAATTGAGAAATACAGTTTCTTTACATATTTTCAAAAACTTGAATCCTGCATATGCCACTGATGAATACATATTATTCATGTTTAGTGGTGGTAATAATTTTACGTAATCTCACAGTGTGGTTGGTTAGTAAGATTGTTTATTGATTTCCAAAGCTATTTTACTCTATAACTATATTTATGTATATGAGTCAGTGTTTTTGTAATTTATATCTTTCAATTAATTCAGTAATATAGTAAGTAATTACAGTAAAATTAATTACAAAATTAAAACACTTAATTGTTTAACATGATAATCCGATATATTCTACTTTGGATGAAAAATAAAAAATGTGAAAAATAAAATATTTAAGAACATTCTTACAAAGATCCATGAGATTCTAGTCCTCTCCACAAGGGTGTCACGAGGCTAGAAAGGTTAAGAATCTCTGATTTAAAGGCACTAAATAAATTTATTTTTTGAACGTCATCCTACAACTCGTTCGAGATATCCACATTTAACTGCAATATTGTAGTAGGAATGAGGAAGCTAGAATTGAGTGAAAATTTACCCTAATTTGCATAGAGGGAGAGTGGGAAGCCACTTAGTATAATCACCCGAAAAACACCCAGGCAGGAATCAAGCCCAAGCTTTCCCTTCACCATGAAACCGGACCAAGAAAGCTTGGCATTTATTCTGCATACAGATACGGGTAACAAGTATGTTATTCTAAAGATAATTTTCATGGTCCATTTTTACTATTGTATATTTATATGCAAGAGAAAAGTGTAATGAATGAACTTTAAAAATAAATTAGTTGCTATATTTTTATTTATGAATTCATTTGGAGGCTCAAGTAAGGAAAGTACGGCTTATTAATATAAACTATATTATTAATCTGTACGTCAATAGCTTTAAAAATATTGAGTGAAAAACATGTCAAGTGTCACCTGCTGGGATTTAACCCCTGCCCTCCAATCTGTTTAGTTTATAAAAACAAACCTTTGCTATCAACTGCTTCTGGTGGCCTCATGGTATAACGCGCTACTCTTATGTTAGACTAGACTGCCGATGACAGGGATATAGAGGTTAAAATCTCAGTTAGATTTATTGAAGATTTTTTTTCCAACATGGTTTTTCCACTCTCCCTTCACGTTAATGGAGGAACACTTACTCTGAATATAGCCATCCTAGTCCCTTTAAAAAGACTGAGCTACCTTTGTCTGCACAGTTTATTTTTCTTTTATCCTACACTATCGGCGTTTTTTACCTTAGAGAAAATAATTTTTTGTTTATCTCTTGTGTTAAAAGGGTTCAAGCAACCTTTTTTTATTATCACACGGCAATTTTTGGGTAGCCGATTAACATAGGTCTTATCTCTGGAAAGAATTACTCCCAAGTAAGTTGTAGAAAGTCAAAGAGAATATATTTCAGTGTCTTAGAAGTAGAAAGGTTTCTTGGAGGGAGTCATTTTATCATATTTACTCATTTGGAACTCAATTAGGCCCACGACGAATCTATAACATGCATGATTCCCCTTAATGGTAAAGCTGTGAATTCAATTTGAAGCTAAATGATGTCACACAGATTGTAGTGAGTTACAAAATTACATACTTGAGAGGTCAAATTCAAGTTCCTAAACACATGGGCTTAGTTGAAAAATACCTGGATAATTAATGAGGATGAAAATTCAAGTGAATTCATTACCTTGGTAGGGTATGCGTCTCCTGCAGCCATAAGATGTTTGTTACAGTCAAAAAGCATCCAAAGTTGGGATTCGAACTCAGACTCATATAGAAGATCACTCAGTAAAGGACTAGAAAATCACAAATAAATAATAGCTACATAAACATTTGAACAAAACTTTATTTAGTACTGCGTATTACAACCCATTTGGGTTATACGCCTATGTACAAGTTACATTAATGTGTTATCGATTAGGAAAGTTTAATTTATATGAATTGCACCCATATTTGCATGGAGGAAGAGTGGAAAACCATTTAGGGAAAAAAACACCCTTTTCAATCCAACCCTGAGCTCCGTCTTCAGCAGTCTAGTCTAACACAATAGTTTAGTAGACCACGCGGCCACCAAACAAGATCATAATACATTTTACTATAATCAAATGTATAGCATATTTTCAAGGCTACATATCTTAATATCAGTTTGGGCAGTTCAACGCTAGCACCAATTTTCAACGATAAAGCTTACTTAACTCGGTTAGTTCATTATATGCAAAAAAAAATTAACAAAAACATTTATGCTCTTTTGAAAAGATCTACCTGATTGGGACAATTTCTGTTCCTTTAGAAATATGGAAGTTGTAGCTAAGCTGGAGTTCATAAATCTGACGTGACTGAGGAATTACGTCTCTTGCTGATAGAGGGACTATTTTGGCCTCGTTTGGTCTGAAAAAGTAAATTCAAATTTTAAACAAAAACTAAGTGACACACACACACAAAACACAAATTAGTTTTTAAGACAAAAAAGATTTTTCTGGAAAAAACTTTTAATGTATTGGGTTCATTATTTGTAATGTATGAAAAGTGAGCAGTGTGTATAGATTTAGTTCCATATGTGATATGTATATAAATTTTAGTTCTGTATTTCAACGGAAGCTGTCGATATTGTAAAGTGAGGTAAATAAACACCAGACTCCAACAGAAACATCTAAAAAGTACTGTAAATACTAAGGAAAAGAACCACAAGCCACCGCACGAAAAGCGCCTAAACAAGGGGGGGGACCCGAAAGAAACCAGTCTTTTGGTCTAAAAGATTAATTTATTAAGTTTTTTACAAAATTCTTTTAGTCTCCTTCAAAGAACTCTCCATTAGATGTGATGCACTTGTCCAGTCTTTTTTCCCTCTGTTTGAAGCGCCTCTGGAACTCTTCAACTTTGATATTGTCCAGTGCCCTCTGCAAAGCTGTTTTTACACCTTACTCATCATCAAAACACTTCCCTTTTAGATTTTTTTTCATTTTCGGGAACAGAAAAAAGTCGCACGAAGCTAGGTCTGGCGAATATGGAGAGTGAATAACGATAGCCCACCCCTGAGAGCCCAAATAACGGGTCACAGACAAGGCTGTGTGTGCAGGAGCGTTTTCATAGTGAAGGAACCAGTCACCTGATCGCTAGAGTTCTGGGTGTTTCCTTCACACATCCTCCTTCAAACGTCTTGAAACTTTCAAATAAAAATGCTGATTAACAGTCCAACCAGAGAGGACAAATTCCCGGTGAAAAATTCCATTAGGATTGAAAATAACAATGATCATCATCTTAACATTCGACATCACTTGTCTGGCTTTTTTTGGTTGGGAGAGTTGGGGGTCTACAACTGGCTAGACCCTTGCTTAGTTTTGGGGTCATATCCGTAACACCAACTCTCACCTGTAATGTCCTTGGTCAAAAAGTTTGGGTCACTTTCAATCTGATTTTTCATGTCTTGGCTCAAATTCAGACGAATGGTTTTTTGAACCTGT
Source organism: Timema monikensis (assembly GCA_902151445.1). NCBI lineage: Eukaryota > Metazoa > Arthropoda > Insecta > Phasmatodea > Timematidae > Timema > Timema monikensis. The sequence continues at coordinate 101,993 of CABFVZ010001012.1, forward strand.
GTGAGAAGGCGAGGAACAAACTTAGCGGCAACAGGTCTCATTTGCAAATCCTCAGTAAAAATCCGCTTGCACGAGATCCAACTAACTCCTGTCTGGTCTGAAATATCGTCGATCGTGAAACGACGATCCTCGTAGATTTTTTGGCAGATTTTTTCAATGTTTTCGTCGTTTCGAGAGTGCCCAGAACGAACATGATATTCAACACTCATCTCACCAAGTTTAAAGCACCCAAACCACTCAAAAACTTGTGTGCAGCTCATAGCATCCTTCTTGAAAACCCGTTTAAGCATTTGGTAAGCTTCCGTTGCCGATTTTTCAAGCAGGAAGCAAAATTTCAAACACACTCTTTGTTCCTTTAAATATGCCATCATGATTTTGCAGGCAGCAAACGAGAACAGTTGAGAAAAACAACACTACAATTAAACGTAACCTTATACTCAGACGCCGCTTGGGCAACTGATTTGGGAAGGTCTGAAGTAGACCCACCTAGCGGGAGAACTCTCTACTACACCTAGGAACGGCCACGCGCTTTCAATCTGGTTTTTTTGGTTCCGCCCTCGTACACATTCCTACCAAGCCTAGACATCAGAATCAAAATAAAATGCACTAAAAAATATGAGCTTTCACTCTAGAAGAAGAAACTGTCATATAAACCAAATAATAGAACGAGAACAAAATAATACATGCCTTAAAGAAAGAGCATGCAAAAAAATATCACTCCTAAGGTATATCCAACTGGTTTAGTTAATAAATTAGTTTTATATTTTTCAATTGTATATATTATATACAATGAAAATATTTAATAAACATTTATTGTATTATTTAATTTTATATATAATCTATGGAAAAAATATATATAATATAACCTCATTGTATATATATATTAAATAACATAAATATGTATGCTATATAAAATAATTTTATATGTGTATACAATTATTTATTATTATTATTATTATTATTATTAGCACCGCGTCTTACTACCCGTTCGGGTTATACGCACTTACGCTAATGTGTAATGGTAGGGTGATTGTGAGATGAAATGAAGGACCTACAGTTTAACGTAGAATCCGAACCACGGTGGAGGGCCTGGCATTCCTCACATTCACTTACTCGTATCTTCTGGATTATTCTTCACAAGCCGTAATTTTATGTAATTATTGCTTATTCAAACTATTGCCCTTGTGGAGTAACAGGGACAACATCTAACCCTAATTTAGAGGTAAGCATGACAGTTTAGTATTTATCTACACGTTAATAATAATCTATATTCTCTCCCCTTTTATAATTTCTTAACATGTCTGTTAGGTTAGCTTTATCCTCCTTCTCTAATCAATTTAGGTATTTTCTTGTTTTCGTTTTATGTTCTTAATTCTTAATTTCTCGTCTTATATTTTTTCTAATTTTACATTAGTTTTCCTCAGACCTGATGATGGCGTTTGTACGTCGAAACATGTAGCCAGTCAACCGGCCCTCTGGCATCCAAGGCTTAAGGAAAGGAATTAAAACCAGCTAAGGAACACATATATTCATCAACTTTTCTGTATCAATTTTCATATTATACATAATTTAGACTATGTTTCAAGTCATCACCTATAATTATCATCGCTAACCTCTATTAAACAATTCTTTACTTAATTTCCCTGTTTACTACCATAGGTTAAATTTTAACTTTTCCTTTTGACAACTCTGGATCTATCATAATATTACCTTTAATTTAATTCAACTGTTTTACTATAATTAATATATCTTACTTAGTAATGTTTTACTCATTAACATGTAACCTTGGAATATGTGATTTTTATTTTATTTATTGTCTAATTTTAATGTTTTTTTTGTATTTTAACCTACCGTATTTAACTTGTTCTTATTCTACTTGATTTCACATACCTTAATAAAAATTACAAGGTAAAGGGTGTTTTGCTAAAGATTTACCATTATTCTATTCAGTATCTTTTCTTCTATATAATGTAATATATATTTATTCAGACTTGTTATTATATATAACTATTCAAACTCTTATAATCTCAGTATGTCTATTGCTAATTAAAAACTTTATCTATCTTTAATTTTTCCTTATATTTCATATCAATTATATCTTTTAATTTAGAATTAGTTCCTTTTGTTATTGTTTATTGGGTGTTCCTTGAATAATTAATTAGTATTATCATAATAAGGTTAAAGTAATGTTATTTGATGGGGGTGTAATATAAATGATTGTAAAGAAATTGAAAATATACAAATATATTTATTAAGATAATAAATAAGCAAAAGTACAGCTTATAAAACCAAAATAAGAATGTCCAAAAATAGCACACCTGAGCATCTGAACTGAGTTTTTGAGAGAAGCTGAGGGGGCTATTTGCTCAGAACGTAATCGGCTGCTTAATTCAACAGAAAATACGCCTTCAGCTCCCTGCATGGCAATCAGTGAGTTGTCAGGTTTGACACCATGAAATGACATAGAGTAGTCTAATGCCACCTCACCAATGTTGGCCCAGTACTTAGCTATTACCAATTCCAAAACCAATCCTCCCTGTAAACAAAAATAAAAAATAGTATTATTTGCATAATTAGCCTATGTGTATATTAAATGCATAGCTTGGTTTACATTATATTTACATTTGAAGAATGGTTTTGAATGTATAGTAAAATCTTGTGTTTTCCCAGAAAGGTAATAACTGCTTTACCTAGATAGATTGTAATATGATCCTATCTTATAAGCTATGCCATGGTGGAACCTTGAAAAGTAAAGTTTCTATTTTTCATATTAAATTATAATATATAATACACATTTTAGCAGTGGTGGCTCAAGGGTACGAATAAAGTGTTTTCTTACCCTCTCAATTTATTTATCTGGCTGCACACTAATGTGTGTGCAATGGCTTCAAAGGGCAAGTATGATAATAAATGTGCGGGAACAATTTACAAATACAGTCTTGTCAAACAGAGCTATAGCTTGGCAACCACCCAAAGGTGCCCCTGATGTTTAAGGTGTTTAATCAATCTGAGCTCTTTTATAGTGAATAGATTACTCAAATAAGAACTTTTTCCACTGTCAATTCAGCATTTAGAAATGTTAACAAGCTCAATGCTGATTACCTAGACATAAAAAAAAGAAGAAGAGGGAAAGCAAGAAGCTATGTAGCTACTAGTTAGGAACAATAAAACACATAGGTAAAATTCATCTTCTCAGATACAAATTTAATTTCTACTTTTAAGGTCACCGGTAGCAAGAAATTTAAAATTAATCACCGACTAATAAATTAGAATTAGTGAAACCAAAGTGTAAATGTATCTGGATGGAAAACAAACGTGGAATCAAAATTAAAAACATGCAAAAGCATAGTGTCAGGGTAGACTATGAGACTAATTGCCTTGACCCCCACCCCTCACGCCCCTCCAACCTTCTATTGGATATTTAAGAAAAATAAATAACAAAATTTTATTACTATGGTAAGTTTAAAAACAACTCCCAAAGCGATAAAACCAACATAAATGATTCTTGCACAGGGAAAATTTTGTTTTTCCCCTTCCCCTAGTGAGACTCTCCTCATTTTGTGGCAATTCCCCCCCCCCCCCCCNNCCCCCCCAATCAATTATCATCAGTCCTTTTATATTTCCAACGCTCTATCCCTATTCCAGGAGTACTGTTATTAACCTTGAGAATAAGCTCGTCTTTACAGAGTTGTCAAATTGCAGTTGTGTTTAGATGTGGGGCTAACGTAATAATAAATCAAAATTACTCTTAATATTATACATATAAACAGTTATATTGTAGATATCTTCAGTTCTAAGTGCTAGATTATTATTTTTGTTGGAAACTTTGTGATTTTAACTTTTTCCAAGGGGTGTAGCATGAAAAGGGCTTTGTTAAGATTTAATGGAAAGGGGAGGGAAGTAGGAAGATGTTAGTAGGTACTCAAAAAGTTTTCTACAGAAGATAATCATGTGTGTAACCATCCTAAATGGAAGACAAGCTGATAAATATGTATTGTTTAGTAGGCAATATAAAACTATTGTGTCGTGTGAATACAAATGGTGATTAACATAATATTACTAAACAGTCCTAGAGCCGATAAAAGATATAATAAGTAAGATGATTTGAATTAACATTTCCATCTGCTTCAATGGCCAACTGGTCTATGCTGTCATTCTCATGATTGGCCTGCTGATCAGGGGGAGATCAGAGTTTGAAATCCCAGTCAGGTCTAATGAGGATAGTTTTTAATAAAATGGTTTCCCAATCTCCTTCCATTCAAATAAAGATATATTATCTTTAAAATAATTCCTTCCTCATCTCTACTTCATTAAAGTAATTATCCTATAGGAAAACATGAAAAGGTATTAAAATGCTGTGATAAAAAAAACAGATAAAATTTAATAATGTTAGTTACACCACTGAAAACCAGTCATTCTGCCTTGCAATGATTAAAATACCTTAGGCTTATAGTACTTTCTTGTTTGTACTCACAGTGCTGTTACCACTTACTGTATGAAAAATCAATTGTTGTTAAATATTAATATGTATATTTATTTAATACTCACCCTGACAGAAAAGCCTTGAAAAACATCATTTTGAGAACTGACAGTACATATTTTGTGAAATTCTAGCGTCTTGCAAACAAGCTTGGGTCTTAGTTGTACTGCATGAATAACAAAGCGACCAGATTTATCCTTATCCCGGCAATGCAGTTTTAATACTAGTAACAAAAACATTACATACAAATAAGTACTATGCGATAACAAATTAGTTTTTCTTCAATTATGCAAATAATTTTATGGACAGACTAACGTTATGGCTAAAACGTAAATCTTTTACAAAAGTAAGTCAGCAGTTTTAAATTTTTACTTGGAAATGTTGATATTATAAAAAAACATAAAGTTCTGAACTCAGCTTATAATGAGCTTTCAAAATTAATGATCAGTGAAAAAAGAATGTTGGTTTGATTCAAGAATGTGCAAAAATTGCATAAATCACCTTTAATGTCCCTCAGAGCAATAAATTACCTCTTTCCATTGATTGTTAGTTAATAATAGGGTAGTCTTGTTAAAGAGGTTAGTTCCACGATACTACAATAAGTAGAAACAGTATCTTACATTTAAGCTAACGCGTGCAAAATTCTTTTTACAATGCTTTGAGGGGAACAACATAAGTTTTTATTTACTTAAGTTAGTAAGTATTGTGCCATGTATTTTATTTTAAGAAGATTTTGTATGATGTTAGTCATTTATTTTTAGATTAAATTAACATTTTCATAAGATAAATTAGTTATTCATTTCTAAATGTTAAATGAAATATAATACAATAACATTTATTTAATGAAATTGGTAACACACATTAGAAACACACACACACAAAATGTCAGATTAACATTCTAAATAGTGCAGTATTTAAGCAGGATACAATTTCTAAAAAAAAAACTTGTTGGCCGAGTTAAAAATATTATGGTCTTGTCAAAATGTATTATGCGAACTAAAAATAGAATATATAGATTACACATTTATTAAATACAAAATTATTCAAATTTTGCCTTCTTTTGCACCTTAGACTAAAATTTATCTACACCAGGATTTTAAACAGTCACTCAAACGGTGGTGACCAGCCCTTAAAGTTCAAAGACTATGCTAAGGGAATTAATTTTTCAACTATGTGATATAGAATTAAAAGACAATCTCTATTAATTAATATTAATTTAGATTTGTAGATAAAAAAACATATACCTGCCCATGTTGCATTTTCCGGAACCAGTACAAAATTTCGTCGTATGTAATTGGGATAAAATAATGTATTCAAACTTTCCAGTTCTGGTCTGTGTAGTCTTGCAGATATTTTCTGTGGCCGTATTACCGTAATAGGTACACGAAACACAGCCCCTTTATCCACACAAGTCACATCAAATGCGTCAATACTGGACACACAAAAAATTTAAAAATCAAATAAGATGAATAAAACTTTGCAAACATGAATAAAAAAATCATGTTTGTATTGTAAAAACACAAATAGTGAATGATCATGAAAATTTGTCATAAAAAAAACTTCATATATAGATTTTAAATGCGATTAAGTGAAATTACCATTCAAGTATGAATGTCATTTCAGTTAAAACATGTGTGTTTATAGCACTAATTAAGAATATTTAGACAAAGTTCATAATTTTGCCTTTTAAATGTTTGTTTTCAATCAAAGATTTTCACAACAATGTTGGATTATTTGAGGCAAAATATGTGCAGTTGCTTAACCAAATATTGTACATGCATATACACATCAATTATATTAATTTTTTAGCTAATATAGTCAACTCTTTAAGTGGGCTGGAATTTGGAGATTAAATTATAGGAAATGTACTCGGATTGATATTAATAAAGAATGGGAAAATCACTCCGCTTAATATAAAGCGAGAATGGGAAAACCACAAGGATAAGCAAAATGTGAAAAACAGCCATTAGTGTTGCAGCCAAGATTAGAACCTAAATCTCCTTTCACTAAAAAATTCACTCTAGTGTGAGAGCGTAGACCAGTGGTATTTAATAATATTTTTCCCATACTACAAGATGTAATTTCTTTTCAACTTTGCACTCCCAAAGTTCTTTATGCAAACAGCAAGTTATACATATTCTATAATCGACATATAGACATACATGTAACAAACAGAAAACTATACATACATTATAATCTACATATCAAATATGTAGATAAGTTTTTTCATAATTATCTGAGGACTTGATTTAATATTCAATTTCACTTGTGAAGGTCAGGATGAGAAAACGTGGCTAAAGAATCTTTGGTAAATCCCTAAAGTGCATTGACAAACCCTTGTAGCTTTGTCCTTCATCTACAAAGGGAAGTCAGTGAACCATACATTTTTTTAAAAGTTATTTACCTTAAGAATATATATATACATATACATATATATATATATTTGAAAATATATATATATTTTCAAAAATTTTCATAAAACAATAATTTTTATATAATATATATATATATATATATATATAATATATATTCATTGTTGTTTTTTAAATTATTTTTAAACTAATAATACCTTGTATGATGTAGACCTGTTGGGAGATGCATAGGGTTTATCTTCACAATAAAACCACGAGATATGTTACTAATATCCAGATGTGTTGGACACTGCACCCATGAATCTGGGCAAGCCAGTGTGAGCTTCATACCAAATATTATTTTATTCTTGGGCTCTACAACATCAATAGAAGATAAAAATGTTAATGAATTGAATAAACACTCAAAAAATATATATAAATAAAACGGCAGGTCCACAAAGTTACATAAGAGTACTATCAAAAGAAAATTCACAATCCATTAGGTGTATTAATTGAAAAAGGAAATTGTAGGTATGAGTATAGAATGTGGAGGGAAAAAGTAAAGAGGGTTAAGGAATTTAGGAAAGCCATCATTAGTATATCTTTCACATCCTTTCTCCCCATCATCAGTAAACAAGACTTGACGAACTTAACATGTAGTCAGACCCATTCTGGTTATATGCTTGTTAACTATTTACGCTAATGGTTTTGTGGATGAGGAAGGTTGTATTTATAGGAAGTGTACCCGCAATTGTGTGTAGGGAGAGTGGGAAACCATTTAAGGAAAAACCACCCATAAGCTACTGAAAATGGAATGTATGAATGGAATCAAAGAAAGAATCCAAAGCTTTTACTAGGAAAACTAATAATATATTTTGTATTCATAAGCTTACCAACAAAAACATAGTTCCCTCCCTTTATATTCATGATCTATATGTTATCCTAGACACTAAACTTTATTTTAACCTTCATGTTGACCATATAATTATATAATTTCTCACTCATTGAAATTACTTGGACTTGTTAAAGTTATTAACTTCCTGTTCAATAAGGTAGATTTTATTTTAACATTTTATCACGTCTCAATTAGATCTAAGCAAAAATATGCTACTATTGCTTGGAATTTCATTACCATAACTGACTCAATCAGGTTGGAAAAATTTTCAAAAAAATGGTTACTTAATATGATAAATTCTTTCTTAGCCGGATTTGTTATGATTTGTAATAATATGGAATTCTACATCCCATTAATTTATTATTCGCATTTGTATTCAAAATCACTACATTATAAATGAGAGTGGGTGATAAGATTTATTTGTTTTATGTTGCTAAGTTGCAAGTTATGGTAACCTCTTTATACATCTCTGTTTAAAAAGAAAACACAGTTTGGTTAACAGAGACGTGCCTGGATGACCACTTCTTTTTTTTTTCCTAGGAAACTTCAAAAAGGTAATGTCGCTTGATATACCCCTTCAGGGTACGCATCTACTCACTTTCTTTCCTGACAAGTACAATTGTAAGTAGAGTCGATGAAATCTTAATCCAGTTCTAAATCTCACGTGTCGGGAATTGTCATGTATATGACATAATAGTAGAGATTTTAAATTAAAATTTACAAAGTGTGAAATATCTAGCAAAAAATAGTTCATCCAATTAAAATTATAAAAAACTATAAAACATTAGAATTTTTAATTATTAAAATAAGACATCATCCTTTTTTTTATTATTATAATACAGAGTAGCAAACTTGGAACCAATTCAATCATTATATCAGGTTGACTCTTTAAATGTTACAGATGACTTAATTTAAAACCTTTTAAGCCACATCCAGACTATCGTGCCAAACCTTGAGCCAAAGGTCTGTCTTTACTTGCAGAGTTTTATCTTAGGAGCCGAACCTCGAACATACTTGAAAGCCATATTTTGATTCGGAAAGTTATTTTCTTTAATGGATGACAAAAACAATGGGCAGTGAAAAATTAAAAATTTGCTACTATTGCATATATTTATATACACTTATCAACAAAGGAAAAAAGACAGGACAGACGATGCTGGCAAACACAAGGCAAGTGAAATACAGCAGAAATGGTTCCCTTAGCGAAATACATTTTAAGAAATTAGTAGTCAATACAAAAACTTTAGTCAAATCTCACCAAGCTATTTTAAGCAAAGAATTAATTTAATTAGGCCCAGTGGTGCACCCAGGGTAAGACAAATAGGCAAGTTGCTCCTTAACTCTTTTCCTCAACCTCAAAACCTCAAATTAATTTCAAATAATTTTTCAGCTAAGGTCAACTTCCAAAAGTTTCTAGAGGCATCTAATTTTCGAAAATTTGCTGGGTTTCCAAATATCTTGTAGATGAATCTGATTTTCAAAAATACGCTATATTAGGATCATACCAAAAGGCTTCTAGTGGCATGTAATTTTAAAAAAACTCTTCATGCAAAGACCATTCCAAATAGTTTCTTTAGAATCCCTTTTTTTTTTAGTTTTGGGGGAAGACTATTTTAAATAGCTTATAGAAAAAATTAATTTTTTGAAAACTTTCGGACAAGGACTAGTCTGAAACGCTTCTAAAAACATCTAATTTTAAAACATTTCTAAGTAAAGACCCCTCTGAATATCTTCCAGGTGAATCAATTTTTCTTGACCTAATTCGATGGCCGTATAGTCTAAATTGTTACTTATGTTATATTAGAATTCTGACAGGGAGATCCAGGTTCGAAACTTGGTTAGGTGTATTGAGGGTGGTCTTCCCAAAATAGTTTTCCACTCTCCCTCAATGCAAATGTGGGTAAGCTTTTTCAAAACTCAACCCTTTTAGGTAGTAAGATGTGCTGCTGGGGAAAAAAAAAAGTTTTGCAACATTTTCCTGCAAAGGAACCTTGAGCTCCCCTTTGTGTTGGAGGGAAAAAAACTATTTTTTAATTGCCCCATCCCTTCCAACACAAATAAGTTATTCATGTTCCTTTTCAGACCTCTCATAATCAAAATTGTTTTCTCTCAGTAAATCTTACAAAGTAAATCTTACAAAGTCAACCTTATTGGCCATTGTATTTATAGCGCAAATTCTAGATTTGTCAAAATTGACTTTTACCACAAGAGATTTATTTTAAGGACCTTCCCTACAGTTAATTTAATCAGTACATGTTCTAATTGGTGAAAACATAGTAATATGGTCTTCAAAGAAGCAACAATCAGTTGCAATGTCAACTACAGAGGCAGAATATATAGCCTTAAGTATTGTAAACAGTGAAGTGTGTTGACTTAAGGATTTACTTTTAGAGTTTGATGTTCATATTAATTGTATTACATTATATATGAGGATAATCAGTCTGCAATTAAAATTGCACATATTCCTGGAAATAAAAGAGTTAAGCATTTAGATATTAGACATTACTTTAGCAAAGAAAAATTAGATGAAGGTACAACTAATATTGAGTATCTCTGTACTAATGAACAGTTAGGCAACCTGTTTACAAAGCTATTGGGAGGAAATTTGTTTGTGAAATTTAGAGCTTAGACTTTCAATGTTTAAATAGGTTTATTGAGCAGGATTGTGAACAGCAATAAAGGTGTTTCTTTTGTTAAATGGTTGGTAGCTGTGTCTGCCTGGTGATTTATAGTGATGATCTGTTGATTACGTCATGTGTTAATGTCAGTTCATAGGTCATTATGGCTACTCGTTCTGTTATGTGGTCAGCAACTCAATAAATATTTCTTTGCTCATGGTGCTCTAGTTTCAACGTAACACTAGTAACAAGTTTTAATGTTGACAAAGAATTTGTGTTTGATAATGCTGATGCTATAAATCTTTTAACCAAAGTTTGGTAATGCGTGGAGAGTCACCGATTTCTAAGAGAAAAATGTCACATAAGAAGATATCCAAATAAAAATATTAATAAGATAGCTTCAGCTGTTAAAAGAAAACTAGTAAATACTGGGGATTCAGATAATCAGGAAAGTGAAGACAAAGAAGAAGGCGAGATCAAAAATAAATAAAAGAAAAGTTCAGAACAAATACAAATAATAGTGAAAAATTTCAAATACTGACAATATTGCAAAAAAGTTGGACCATAAGTAAATTTGAACATGAGTTTGATGTATCAAATTATATGACACGAAAAGTTACACAATTAGTGAAAGAAAAGGGTATAATGGCAAATTACTATCAGAAGAAACATTGGTTATTATTAAGGAATTTTACAACTCTGATGAAATAAGGTGAATCATGACAGGAAAAAAAATTGTTTCTGTAAAACAAGAAAATACTAGGCTGCATATTCAAAAAAAAGACTTGTTTTAAACAATCTGAAGGAATTATTTTAGCAATTTAAACGAAAGCGTCCCTAACTCAAAATTAGATTTTTAAAATTTCCAGAACTTTGTCCAAGACAATGTGTTTTGGTAGGTGGGAGTGGTACCCAATTTCTTTGTGGGAGTACAATTCAACAAAATGTAAAACTGATGTTAATAAGAGGAAATATTAATGAACAAACTTAGGATGAAACACCTCAATTGAAAACATATAAAGAATGCCTTGCTGTTATGATTTGTAACCCTCCACAGCCGCAATATTACTTTTAAATATTACTCAGGCAAAATAAGGGAGCAACTGAGACAAGAAATGGAAGCCAATATGATATACTATGTATCTTAATTATATGATTTATCTGATGGTGCTTCTTCACAGTATAAAAACAGGAAGATATTAATCAACTTGTGCTAACATAAGGAAGATTTTTGGTATAGATGATGCAAAATGGCATTATTTTGAAACATCCAATTGAAAAAGAGCTTATGATGGTGTGGGAGGTACTGTAAAAGTCTTGCTGCTAGCGCAAGTCTGCAACGTACATGTGATAATCAAATAATGACCCTCGTGAGCTTTTGAATGGGCAACAAAGAACATTAAACGGGTTAAGTTTAGGGGTCCGCGAGCTTGGTTTTCTTCTTTCGAGTTGAACTCTAGTCAAGTATTTCTAAAAGCTCCCAAGTTCGAGTGTTGTATATTCATAATTTTAAAATGTTAGAAAGTATATTAAAACACATGTTCTTAAAAGATGAATGACACTCATTTTTATAAATCATAAATAATTTTGGAAACAAAAGTTAAACAATGTAAATATTGGTTTTTAAATTATAAATAACACTTATAAAACACAATTTAAAAATAAGAACAGCACTCAAATAAAAAATTAACAAAATGGTTTCATCACTCATGTCTTTAAGGCCATTAAAATTACACTAACAATTATCAAAAGTTAACAAAATGAATAATTGCAAGAAGGCTTGGTAATGTGACAGTGTAGAAACACTTTACAATGGTGTAAAGTAAGTGATTGTGAAGGAAGCCAACTATTCGTCTATGCGAAGTTGCAAACATTATTTTATTAAGAAATTTACTTCAATTCCATTTTTAATGCTTATAAAAGTCGATGCTGATATTTTAAAACTGAAAATAATATGACTAAAATAATATTTCTAGCAAACAAGTGCGTATAATCCGAACAGGTAGTAAGAGGTGGTGCAAATGATGTTGATGATAATGATGATGGTAATGATGATGGTAATGATGATGATAATGATAATAATGATCATGTGATGCAGAATATATAGGCCTCACTACAGGTTCTCTCAGAGAGTGCATGAACAATCATCGCTTTGACACAAACCACAAAGATCCGGACAAGCCTGTACCCATCCATGCTAGTACCCACAACCAGGACTTTCAAACCTGCTACACCACCAAAATATTAAGAGCATTTCCCAAACAGTGCAACAGTTCTCAACTTAGACAGTGGGAACTGGCCCACCAATGGATCACCAAATCAAGATTACCACCAGGCCTCAACAGAAGATAGTTTATTTCTATAATATTATTTTCCAAATTTAACATTATTTATTATTATTTTCTCTTTTTTCTCTTGTCTATTATTATTATCATCATCATCAGTTTTCTATAAATATTAACCACAACCAAGGAATTCATCTCTACTCCCAAAAACAGTTGGCACAATTTGTTTCTAACAGTTTAATTCAAAATTCAAAATGGAGTAATCCATTGTTTGTGTTATTTGTACTCTCTTCTTCTTTGTGTTTGATAAAGGCAACAATGCCGAAATATTATTATATTTGTGTTTAAAATGTGTGTGTGACTACTTCTACTATAGAAGACAGAAGAAAGGAAGAAGATGTCACCTTTGTGCATTGGATTCTTCCCACATCTTTCCTCTTTCCCTAGGTGGGCTTTCTTCATCAAATTTATTCTTATTCTTAGTAGTTTATTTTTCCTTTTTCTTTAGTTTTATCAATTTCCTTTATTATAAAATTATCTAGCCATTGGGCCACCTCATTTTTGAATCGATATTAATAATGATAATAATGATAATGATAATAATGGATCATGATAATAATAATAATAAAAATAATAATAATCTAGCAAACAATATGATTGTGAATGCTTTTTTAATTTAAATGTGGTAAGTTTGGTAAAATATGTATTGCAATAAATAAGATCAACATTGATTTTAAACAGGTTATCCACACAATTCTATAACTAAATAATATCTAAACTAGAACTAGTTTTGTAGTATATTATTTAATGCGAGTTTTTAATATCTTAGGTTTGAAAACATTTAATATAATAATATATTCTTAATATTACATTTTTAATATAACATAAATAATTATTTTAGAAAGGAATCGGGTAAAATATGTAAAAGAATCATTCATTTATTTAGTAATCTTCTTAACTATTTTATTTTCATTGCTTTGTTATGGTAAAACAAGTAAACAACTTCAAGTATAATTCAAAATGGATGAAAATATTAAATAAATTTACCGGGCGAAAGTGTTTTTAAAGTTCTATTTAGGGTGGCTACAAAACATATTTTACAAAATTCCCCGACTACTTTTTTCCAGTTTGAATGGTGAATGATGACTTGTTTTATTTATTATTATTATTATTATTATTATTATTATTATTATTATTATTAGCACCGCGTCTTACTACCCATTCGGGTTATACGCACTTACGCTAATGTGTAATGGTAGGGTGATAGTGAGATGAAATAAAGGACCTACAGTTTAACATGGAATCCGAACCACGGTGGAGGCCTGGCATTCCCCACATTCACAAGATGTCTTGTCAGAGGTGAAGGAAGGGTTTGGTAATCAGATAAATCGGTGCCGGGAACGAGGATTGAACCCCGGCCACCAGCACAGAAGTCTGACACCTTACCCCTAGACCACCAGGTCACCTTTTATTTATTATTGATTACATATTAAAAAGTTTGTACCTACTCAACATAAACAGTTTTATCAGTTATTTTAAAAATTAAAGTGTTATTTTATTTAGGTATTATTAACTTTTGTTTTAGTGTTTAGTTGTGAAATTTATGGGATATTTTAGACATATTTTTAATTCCCTGACTTTTCCTTATTTTTAGTTAAATTCCCTGACATTTCCCTGTCATCCAAAAATTCCCTGACTTTTCCAGGTTTTCCCTGTTTACCCTGTCTGCAGCCACCATGTATTACATTATTAATGTGAAAATTGAAATTAATTTTTAACAATTTGTTAAGTAACCGAATGATTTGTAAATGGAAATGCTGATATTATCTCAATTAAATATACTATGTTTACTATTGCGTTTTAAAAATAGATTATTAAGTACATCAAAAGGAAGCTCAAATAAGACAAGCCTACAAAACTTTAGATCTGGATTTCAAGCTTAAGCAACGAGCTCGGCTCGAAGCTCAGAATATGAGTACTCACAGAGCCCTAGTTATGTTTAAATATACTACAAAAGTGGATTACAATGAAGAAGAATTAGTTCTTAAAGAACGCTTTTCAATAGCAAGATCTATTCTAAGGACTCAGAAGATCCATGCAGAAATTCCACTAACAAAACTAAAGCTTGCTACTAAATTGTATTTATTTTGAACTGTGTCAAGAGAAATAAATAATGTTAGTGAGGGAGATTTGTTACGTGTGCCTATGATTATCAGTGTTGGTTAGGCTGTGTTTTGGAAACTAATGATCAAAAAAACAAAGTTAACGTGAGTTTTCTTCAACCAGCTGGACCATCTACATCTTTGGTGTATCCAAAAAACTCGGGATATCCTTTGGATACAAGCAATTTATATTTTAACTAGAGTTGATCCGCATTGCCCAAGGGACGATTTTATAAACTATCGCAAAAATAATATCAACAAAAAACTTTTAGACTACAATACATGAATAAATCTACTTAAGTCTAAGCCTTTTCAAGTAAACAATATAAACCTATTAATATTAAGTAGCATTAAAACATATAACATGATTTTAAAATCTTATTTTTGTGGAGAGGTTTACAAGTACTTGCCTATTACATGTGGGATCTCTACTCTATCAAGTATAAGTAATAAATTATTTCTCCTAAACCGTTTGGAGTTCCACCTTAAAACTTGGCACACATGTTAATAAAGAATCTATATTGTTATTAAAAATATATTTCAAAATGGCCCTTTTGAGAAATTTAAGATCAAAATATATTTTCCTTGATTTTGAAACTTTTTATTCAAAATATTTATCAAAATTATATATCAAATGAAAGAATGATTAATTAGCTTTAAAAATGAAACCAAACTCAACTCTATAGGTGCAATAGAACCTGATCCAAACCAATTTAGGATATTTGCGACAAGCCAAAAAGTGTTTTTTCATTAAATTTTGTACCTTAATATCTCAGAAAGTATGTGACCTTGGAATCCAAGATTGTGAATAATTAAGTTTTTTAATAAGTTATACAACATTACCAAGTTTCAAAAAAACCCATAATGGTAAGATACATTCATTGGTTGAGTTGACATGGAATGATAAAGGACAGTCCCATCCAGATATGTTAAAGAACAATTTTATTGGGTCTTTTTTATATATTGTCTTTAATTATATTCTAACTCCTTATGTAGCAAAGTGTTATTTAGTAATGTTGTATTGTTCAGGATAATAGTTGTATACAAATTTAGTCAAAACTTGGACTATGAACTCTAAACTAGTCTTATTCAAAAATGAACCAAATAAATTTTAGCCGTGATCGATTATGTGGAGTATTTTCTGCATCTCAATTATTTTATTATAATCAAATATTTGACCAAAATTAAATATATATACTTAATAGAATATTAATTTTATTTGCAACTAACCAATATTCTCAGTATTGAGAAAAATAGGTTCCACATTGACTGAGCACTCCGTAGGCGCATCTTGCAGACCAGAGCGTAAATGGATGCCTTTGTTGTTGTTAGGACCACAAGTAACATTGAACCGAACATCACGTTCAGATGCATCATGGTAAAGTGACAAATTTTCAAATGCTTTCTCTACCTATAACAAAAAATAATAATAATAACAAAATCAACTTAAATATACACAAAATAGGTTATATATTTTAACACTTTCAGAGATTAAGTTCACAATTTAACCATTTGAGTAGATAGATGAAATTGTTTTCTAAACTAAAAAAAGTTGCCTGATAGCTCAATTACTTTTCAAACTTTAGCATGCTTCCTGCTTCCCTATCTAAGCTCTAACCCAGATATTTAAAGTAGTTCCAGAGATTGCTACAAAATGGCAGTAGCTGAATTATTTAAAAGAAAGAACATCAAAGTCAACCATATTTTTTTAGTTGATCACTTTTGATTACATGAGTGTGTTTTGCTGTGCTGTATTTGAAAAAGAAATGTCACCATGGAAAACTACTTTGTTCAATTTGAAAAGTAAGTTTTATTTATTTAAACTTCTTATTTATAAATGTATGATGAATGCAGTTCTAACATTCATAAACAACACATTTAAAAGTTGTAAAGTGAGTTTGAACCTTTAAACATGTAGACGCCAGAAATTTTTAAAGTTATATGTCCTTTTAGAAGAACACTAGACACATGCCACATTGTTGAAAATTTCAAATTATTTATGTATTGTATTGCATGTAATTTTAATATGTGTTTCAGTGGGTTATTTATTAGTGACGTTTTAAATATCTTAGAAGAGCATGATTCCCTTTCAAATAAAAATGTTTACATAACATCGCTACCCCCAACAAATTCATGTGATGACATCAAAGATGAAGACTCGAGGGAGGAGGATTATGTGACATTGAATAACGCTCTTGCTTCACAGTTGAGAGAACAAGCTGAGCTAGAAATATCTGATTCATCACAGGATTAAGACAATGAACTTTCTTACAGTACAAGTGTGCCTAGCACGAGATATCATAAGGAATCAAGTAGACCTAAATCAAAGAAAAAACTTACTCTTGGATAAACACTGAAATGAATAAAGAAACTATTAACTGGCCAAAAATGAGTCAGGTACCAAATAAATTATCACCTACAGATTGTTTTTTATGATGCAGTGATTGCTCTATTTCTTACTCAAAGTAATTGATATGCAGCTTTGAATAATACACTAGGAAACATTTCTGTAACTGAAATAAAAGCCTTTATTGGAATTCTTCTCCTCAATGGTTCCATCACTGTTCCAAGAAGGTGTATGTATTGGGAGTGTTCCCGTGACACACATCATTAACTTATGTCTGCTCGTACAAGAGATTGATTTGATTTATTATGTCAAATAGCCAATGTTGTGATAACTATTCATTTAGATAGGAGTGATTACTTTGTCAAAATACGGCGGCTTATGGAGTTGCTAAATCAAAAATTTCAAGAGTTTGCACCTCACTCAGAAAATCATAGTGTAGATGAAGCTATGATGCCCTAGCATGAAAAACATGGCTGCAAACAATTTATAAAGGGCAAACCTATCAGATATGGATTTAAGTTCTGGTTAGGGACCACCAGCTCAGGTTATGCAATCTGGATCGAGCCTTAACAGGGTGATAACTCATTTATTCCAGAATAATAGATAGAGCTTGGTCTTGGAGCAAGTATGGTTCTTCAACATGCAGATGTTGTTCAACAGATGATTAATTTCCCTTATCACATACTTTGTGAAAACTTTTTCACATCTGTAACAATGTTTTAAGAATTAGAAAAAAAGAGGTTTGCGTGCAACAGGTACGCTTAGGGCTGACCATATTTACAAGCATCCTTTGAATGTTAAAAAGGAAATGAGCAAAATGCAACAGGGGTCATATGCTGGCTTGACCTTAGTACAAGAAACACGCAGAAACACAACTGGAAGCAATTGATGAACTTAAGACAGAAATTACAAAACATATAACATAGATAAATATGCTTCACCAGTGATTTGATTTCCTACAAATCCAGACATGTTCAATATTGAAAAAAATTATTTTATCAATGAACAAATTCAACACACATGTGCTAAGTACACAGAGTTGAATGCTGCTGTTATGATAGCCAAAATAAATCACCTTCAGCACCACATTGTCTTGTATAAGGAAATCATTCCTGATGAGCAGATTGCTTACTGGACAGCTTTTAGATTTGCTTTGGTGGATAAGCAAGTGGAAGCTGCAAAAGAGTTTGACTAACGTTATTGTGACATTAAGAATATTTTTAACTATAATTGTTGTTTTTAACTATAATAGTTGTGAAAGAAGTTTATCAAATCTTCCACTAATCGAACAATATTAATGATCCACAATGAGCAAAGAAAGACTACCAATACTGTAAAATGAGAGAGATTTTAATAATAATATTGAAAAATTTGCACAAATTAAAACTAGGCGATTTTAAATTTAATTAAGTATTCTCGCATAAAATAAATTACTATAAATCACTATTTTCTTAAAATACAAAACATGTGCTTGGGGGTCGAAACTGGTGAAAGGGACATAAGGAGTGCAAACGGTCCACTGATTAGGGGGTGCAATACCTACCTTGCCCCGGACACTAACAACTCACGCTATGGCCCTGCCTCTTAGAATTTTTACATCCATTATTGGTTCCATCCTGTGGCCTGGGTCAATTTTTTATTCAAGCCATATATTTTCCACTACCGACTTGCTAGCCTGTCCTTCATATGCCTTATAATTTAACTTAAGACTAGGACAGGCACAACATCCAGTCCTCAGCCGTTTATTCCTCATTTTGTGAAAGGGTAAACCAACATTTCACCAATGATAAATTTGTCGGCCATTTTGGAAACTGAACCCGGGACCTTTAGCTCAGTAGATACATGCTACCAAATGAGCTAAGGTGTCGGATTCTGCCTTTTAGATGATAAAGTTAAATAATTCTTACCTGCAGCAACCCATGTCCTGAAGAAAAAACTTCAGCTGGAGAATACTGGGCAGTGTTTTCCATTGCTCTCTTTATGCTGTATGGAGAATATGGTATGTTTTCTTTATGTAACCCAGAAAGCAGCAATGCTGTAGACACAAATTTGGATATAATTAATAAATATGACTTATCATTAACTTGAAAAATGATAAAACAAATAAAATAAAATGAATAGGGATCCAACACCTTAACTCAGTAGTGTTTGCCTATCATGATTAGGGTCCCAGGTTTGATCCCTGGCATGGCTGAAAATTTTATGATTGTTTAAATGTGGGTTTCTCATTTTGCAATGATGAATTGACAGCCGGAAGTTGGTTTCTCTGTCTGTTCTAGATTTATGTTAGTTTATAAGTAGTGTGCTGAAATAATCAGTCAGTTCAGAAAGTGAACATTAAATACCTTAAATAATAACATGAATGTGTGGGGTAAATTATATATATTTAATTATTATTTTAATAAATATTTTGTATATTATTCTTAATTTTTAAATGATTGGGATGAAGCACACTATAGAATTCAATGGATCTTCACCAACATAAGTTTATTTTCTGTTAATTTTCAATAATTTCATATGATATAGCATAGGGTTCTAATAAATGATTTATGTTTATATTAATTAAAATATTTGTTGTACAATAAGTACTGTTTTAAACATTTTTTAATATAAAGATTGAGAAATATTATTTGTAATGTAGTGAAAGAATGTCAGTTTTATAAACTATACAAATAACAAGGTTCTTACAGACATATAAACATAAATTTAAGGTCTTTTCAAGGAAGTTTTAGGGACTAAAACTGTGCCTAAGTTTAAATAGATGGAAAAGAATAACGTTTCACTAAATTTAATGAACAGAAAGAACTTTAATTTTAGTAATCTAACTTTGTTGTAAATGTGGGGTTTAGTAACCAGAAATCGTTGAAACTACTATTCCCCAGCATATTGGCTAGTAAATAAAAACAAAACAAAAGGTGATTTCCTGCCTTTAAATAACACACGGTATTAAAAGTTACAAAAAAAATCCAATACTCAAGAATAATGAAACAACAGTTTTATTATTTACCATGGCCAATTAATTACTTGCGGTTACACTTTCCAACACAATGCAGAAATGATTATGTCTCATCTCGGTCAAGAGATTAAACAGAATACTCATCAGTGTTTACAGAATAAAACTTTCTTCATGTGGAAATAAACACAGCGGTAACAAAGCAAAGTGAATTGGTACTTAACGATTTCCACAGAAATAAAGCACATTAAGATTAAACAAATCACACAACTACCATCTAAACACAAGGGCTGTATCCGAATAGTCAAGTAGACTTGACTTGATGCAGACCTGATGCAGTTTTGATAATTTTACACTTCTCGCGGTTTTCATAGTGAAGACTGCATCAAACTATTCGAACGGCAACACACTTGGGCCCACAGTGCTGCTTCCTACCGAATAATTTGTGTAAGTCGATGCTCAACAGACGAAACGATAATACTAAAACAATTGCCAGTCAAACACCGCACCAACGCCGTATGGATCGTAGCTTTCGTATCCATGGTTACCAAGACCTCGATAAAACTGCATCGGTCTAGTTTGCGACTATTCGGACAGATATACACTTGGTCACGTGATTGCCAATGCAGCTATCAACGCCACGAGCCAACGCAACGCCGCATAAGTAGACTATTCGGATACAGATTCATGGGAGAATTTTTATTTACAAACAACAAAATGGCATGACCAGAAATAATAGAGAGTTATAAAATGGCAACTCCCTGTAGTATGGCTAGAACAGGAATTTGAGCGCTGAGGTGGATGGGAGATAAACTAATAGCTATCGGCAGGCATTTTAGTGCAAAACTGTAATTATAAGTACTCAAAGTGTTAATAGGTAGTAAAAAATCTTTAAATTATTATTACAAATGAGGGTTTGAAAGCAACTTATAAAAAAATGGCTAATGCACAAGAATTTCAATTTTTAAATAAAGGCAAATATATAAAAACAATATTGTATTTCATCAACAGTAGCGCAAATGCGTTTGTCAGAGAAATTAACACTGTTTCCCCTTGTGATCCCATCCCATTGGCGTGATAAAAAATAAAACAAAAGAAGCGAGATGAGCAGTGGAGAGTAAAGTAAACAGAAGACAACAGCTAACTCTTGATCAAAGAGGATGCGCTAGATATTTTTTCACATCACAGTGCATCTTAAATCACTGACTTTACAGCTATTCTTGACATCCATTTCAAAAATAAATATTGAAACCTGTAGATTACAGAACTTTTCAAAGCCCAGAGCAATTTAAGGACTTTTCCAGACCTTGAATGTGACACATTAAATTCCAGGTCTTTCAAGGAATCTAGAGACCTTGCAAATAATACCTAACACACCTGCTTTGATGGCCGCATGGTCTAACATGCTACTCTCATAGTAGACTTGACTGCAGTTGGCAGAGAGATTGAGTTTTGAAGCGTGGTCAAGTGTACTGAGGGTGGATTTTTTAAAATGGTTTTCCACTCTTCATCAAAGCAAATGTAGGAACACCTCCTCCCTAAAACCATCACTGTAACTAGAATATAAGCATATAACCCAAATTGGTGGTAAGATGCGGTGCTATAAAATAACACATTTTCATTCATTTAGATCATATGTTTTGAGATTGCAAGCCTAGTTCAATCACTCAGGAAGCAAAATATGTCTAATAGTATTTCTACTTGGGCAATGAATGGTTATCATCCCTCTCCCCAACACATAAGATGTATCTTAAAATTAATGGAGACCCACGTTCAAATTGTAGCGTGTCAATCAGATGGATTGAACATCTACAAGTAAAAATTCAAAATTTCGGTGTTTTTGTGCAAGATAGAAATTATATCAACATATTTAATATAAACTACCTCTAAGTTTATATTTTCTGATCTACTAAAGTTACGTATCGTCCTACATTCAAACATGTTGTTGGTCAAAAAATATTGTCTTTTGGTAATTACCGTACTAAATATCGAAGAAGAGGACTAATATTATTGTATTTATGAAAAAGATACGTGAATACATAGCCTTTGCTATGAGATGATGTAAGATATAGTACTTATGTACGTTGACCACACCGTGCACAAGATAATAGAAAAAATACATCCATATCACTATTTCTCATGTAAAATAATAGTGGATATTAAATAAGTAAATTAATACAGATACATTTTAATATAAGATACTTTTGCAGTAACTCACCTCGGCAAGATGTCTACAGATATCACTATCTTATTTTTGAAACCACAGAATTGTCTATCATGGCCGACTCACGAGTATCGCGACTAGGTCAAGTGGAGAGAAGTTCTGAAGTGGAGAGTCGAAGCGCAGACCTGCCGCACACCTAGCGACGCTGGCGGTCAGTCAGAGGAACTCATAACTAGATTCTCTTAATTCCCCGTTCTCCACAATTTTATTCTTCCTTGTTGCTACCTGTGTTTCTTAATTTATTCCCCCTTCCCTTTTCTTCATGTCTGAGCCTGTTTGAGGGTATATATAGGTCAGCCAGCGGTATCAAAGTACAGAGCGCTTCTACACAGCAAAGAGTCGATAAGGAAACTCTGCCCGTTAGCAAAGTGAAGGAACATGGAATCTGGGACGTCGGATTCGCCGCCGTAGCAGTATCAAGAGGATGACGGATCACCCAATCCAACCCGCCACTAACTCGGACGACGTAGCTGGGGTATTTGTATCCACCGTCGTTACCATGTCCCTAGGACTTGGTTTTTTCTAGTATAGTTTAGAGAAATTTAAATTAAAACATGTCTTGAAGGAAAGTTTATTTTAATATTTAGGGAGAAGCCTTTGTTTTGAAATATGTTATATGGAATATTTTGATATTGGTTAAATACGTAATTAACATCAACATGGAAGTTTTTTGGTTAATTTATGTGTCGTTTGACACTGTCCTAACGTAAAAGCCTCTGGCTTAAAAAGTGACCCTTTTTCAAGTATGGTTTTACACTGTTACAAGTTCCTATAATCTTGGAGTAAAATTAATCATGACGTCCTAAACATCATGAACATTAGGTCTTTGTTATTGATGGCTACCACCAGGATGTCTATTTTATTTTTGCCTTATGCAGCTCAGTTAAATGTTTGATGTTGTAGTCACTCTTCTTGGAGAGTATTAGCCTTTGTGCGCAACCCAGGGAAATTGCGCTAGTGTCATAGTGGGGTCCGCGCAAATAATACTATTTTATTTTACCTGTAATTAAGCTTCTAAGTTTGAATTGGTCTTAATAGATACTAATGTACTATTGAATGCTCTGGCAGTACCGTAGGGGAAAGTGACCGGCCGTAGTACTTTAATGACGCCTGTTTCTTAGCCATCAAATAGCTGGATTTATCAGCTGAGTATCCATCTTGTTTTATGGATTCCTTAAATGTTTAACGATACCAGGCAAGACTGTATGAATGTTATCTTCTAAATGTGATTTTCACTATTCTTTGACTAACTGTTCAATTACTCTCCTTTTAGAAATGCTTCTACATGTGGCCTGGCGACTGTACTGCCCTGGTAGCCACGAGCAATCTCTCAAGTCTAATTGTTTTGGAAGAAATTTAATACATGCTAAAATTCTTATATTCATGTAAAACTTGTATTTCCTAAAGTTGTTTATTGTTTATTAAATAAATCTAAATTGTTAATATGACTTTATATTCTTTATTAATATTACTGAATATGTACCCCTAAAGGGACAATCCATTCAAAATTAGATATTATAAATTTTATCACTGGTTTATTTATTAAGCAATAGGAAAACTAAAAGAAATAACATAAGCTATATTTTTAAAATAAAAGTGATGGCAAAATGGAACAGGAAAAATAGTTTATCATTTACTACAGTAATATTATATATGGTTCAAAGGACCGAGCATATCATCAAGATTAAAATAAGGTATTTAGAAAGTTATTCTAAAGGAAGCCCCTTAAGAAACTCAATTTATTGATTATAGGTCCCCATGAATTTAAGTATTTTTACTAGGAAAGTATTTTCAATGACTCTTAAAAAGCAACCCGCCTTAGTGGCGTAGTTGGCTAACGCGCTAGTCGTGTTGAGCCTGATTGCGGAGGACAGGGAGATCGAGGTTCGAATCTTGGTTGGGTTAACTGGGGGTGTTTTTTACTAAATTGTTTTCCACTCTCCCTCCACGCAAATGCGGGTTCACTTCCTTTAATTCAACCTTCCCAATTGCTAATCCATTAGCGTAATTAGTACTTAAAGCGTATAACCTGAAAGGGTAGTAAGACGCAGTGCTAAATAATAATAATAATAATAATAATAAATCTTAGAAAGCACTTCAAGGGAGGAAGGCCAACTCTTTTAATGGTTGCCCCAAATTCTGACTGTAGCAGAATTTTGGGGATGTTCTTTTTACCTTCAATTACATGATATTAAAGTTATTTGCCAAACTATACCATAAATGTGCGCCAACCATCTCCAAGATACTTTACTGGTTTGAGTTCTGATGGAGCTATATTATATGTTGTCAGATGATTTTAAAGTAGTTGAATATGTGTGGTTTTGCAATAATTACAGGTGTGGTCCCAGGTGCTAGTATCCCTCAGATTTTGTCAAGAACAATAAGATACAACTATGTAAATTTATAGTAAATGTCAATATTAAATTAATTTAAATCAAATCAAGAAAGTAAATTACTCAAATTGGTTTCCCCCTTCCCCCTCCAACATATATTTATGACGAGCACTACTGATAGGTCTCCTAGGGAGTTGCCTTGAGCGAAGAGGGGTGCAGTACCAAGCTTGAGGTTAGGGCTCACTCACAGTTGTAAACAAATTAGTTGTTTTAATAAAAAAATAATAATAAAAGTAAAATATAATAGACAGTCCATAATAGTTTATAGCTCAGGTTAGTTCACAAACAATTTATTGTTCTCAACACTAGCAATGCTATTAAACTTAATTCAATTTGGACCACAGTGATAACTAATTATTATTATTATTATTATTATTATTATTAGTCTTACTACCCGTTCGGGTTATACGCACTTACGCTCATGTGTAATGGTAGGATGATTATGAGATGAAATGAAGGACCTACAGTTTAACGTGGAATCCGAACCACGGTGGAGGCCTGGCATTCCCCTGATAACTAACAAATGACCTTCTAGAGACCAGCACTGCAAGCAAAAGGCAGATAAAGATAAAAATAAATAAAAAGGGGTTATTTTCACAAAACCTTCGTACACAAAAACCAAATCAAAAACATGATTGTACTTTTTTTTGAAACTAGCATTGAGGATGTTGAATGTGGTACTCCTAAAGCTACTACAAATTATATAAACTCTAAACAGCAGTTTCACAAAATGGAGATATTTCTAGAAAACACACAAAGGAAAAAGATTGAAAAAGATTATGTCAATAAAAGTGAATGTAATGCAAAGTTTGCAAACGAAGGTGGTATTGTAGCCGACTTGAAATACAGTGACCCCGCCAAATAGCCCTACTATTGCAGTGATAATGTGTAAGAGTTTATATTACAAAATGGACTGCAGCTGGTTGTATCAATAGATTTTCATTTAACCTTCAATGTTTGATATAATCAACCTCAATGGATGTGAGTTCTTTCTTTTTGCAGCAAGTTTTTCAGCAAAAAAATGCTTCATTTCTACAAAAAACAGGTTTAAAAGATTGGAAGAAAATTGGAGCAATTCTTTCTTTTCATGAGCAGAATACTGAACATTTAAAAAACTATAGAGCCCAGCGTGAACTTGAATTGCGCTTTTCGAAACGATAAAAAGTGATGCTATTAACCAGCAGTAAGTTAGGCAATTGGTAAAATATTGGCAACAAATCTTGCAGCGCTTGATTGCTTTGGTAAGAGCTATTGGCATGCAAAACTTATCATTCCATGGTACAAATGAAAAGTTGTACAGTGTTAGCAATGGAAATTTGTTAAAGTTCGTTGAGTATCTATCCCTTTTTGATCCTATTATGAATGAACCTTTGCGTATAGTTAAAAATTAAGAAATAATGGCTCACTTTATAGGAAAAGAGATCCAAAATGAGCTTACAGGGTGTCTACTCAGTTGGAGGAACAAAAATTCGTGACTTTTTGGTGACCTTTTTTGACCACAAAATTCCTTCGGGGGCGTATAGACGCTGTGCAAAAAAAAAAAAAAAACCTTCGGTAAACGGTCGAACATTATATTGTACATCGGGCCTAGATATTGCAATAACAAACACAAGTAATAACTATTACTATAGCCATACCAACAAGAAAATTTACTTGTAATTAATGATGTTTGAATCTCACAGAAGCTGAAGTCTCAACAAACATAAAAATCTAATATTGTTCAAATTTGTCACATAATATTTAGTTTATACACAAAATCACAGCATACAGGATTTACATCTGCCTCAGTCGTTTCTTCTCCAAGTCTATTTCAGTTTGAAGAGCTGAAGCCTCTTCCTCAGCCTGTTGGAGAAGTTTTCTTTTCTTTGCCTCGAGTTTATTTACAGTTTCCAATGTTGTTTTTGATCTGTTAGCTTCTTCACTTTCTTTCTTCTTCATTTCTTCAATTGCTTCCCTCCTTTTAGAACTTGCTCGCCTAGCTGCATGCAGCATCCCACTTGTAAACTCCACATTCTTTATGCCACCTACCGACTGAACCGCTGAATATATGCTGCGTTGGGAGATTAGAGAACGCTCTTTCATATTTTCAACCAAACACTCCTTGTTTACTGAAAAACCTCTTTCGACAGCACTGTTTCCATGAAACATTGTAAATATCATCGTGCAAAATGACAGCAATGCCTTGCAAGCTTTTGCATTAATAAGGATGTTGAAGAGAAAAGAATCTAGTCTGTTTTCATTGAAATCAAATGTCTTCAGCTCATCTTGAACAGAAGACTGCTCACAGATTTCAAGGTAGTTTTTCCTTATATGTTCAGCTTCAATGTATGCAATGTGGTTGTTTGAAGTGAGTTGTTCGAGTGCTATGTTAACCCGTTGTACTCTTAGAGTGCCACTAGTCATTACTGCTGGTGAAAGGCATGAAGCACCTTTCACCATGCACTTTCGTAATGGAGACCTAGGCCCAATCAGTTTTTGAAACATTTCCACTAAGAAGTGTCTGCAATCTTTTCTAAAGAGTTGTACATCAAGTTCTTTCACATTTTTACTAAATTTCTTCGCACCAAAGCCTATGTCTACGTCCGAAAAGCTCAATAGATTTTCATTTTTGACATCAATTGCCAAGAGCTGTCCTGAGTTTTTCACATTTCTTATAACCTCTCTCTTAAGGACGCGAGCTGCAATGCTACGTGCCATTGAATACAGTTCGGCATGTACAAAGGGCAACATTGGATTGTCATTTTGAAATATTTTAAGATATGGTTCCACTTCTCCTGCTACTGACTGCAAGAAAAAGAGTTTTGCTTCAAGAAGGTTATCTTTTAGGAAGTCTCGTACAACATCGAAATTATTTGTTTCGGGTGGTTTGGAACACACAAAAGCCACATATTTCTTTAGATGAGGAATCATTTTCAAGGCTCTTTCAATTACTTTTGAGTTTTCCACCCATCTGATGGAACACATTTTAAGTGGAAAGAGGTCTGATCCACTTGAGAGGATGTAATCAGATCTTCGAGATGGAAAATCTTTAAACAGATAATACAACGAACGCAGAAAATTATGAACTTGCCATTCACATCTATTATGAGCTGTCTTATAAGCCCCATGAACTGTATGAAGAGAGCATGTGCCAACATCAATAGGTTTCTTGTCTTCAGGGTTATCTAAATTTTTTCCCATCATTTGAATGAAATCCTTAAGGAATTTTAAATTTACATTGGGTCCATCAACAGCAATTTGTATAACATTCTTTAAAGGCAGTCCTAATTCAGACATACCTGACGTAAAGGCATCAAGGAGGTCAGCTGCAGTAGAATGCCCTAAAAACACAGAGTTCAAGTATCGGGTTGAAACCACATTTAAACTTGAGTTCCAATAACGGACAATGATGTCCATTTGTCCTTTTTGGGCAATTCTATTGAGACTTTCATCAAGTGAAACTGCAAAAAATGCAGTCTTCTTTAACTCCGCCGAGAGTTTTTCTTGGAAGAAGGGGCCAAGACCAAAGGTTGTCAAATAGCCAAGTTTGTCTTTTTGCATTTTGAACTTCTGTGCTATTACACTGTCAGGAAACATGATTGAGAAAAGATCACTGGAAATACACGAACCTCTGTCAGAAGTATGAGTCATAACCTTATTCATGGACCACAGAATTTCTGCCTTCAAGGTATCATCATTTAAACAAAATGTACTTAAAGGGCCTCCAAAAGATGAGGAAGATGAAACAACTAATGTAGACGAAGATGCAACCAAGTATACATCATTTTCAGAAGTAGGCCTACTTGTGGAAGGTAATAATTCTTTTGCCAGTTCTTTCTGTTTACATCCAACTTTTTCAGCAGATATAAAGCTGAGCGTTTTTTGCTTACCTTGGAGTAGGGCAGAGGTTAGTTCCAAATGCTTCTTACCTTTTCCATGAATTTTCACTCCATTCAACCCACTGTGGCTTATATCAAATTTCGATTTACAAAATGTACAATAAGCCTTATACTGGTCATCTTCAACAGGGCGCAACCACTTCGAGTATTTATTTTCTTCATCAGTCAGCCAAAACTCTTTGAACGAACATTTACCAGGCATCTTTTAACAGATTAGTCTAAACTTCACACATAAAATTTTTGAATGCCCCCCCCCCGAAAAAAAAATTATAGATTTTTTCGCAACACACGATTAAAAAATAATTTAGGCCTAATATTTAATGTACCCGTAAGACAACGAAGATCATTTAAAAATTGGTAAATTTCAACTGTTTTGAATGAATGGTCTTTAAAATTAACTGAATTAAGTTACGTCAAGGATTAAATATTAACAATAATAGTATTATTTTATAAAAAAATACGCCATATTTAACTGCGAAAACGATTGCTATTTGATGCCAACGTTAATTTGAAATTATAATATACATTTTACACCGCCTTCAAATAGCAGTCGGATCACTGAAAGCGTAAAAAATTGATAATTGCCACCGACAACTTGATCCAGATCCACAACACAGAAGAACGCACGGTTTGTGTAGAAAATGTCCTGGTATTTTCTCTTATCGTCTACAAAACCTGAATTCCAATTCATCCACTCAAAAAACCATTATTTGTAGACACACACAAGGCATAATGCACTCCCACACCCCACGAAACAAGTAGTACACCACATTAATATTTAAAACAAGATGGCGAACATTAACCTTGTCATTGGAATCACAGACAAAACAATTAGGCAACTTCCGGCTGGCGCGTGCCATTACGTGTGGTGGATAGCGCTATCTTTGAAGCGTTCGCGTTGTTACGATGTGCGGGAAATTCAAACTAAAAATATTTTCGTGACTTTATGACCAAAATATTAAAAATTCGTGACTTTTTCGTGACTTTCGTGACCTTTTTTGCAATTCGTGGCTTTTTCGTGACTTTCGTGACTTTCGTGACCCAGTAGACACCCTGGCTTATACAGCTTCTAGCTAGTGTGATAAGGCAGCAGATTTTAACACATACAAACACAGTCAAATATTCAACTATGCAGGGTGGCACACCCAATGTTGTCATAATGGGCAAATTGCAAATATTGTACTTTTTTTGATGTAATCAAACCTGAGCCTAAAGTTATCGTTGGGGAACCTTTCTTTGGATTCGTTTCATTGAAGGAAGCTACAGGTGTTGTCATAACAAAAACACTTTTTAGAACAGCTTGAGAAAATAGGATTAACAATTGAAAATCTCCGTTTTCAAGATTATGATAATAGGAGTAACATGAAAGGCAAATAAAATGGTATACAAAAGAGAATCTTCGACATAAACCTAAGAATATTTTTTCTACCCCGCAATGCACTCTCATAATACTTGGTAGTCAATGACACTTCTAGGTATTCTAAGTGTCTTCAGTTTGACTCTATAGATATATATTTATTTCTCTGTATTGGCTAATCATTGGCTAATTATAACCAGTCATATATCAGACTTAGGGAATTATGTTTAAACCATTGAGTGAAACAAGATGTGAGACTCATTTTGATGCTTTTAAACTACTGAGATATCAACTTGGTATAATATATTATACTTTAATGGAGATATTTGAATATACAAGCCTAACCGATTGCCCTGGAAATATTTCTCGGATTGAAGCTCTGACACTTGCTGATGCAATTTGTAAGTTTATTTTTATTTTGGCAGCACGTCTTACTACCCGTTCGGGTTATACACTAATTAAGTTATAGTTTGTTATTTTACTTATTACATGGTACACTATGAGAAAGAACAAGTTAGAAATAGAGGAAAGAAAAGGGAGTTTGAGTCTGAGGCTCGAGAAGAGGCACCACAAGATCCAAAGCAGAATTCTACTATGCTGTCTTATACAATCAATTAAAAAGAAATTCCAAGGGCTATGTCAATATAATTCCCTCTTTGGATTGTTGTGTTATATAGCGTATAAAGAACAAATCTACTGAATATATACTTAAGGACTGCAAGAATTTTGAAAAATCATTAATACATAAGCGAAACAATGATATTTATGCTTCAGATCTGTGTTCTGAACTTATAGCAATAGTTCAAAGACATCCAAAGTCTATGCCACCCAAAGAAATATTTCCTCTTCATACAACAACCATAACTCCTAAATAATGTGCCTAATGTTTCCGTTGCTCTAAGGATCATTCTCACACTTCTAGTATCAGTGAAAAGTGGTGAGCATAGTTTCTCAAAGCTCAAAATTATTAAATCTTACATAATCTCTTCAATGTTGGGAAAAGAGACTAGTTGGCGTGGCAACTAAATCAAATGAACATTCCAAGGCATCAGCACTTGATCTGGTTGAACTGGTGAAAAAATGTACAAAGTAAGAAGCACTCAAAGAGATTTTGATGTGACCGAGATTGAAACTTTTATGAGATATATTTAACTATGTTTGTCCAATTTTTTGTTTGTTAAAAATTATTTATGTGGCAAAATTTGTATTTGCAAAGATAATCAAAGATTGATTATTACTTATTCTTGCAATTTAAAACAAATTTGGCAGTTTCACGTTTTGTACTTTTCTTTTGTACACATCTTTTCTTAAAAATCAAAGTTAGAAAATTTAAATGGGGGTAAGGGGGGGGGGCGCAAGTAACTCGCCTTGCCTAGGGCGCAAAATAGTTTGGCACCAGCCCTACCTTTATTCCCAACAATATTTCAATTATGGTACAACTAGTCACCTATTGTAACTGTTGATGATTGATATTGTTGCTAAGTGTTTCTTATCTTCTTATTTTTATTATTTTTCATAACTTTAATATGTCAAAATTTTACTCATTATGTGTGTCCATCATAGAATCTGCTTTAAAATAATAAGTAATGTGTGACCCTTAACTCAGAACCGACCTTGAGAGATCAGTGCAGTACTGGTGTGCTAAGCCAAATATTTCAGGATAGATTCTAGTGTTCAGGTGTCATATTTCAGTGTATATTTGATGAACTAACATTCCAAAAAGAAACCATTAAAGGTGAGCTTTCTTTTAGTTATGAGCCCTTCCTTTTACTCTTATCATATTATCAAATATGGCAAGAAACTTTAAACCAAATAATAAAATAGAAATGCAATTTTCTCAATAACAACTGAATAATTTTTTTAAAAAAAGAACCATATGCATATTGTTTTATGCTAAAACTAGATAATTTAAAATGTGATGGTTGACAATATAATGATCAAAGGAATGAACATTGTGAAAATGTGCACCGTCACTGCTCCTATTAGTAGAATACGTGACAACTAGAGTAACATGGAAATACAATAGGAAAGGAGGAAGCTACCCAAAACATAAGAGAGATATACAAGTTTGACAATTACGTTTACTAGTATCAAAACAAAGGGAATAGTCACAAGTCCAAAGAGACGATTACAGTCAAATCTTTCCGTTGATTATTGTTAGGCATTAACAGAGTAGCAAGTGACATTGTTACCCCAAAAGGCTGTGTTAGGTGTGAAGCACCAAAAACTGACTTACAACCAAGACACTTATGGTTGGGTAAAAATTAGTAAAAGGTATATCTCTTTAAATATGAACAAGCTCACATTCTAGAACTAAAGTGTGCTAAACAGATTACTGTGTTAATTTAAGTTGGGGGGATCGATTTAGATTAAGGTTAAGCAACAATACACAACCATATTCCAGCCTCACAGCTACAAGTCTTAAACCTGATTAGCATGGACAAGAAATTTTGTTGAACAATATCTAAAACTAGGACCAATATCTAAAACTAGGAAGTCCTTGTTTAAGGAGTTACAGCAATAATTGTTAACTGAGATAGCTAGCATGTGTTAACTCCAGAAAGAATTACATGATACAAAAGTTCCAAGAGCTGGAATTATAGTTTACCAATAGTTAAAGGAGAGCTATCAGGAATCTAAGTTCTAGGGAAACTATGGCAAGCCTATTCCTCATCAGTACTGCCTGGTCATCCAATAGTATAGATAATACTGAACAATAGTCTGGAGACAGACTATAACTATAGTAAACTGTTAAACATTAAAATATCCAAGCGGTAACTGAAGGGAACTGGACAAAATACCCACGAGGTGAGCACTGTACAAAGGTACAACATTAGGACAACAAAAGACTGATATCAGTCAAAGACCCAAGTAGGTCATTCAGCAACGCCATAGATTAACCTTATCTCCCCTCTTTCCCAATCTAATAAGTTTCAACCATCTGAAACATGGTCACATAGACCAGGGCATTGGACTGTCACCCAAATATTCAAGAGTAATCGAATGGGCATAGCAAAACAATTAACAAGTGTGGTCATAAGGACTACACTTTGTTTAGAATAAACAAACTCTATCAAAGAGTACAAACTTTAAAATCAGTCATATGGGCATTGCAAAACACTATACAAACTCTATCAAAGAGTACAAACTTTAAAACCAGACATATGGACTTTGCAAAACATTATACAAACTCTATCAAAGAGTACAAACTTGGAAGACCAGTCATATGGACATGGCAAACAATAAACTATTGTGGTCATAAGCCCCACACACTGGTTAGAATTAACAAACTCTATCAAAGAGTCAAAACAATAAAACTAATTTATAGATTTTAACAGATATTACATTATCTGCAATGAGGAGGTGAGACTGATGTATCAACCATCGTGACCACCCCTTGAATGCCGATCAGTACTTGAAGTCTCCTGGATACTCGTACAACGAGTAGTTATATATGAATACAAAAATGGAGCGAGAGGTGATGCTTTAGATATGAAATGAATTTAACGTCTAAGAAATGGAGCGGAAAAGGGGTGTGGGACATTCTCCAACCAAGTAAAGCAACCTAGAACAACTTGAGTTGGCTGGCGTCCAAAGCATAACGGTGCAGGCCTTCAGTTCTGTCAAGTCATGCTAGCTGGCAAGGTGTGGCTGAAGCGTTCGTTTGTTCTATTTGGACGTCAAATCGGGCAGAGCTCATGTGTACTGGGCAGTATTTAAGAACATAATCACACATTGAGTTAATAATCTGTCATATGTTATTCTTGTATTTACTGCCATGTGTATTAATTTGGTTTATTTTGAATGTAGGGGCTAATTGCACTTAGCACATTACAAATGTACTGTTGGGCGGTTGTCTACCTGTGACATCAGAGTAAAACAAGATAGGATTTCCCTTGTTAATGTTTTTTTCCTTTTTATTCAGCGTGTTTCAAAGATATAACATTGAAACTAAAACCATAAATTCTGAAATAATTCTAAAAATAGTCCTATGTCATTTTAAAATTATTATTTTTTATCTGAAAGTAGTTTTTTTTGTAAAATTTTTTAATTGTCTATAGCTTTGGAACCATATATCTATCTAGAACAGGAAACTATAAACATGAAAAATAGAAATGAAGACAATGCTGTCCAGGGTCTAATGGTGGAGTGAGGCTCTCTACTTTGCAGCGAAAGAGGGGAAGTGTCATTCGAAGACAGATGAGTTACCTTGCAGGGTGAACGGCTCATTTTCTTTCCACTCCCTTTTTTTTCATGCATTAGCTTCAAGAGTGATAGTGTTTAGTGTAGTGTTCATTAAAATGGTGAAACATCAAAGCCCAAAGAGGAAAATTTGTTTAGCAAGTAAGTGAGGGTTTATAAGAACCTGCACTAGCACATTAGTTTGGATATCAAAATAAAAAGTAAGCCTATTTATGAATGGTAATGCAAAACTAACAAAAATGCATTTTAGATTTTGTTACGAGGTCAGGACACTATGAGACTGGTAACGTAACCCAAGCCTTCCTGGCTATACTTTCCAACATTCCTATCCAATATCAGAACCTTAGAATAATATGTATTATATTGTACCTAGAATTTCTTACATATTTTAAAGTTTATAAACAGTACACTCATTGATTTGAATTTACTGATACAGATTAGAAGGTGTTCAGGTAAATGTAAGCACAATTTTGGCGATTTTGGACACCCTGACCCCACTGTAAGCAAACAAAAGCTAGCACTTTATACCCCTCACCCCCCTCATGATTACAGAGTATTTTATTTTCCGAATTCCCCTCTTTTGGGTTTAAGTAATATTTGTTGACTTATTTTTTTTTATCTGTTCACAGGAAAAACCATTATTGTTTATGCGATTTACAAATTGCTGGTATTTACTAACATAGAGATGTAAATAATGGAGTGAAATAATTCAGAATAAACATTGTTGCACAATTAATTTAAATTTACGGTATTAAACTGGTAATTAAATTCTTGTCTGTCTCTCTCTCTGTCTTTTTATCTCTTTTTTTATCACCGAGTCTTACTACCTGTTCAGAATACAAGCAGTCATTTTTATCAATGGCTTTCGTGGCTATAATGTACAATACAATAAGAACATGGTAGGAAGGGCAACATGGGATATTTTAAATCAAATATAATTTAGTTATTTAGTAACTGGAACAGAGATTAGACTGTAAAGATTTTTTACAGTATCCCTATCTCCCCTAAACCACCCTTCACTATTTCTTGTTAATTCCTGTGAGTGCTTTCAAACTTTAAATACTTATTACACCACTGATGTATACACTGGACAAAAACTAAATGCTGTATGCCTAAAGCACCCAAAGTTTTAAGTTAACCTACCAATCATAATATTAGTTGGCGATACAAGGATATTTTTAAGTTTAAATACATGTTGATTAATTATTTTTTCTATTCAGAAAATCATAAGCCTATGTTAACAATATTTTAATAATAATTATTATTATTATTATTAGCACCGCGTCTTACTACCCGTTCGGGTTATACGCACTTACGCTAATGTGTAATGGTAGGGTGATTGTGAGATGAAAATGAAGGACCTACAGTTTAACGTGGAATCCGAACCACGGTGGCAACCTGGCATTCCCCACATTCACAAGATGTCTTGTCAGAGGTGAAGGAAGGGTTTGGCAATCAGATAAATCTTTGCCGGGACCGAGGATTGAACCCCGGCCGCCAGCATAGAAGTCTGACACCTTACCCCTAGACCACCAGGTCACCTCTATATTTTAATAATAAATTATACAATGTTTTAATCACCACACCTAGTTACAAAACATCTTACTTTGCATGTGAATAGAAGAGAGTAAATCCAGTAGTTTTTAAAACTGTAAGCTGTAACTGGGAGCTCTTTGGAAGTGAGAGAGGAGGTTCAACTAATCGGTTAGTCTAAGAGTCCTTCCACAGTAACAATTTAAACCCTGGATAGCTATTTAAGCTATTAGAAAGTGATTATTTTTACATGGGTAGTACTTTTTATGTTTTTCTTTCTCACGATAAAGAGGATGGATTATAAAATAATTTTTTTTCATGGTTAACAATCATCAAAAATTATACTCTTTTTATTTAACTTGGTAAAGATATTCTCCAGTGTTCGTAGAACCTTATTTGTATAGTATAAAGGGGGTGGGGGAGGTGAAGTCAATTTGAGGGGGGGAAAAAGGAGCTCGGATGCGCTTTCTCAGAAATGTTACTAACCTGGTTCTCAACTGGAAATTTTTTTAAATTAGAGTCCTCTAAAAACTATATGAATTGGTCATCCACTAGTAAGTTTTTGAAAATTGGATTCGTCTAGAGTCTAGACCCTATTTGTAAATCATTTTTTGCCGAATTTTATTTTTGAAAATTAAATTCACCTAAAGTTATTTGGTTTGAGCTCCTAAAGGCAATTTGAAAATTAGATGCCTCTAGAACCTATATGGAGTGGGCCTCTGCTGGCAAATTTTTGAAAGTTTGATTACCTAAAAACTATCTAGAGTCGTTCTTGCTTCGGATTTTTTTAAATTAAAATTCCCTAAAAGTTATTTAGAGTGAATATCTAGAAGGAAATTTA
Source organism: Timema monikensis (assembly GCA_902151445.1). NCBI lineage: Eukaryota > Metazoa > Arthropoda > Insecta > Phasmatodea > Timematidae > Timema > Timema monikensis. Next base: position 138,513 of record CABFVZ010001012.1, read on the forward strand.
ATAATTTAATGGCTCTGATATTTAAAGTGATTTTCAGATATCTGGAGTTTGTTTTTAATCATAATTAGAGCTGAGATTGTTCTTCTTCCACACATTACCAAATAATCACTTCCAACATTAAGTGTGCCCTGGATCTTACTGCCAGCTCAGGCTAGCGGCTATTTACAAATTTAAAGATACTGTAAGTAGATATTGTAAAGTAATTTAGAGGAAGACATTTTGATATAGCTATTTATTTGAAGAAAAATCATTAAAACACAGTAAGAAAGATTTTGTGACAGATTTTAGTGAATTGATCCAAAATTACTTGACTACTTAGTGGTTTTTGGTCAGAATAAAGATATTGGGTAGCGTTAATATTCTGTAATTCGCACACCTTTTTATAGTTTTGAAATAGGTTGTTAACATTCTTGTATGTATACATAATGTAAATGGACAATGTAAACATATAATTATGTTATAAAACACTTTTGAATAAAAATAAAATAAATCAATATTATTCGTATATTTGAGGCAAATACATTAGGACATACATGATAATCAACCTCACATACATTCTTCAATTAAAATTAGTGAAGAGAAAGAGAATGTCATATCAATTCTGCCAAATTCAACCATTTAGTGTTGCTAGCTTTTGGCATATTTCATTAAATTTATTAAAGTAATAACACCCATGCACACAAAAGTGACAATTCTTATCCAGTAACATAAGCCTGCATACCCTTCGAGCTTAAAGATTGTCTAAGCGTGTTCTTCTCAATTTAAGAGAAGTAAAGTATAATTCACCTCTCTTGTTTGCAGATCATAGGAAGGCTTAATTAATATAGTCCAAACCCCCAAAATATAAACAGGGGGAATTGAGCCCCCCACCCCCCAACCCCTTTCTTCTGGAGTCCCTGGGTGAGTGCGCCAGAAACATTAACTCTTTGATAATGTTTACCAAATATTTACTCAACTGTTTGACATTTAATAATTTTTTTCTTTCAGTACAAATAAAACAGGATATTTCATAGAAAGTGCCCATAATACCATTTCTACTGCAGACATTCCCAGAAACCGCAGTCAGATTATGAATCCTGACCTCATCAGTTAAACTAAAAGAGTGTGACGTTAAGCCCACGTGTTGCCTAAGCACAGGACTCCTACAGCAAACTAAAGCAACCAGCAAATGTCTGAGTTAGTTAACCAAAAGGAATCTAATTAGTAACCAAACAGTTGTCATTTTAACTGCTTACATCTCTACTGTATTTGAATTATGTGCCTTCCTATAATAATAATAAATTTAAAAAGTAAACATAACACCATAACATCAACCAGAAATGCGACCCCACCCGACATATAACTCGACCCTGAATGGGATCGCGATTCCCAGGTTGTAAACTACTGATCTAGTGCCTTAGTTCACTTAGCCATTAGCGCGAGAAATTATTGTATTTGAATCTCTATCACTGAAAAGGTGACTTACTTGTCAGTCTTCCCGAGTGATGAGCGGAATTTGTACACTCCTGACACAGGTAGCCACACTAATCTGCGAAAGAGGGGAAGTGTCTTCATGAAGGGGATAAGAACTTTCAGTCGCGGCCACAGATTTCATGCTTGAGTGTGTCAAGTAAAGCTGCAATCCACTTCACAAAATAGCTTTGAATTCACCAAGTAAGCAACGTCGTTAAATACGGCAGACTAAAGTTTGGTAAAATAGTGTTTTTTATTTATAAAAACTGTGTTAAAGACATTATTAATTTTATGCTAGATCTTGAGGAAAAAGTTATTAAGTGAATTAAAACCACCTGTCTTAATGGTTTTAGTGCCAAGAACTAATCTGATCGGCTTTGCCTTCTGACTTATAAAGTACCAAAATTTGATCTGATTGGCTCTACCTACTTTCGCTTAAAGTACCAGAGCTGATGAGGTCAGCTTTCCAGATCTGTGCTATATCTGGTGTTTCTTGATAGATAGAATATAAGCATATTATGTCACGAGAACATTCCCCTCTAACACTTTCACAGGATTGTGAACATAAATTAACTATTAATAGCTGTTATTCAAACTTTATTGGGCACTCTATATAGTTACATTGGCAAATGGTGACAATGTTGTTCCTGGGGATGATGAAATTCTTTATCTTTTAAACGAATCTATCACAAGTTGAAAATATATACCTCCAAACAGGAAAGGAAAAGTGACAATGTAAGTGACAGTATTCGGTTTTAAGTGCAGACATTCATAATAATAATTATGTTAGTGCATAGATATTTTTACCAATGCAAGTAAATATTTATCTTGTAAGTTTATATAATATGTAGGGCCAATATTGGATTAATAAATGCATTTAAAATTACTTTTGAAAAAAGCATTCCACCTTGTAAATATGTATTCATGAAGAACAAACTTTAAAACCTATTGGTGTAAGGTACCTATTACAGGCAGTAAGAGCCCAAAAATATCTAATATAGGATGCCAATGAAAAATTCCTGTAGTCCTTATAATTTTTCATAAATATACTAGACTTTATTTTATTGTAAAAAGCAAAATACACTAAAACATAATATTTTAAAGCATATTTCATTTTTTTTACTATGCATTTATGCCTTTTGAATTTTTTTGAAAATTTAAAGGTTAAAGGTTTTTGTTTAATATTTAGTGTTATTATTATAGAACGTTATGGGGGGATTCAAATGATACAACTATCTGAACAATTGCTTCATAAATAAGATTTTTTTCCATTTTTCTTGTACAACCTTGCCAAAATGACTAAATAGCTTTAGCATCTTAAGCAATCAAATCCGGAATAGGAAATATCACTAATAGGGTTAGTAAAAATAAAAGGGATGAGTACAATTTTTCTATCAGTATCAATTAAATATTTTGAGTTAAGTTGATTAGAAAAACAAAAAATATTATCTACCCAAATGAATTTGGTAGTTTTTGTAACTCTATATTCAAACCAAGATTAAACCCATACAATTTCTTAGTAAAATAAAACAGTTTGGTGGAATTTGTGAATTTTGTCTAAGAAGTGTTTTGTATCCTGTATGAATGAGGGAAGTTGTTTTACAAAGGGTTATAGATGTGAATCAACCATAAATGAAATTCTCTCAGTTGGAGACCTGCAACTAGATACAATCGGACGGCCAGGCGGAGGTCTAATATTTTTGAGCATTGGAACACTATTTCATAGGTTTGGTGTTTGTTTCTCATTTTCCAGTGTCATTATTAAAGTATATTTAATTTATTTGAAGATTTAACCCTGTGCACGGGTGTATCCATTGAAAAATAAAACTTCTATTGATTGAAATTAATATGAACAGTTTATTATTTTGATTTCTATTGAAAATATAATATAAAACCTGAATATAAGAATAAATGGATCTAATAAAAAGGATAGTGGCAAATTTATTTATTTGAATTATTTTAGTACAGTCAACTCTCGATTCTACAACCTTTCACGGTTCCCTGGAAAAGGGTTGTTATTTCGAAGGAGTTGATATTTGAATTTTAACTGATTTTGTTCCACCCCCAACCCTCATATGCAAAAATTGCATTTTTTAGACAACACGTGAAAAAAAAATACTACCTATTTCTTGAAGAAGTCCATTATGGAGGCCTAGTTCTTCTTAGCGCCAGTTTGTTGGCTAAGTCTTTCACATTATGGAACTGGGACCACAGCTCTTTGCTAGCGCCCTGGCGCTTAAGTGCTATTGAGTAGACTCCCCGGTTTTTAGAACATCTTTGGTCGTGGTCCATTTCTTCCTCCCCTCCTCATCGCTGAACTTCTGCTGCTCCCCGATTATATTGGCGTCATCTAGGGTGCCCCAAACTGTGATGTCATCGTCTGCTGCTAGGCACTCCTCATACGTGCAGTCTGGGGCTAATCTCTGCTATATTTCCTTGTCGCACAACAGAGTGAAAGTCAGGGGGGGCAAATGAAGGTGCTGTTTATGAGCCAGGCTGCGGTTCCATGGAGAGGCCTGGCTGGGAATTGGCGTCCACCGGTAGTGGGTTGTCTGGGTCTTCGGTGCTGGCAGCAGCGGGAAGCACATAGACGGCAGCCACTTCGTTGACTGGTAGGTCAAAGTGAGCGTGTCGGAAGCAGTTGGCAATTACCGCCGGTCTCACAGCCCTCCAACTGGAGACAATTCCTTCTATCTGAACAGCTTCCACTTTTTGAGCTCCTTGACCATGTCAAGATTCCACACCATACTACGCACAAGCATCTCACGGAACTTAACCTTCACTTGCTGGATTATCTCCTGGTCCAGGGGTTGAAGCATACTGGTGGTGCTCTTTGGCAGAAACACCAGCTCTATGTTCCTGAGTTTGTCGAGAGCAGGATGTGTGGGGCAATTGTCAACGAAGAACACGACATTTCTATTTGCGGCATCCATCTTCGAATCGAAGCCTTGAAGCCACCTCGTGAACACCCCTAAGGTTATACATGCCTTCTTATTAAAATTATAGTCACAAGGCACGATGTTGCCCTTGAATCCCTGGGGTTTCTTGAACTTCCCGATCACGAGGAGCTTCACCTTATCACTTCTGTCCATGTTGCAGCACAGAAAAATGGTGAGGTGCTCCTTGCTCCTCTTCACACCCTTGCACTTATCCCCTTTCCCAGCAAGAATGTGATCTGGCATGAGGTTTTAGAACATCCCCAGCTCGTCAGTGTTGTATACATCTTGAGGTTGACAGCGCCTAAGGATGTTTCAGAGCAAGGGCATCCACTCCCTCACCGGTATTGTGTCGACCCAGACGATATCACCGATGACCTTATGGCTGGATATTCTGTGACGCACTTTGAAACGCTTTAGCCACCCCCTTGAAAACTTAAAAGTATTCTATTCCCAACATCAGGGCAAATTCATCGGCCTTCATCTGCATTATTGGTCTGTTTATAGGCACGTATTGCGCTCTATGCTGGCTGAACCACTCCAGCATAGCCTGCTCCAGATTCATGTGTGTCACACCCTTCAAATTTATGGACTTCCTTCTGCACTTCATTCACAATTTCTTCTCTCATTTTGAGAATCATGAAAAGTGTCAACTTCGGGATGCCATGCAATCACGCAATCTCTGTCTTTGTAACCTTCTTCTCATCCACTTCCTGGATGATCTTGTACTTCTTCGTGAGCGTCAAGAAGGTACTCTTTACACTCATTTTGTCAAAATTATAAGTTCGCATCGAATAAAAAAATAACATGGTTCGTAAAAATCGTTCACAAAATCAAACCAAAAATGTAACCAAATTGAAAGAACAATGGCAAAACAATAGCGTGGGTCGTCAAAAATCGTTCACAAAATCAAACCAAAAATGTAACCAAATCAAAAATTGAAATAGCAATGGCAAAAACAAGCCTGGCGCATGATGTAGCGGTAGTCTTGCGTGGTGAAACATTGTCTTGCCTGTGGGGGGGACAGGGGGGGGGGGACGACGCACAGTCTAGTGCCATTGGCTGGCATTGATGAGGTGGTATCTTTTTTATACCTGACCCAACACAGTTACTAGAAATACAGTGCTAACAAAGATAACTTCAACATAACAACCTAAATAAGTTTAACAAACTAATTTTTGACCTTTTTTTCACATATTTCACGGTTTCCCCCTCCCCTCCCCCCAAAAAAAGTCGTAACTTCGAGAGGGGTGCTATTCCCGGGGTCGTAGAATCAAGAGTTTACTGTAAATCTTTAAAAAAAAAAAAATTATTATTGTGCTAGTACGTGTTATGTAGATGTATCTTTAATTCGTATACTCTATAAAAAAAATTAAAAAACTTCTATCAATAAATGATTAATGTAGTAAAGTAAGCAATAAAAATAGTAAGATGTATCTTTAAGGAAAACATCTTTTGCTATTTTAGCTAGTTTATAATTTATATTTGGAAGAAGGTACAGAAAAGTTGGATAAAAAATATATAAAATGGTACGAACACAATATGGCTGTTACAATGAAAAGAAGAAACCAGTTCCTTCACACTTTACATTGCTGCCACTGTGTTCTTTTCATTGAAAAGCCACATTGTGTTTGTACTCTCTCATATGTTTTCTATCCCCCTTTACTGTATCTTCTTCCAAATATATATCAGATATATTTAGATTGTAAGAAAAATTTAAGCAAACAAACTTAGGTATATATAAAAGTTAAAATTTTCAGCAAACACAGCAAGTTTTAATTCAAATAACTTTATTACATATTTATTATAAATTTATCTTTCTTTTTTGTGTGTGCTCGCTACATTAAATGTTGTTGATAATTCAATCTTAATAGTTTTTTAGGTTATACACAACCATGATGATAAACTCTAATAGGGTAGGTATGAAGAAGGAAGAATTTTAGAGGTAATCTACCCGCATTTGTGTGAAAGGTGAGTTGAACCCCATTCAGGAAAAATCACCCTCAGTAGATGCAAGCAAGATTCGAAACCTCATCTCCTTGTCATCAACAGGTTAGTCTACATGAAAGTGATGCCTTAGACAATTCAGCCACTGAAGCGGGTTTATCCATAAATGTTTATTAAATTAAATTTTTTTATCTTAATGAGATTAAAGGAATTGTAAAGTTAAACTTTACATTTAAACTAAAATATAAGTGATCACAAATTTTAATGGGAAAAATCCTCATATCAATAAGAGAGATTTTGTCATAAGAGCATTACAGCACCAATATTTTAAGCATTTTCATACCACATCTAAAGGTTAAAATAGGGTTGTGTTGAAAACTATATTGGGGACTTCAAGCAGAGATTTATTCAGAAGAAAATGAATGGTTCAAATCCTGCTATGGTAAAAATAGATTTAGTTCAAACCAAGAAATGTATGTCCATAATAATCAGATATGTACTCACCAACAGCTCCACTAACATGAGGAGCAGACATGCTGGTACCATTCATGAGCTGAGAGTTACGTAAGGTAAAGTTAGGTACTGATGTGATGGCACCCCCTGGTGCACACACAGACACTCCCAAATCTCCATCAATAGTAGGACCACGTGATGACCATGTGTAGGGCATTGATGGCAATCTCTCACACATGGCATACTCAGCCATCATCATGTCTGATGACACATAAGCTCCCACACCTGAAATTAATATGCATGTCGGTGACCTGGTGGTCTAGGGGTAAGGTGTCAGACTTCTGTGCTGGCGGCCGGGGTTCGATCCTCGGTCCCGGCACAGATTTATCTGATTTCCAAACCCTTCCTACACCTCTGAGAAGACTTCTTGTGAATGTGTGGAATGCCAGGTCGCCACCGTGGTTCGGATTCCACGTTAAACTGTAGGTCCTTCATTTCATCTCACAATCACCCTACCATTACACATTAGCGTAAGTGCGTATAACCCGAACGGGTAGTAAGACGCGGTGCTAATAATAATAATATGCATGTCAAATCTACACTTTGGTAATGGAAGGGTGCCATATAATAGAAAACTATGAGAGTAAATGTTACTTTACAACAAATCTAGCTTCCTTCAAGTATCTTACAAAGCTCTCCACAAACTCTGACAATCTATTGTAATGAATGTCTATATGAGAAAACTTTAGATTACTGCATTATTGCAAAGTTTGTTTTTGGGGGGTTAGAGAGGGTAACCTAAAAGAAGAGAGTGTAGTAATTTTTAAACAAATGCAATAAATTAACACTTAGAATAACTCATCACTAAAAGGGAGAAAATAATAAAACTGATAGCCCTGAATGATTACATCTAGGAGGATTTTCCTGATAGGCACATATGTATCTAAGGGAAAATTTGAAATAGTGGTACAAATTTGTATTATGTAGAAAATGCCAGTTTACAAATGAATCTGTATTATTTGAGAAGGGAGTATCTATTGGCTAGGTTATAAGCTCAAACCAAGTATTTTTTCTACCCTATTAAGAGTTCATAGAAAAGTAGTGGATGAGAGAAATGAATGAATGGTTCTTCTCAACATTTAGAACCAGCAAAAGATATATGTATACTAGAAACTGGGTTAAGATTGTGGAAGATTTCCAACTAAATGAAAGAATTTTATTTCCTGTTAAGTAGGGGTATTCAAAAACCACTTTTTCAATTTGAAGCGAACTTGAACCAAATATATGAAATATTCCTGAAGCCGAATCAAAGTTTGAATATATTTTGTTAATTGTTTTATTCTTGAATAAATATTATATTTTTCTTATGTAAATATAACTTTCTGCACTTACATTTATCAGAGGATATTTTATTTCACAATGGTTTGTGATATTTTGTTTTGGTCTGAAAAATCAGAATTTTTTTCCATTATAATATGAATTTGTAATGTATATAACAACTCAGAATGGCAGTAATTGACCATAAACCAAGTATGTTTGAAGTTTTTTTTTTCCTTGGAGAAATTTTGCAATTGTCGATGTTTGGGTTTATTCCGAAGAGAAGTTAAAGATGATATTAGTTTCAAAACAAAGTCAAAGCTTCGAACACCCCTGATGTGTAGTAATAAATATAAACGTATCAGAAAGCTATAAAAATGAGTGCAAAATTGTGAATCACAAAATAAAAGTGTTATTAAAAATGGCTCGGTCATAATCATCAACTTCCTAAACTATCTCATGCTCTACATGTAGCCCGACTCTTTTCCGGATAGCTTCAAAATGGCTCGATCATATGCTTTGTTGTGTGTATGTGTAAATTGGTCTAAACTCCTTTTATTATAAAAGGTTAAATTGCTTGAGTCCACTAATATATAGCTTGTAAGATGGTTCCATTATGTTAATGAGCAAATTATGTTTGCTACCTTTAAGGGTAAATAGTGTGTGCATATGTTTAAAAATCACCAATGTGGAATAAATCTGAAACTATATACAATTTATCAGTTTGAAAATGTGAGTTTGTGGATGTCATATTCTTACGTTTGTGAAAATGTTAGGTTGAGGTGGGTTGTAAGAATATTTATAGTTTTGTGATGCTTTAAATATGATTTATTTGATAAAAAAAAGTTAGTCTAAAAGGAAAAATATACACTTGTTGTGTATATATTACAATATATCTATTGTGTATTATTTTTTAATACATATTAAACATTCTATATCAAAGTATCAACAAATAAGTCAAGACCAATCATAAAATCAAATGAAAACTAATTTACTGTGTTCTTGCCATGACCAAAATAACAAAATCCCTATAGAGGTGATTGGGTAGCACTTTAAAGCCCTATACCTTAGCAATCTCATCAGAGTAAGAGGTTATCTAGGATTATCTTATTAAAATATAGAATCAAAGAGTGACTAAATAATAATTTCAGGTTAACCCATTTTAAATGTTTGTTACCTATCATCATTAAACTAAGGTTAAAATAAATTTGTGTCAAAATTTAAGGTTGAGTTAAGAAAAATCTGGATTCAAATTTAACATTAAAAACATATTTGTCAGAGAAAATAATTGTCATTAAAATTTTATAAGCTCACCGATGACATTATTTGTGCATATGTCTGGAGGTGTACCAATTGTGCAAAGAGCAGGTCCGTTGTTTCCAGCAGAAGCCACCCAAATTAAACCATGTTTATCAATAACTTCTGCCATCAGTTCTCCAATTCGACTAAATATACAGAAATACATGAAAGAATTCAAAAGTTTTGTTAAGAGCATTAATTTAGTATACTTTTTAAGTAGGGTATATCTTATAAAACATTAATTATTCACACTTATATTATAAATAGTGTACAATGAATGCCTACTGAGATATACTTCTATTGACAGATTCACAATATGTTTACACTTTAAAGATCATTCAAAAATCTCTGCTTGTTTTTTTTTTCCTAAGTGGATTACAACACTCCCCTTTCATATCAAAAATCTTGTTTGTGTGTAGCGAGTGAGCTATACAAACAGAGTGGACACAGCAGTTAGCTATGATAGTGCCAACATTTGCAAATAATGTGTAATGTGGTCAGCACAAAGAGCCCTCCGTTTTCAGTTTTCTAAACCGGGGCTGCTATTTCTTTATTCAAGTAGCTCCTCACTTGTTCTCACAAGGCTGGGTTTGACCCCGTTACAATACCACTGCTTAACAGATACATTTTGAAAGCGCCGGGAATCAAACTTAGGATATCTGGACACTATCTGTTTATACTTTAAAGAACATTTAAGCATATCTATTTTAGCAATGCTTTCCACAAATATATTAGTATGTTAACTTATGAGTGATGGGACCCTTTTAGAGTAAAACATTAATAATTACTAGATCAGTCAAAATTAATCTAAAGAGCTGAAAAAATATTACATATTAGAAAAATTATTAATTGTAAATTGGTACTAGACACTAAAAAAATATTTGTAAATGTCCTTGCCTTTCCATATTTGAAAGGTGTGGTGGCTATTATAATGAAAATATACTTAATTTGGGTCAAATGAAATAACTTCCTTAAGTCGCCTGGTCTTACTTAGCAATCAATGTAAACTAACTTAATTCAACTTGACTTAGTAACAGAACATGATCTTACCTAACTTAAGCTGATTAGTCCCAAAATAACCAAACCAGTAATCAAATATATCATATATATATATATATATATTAAGGTGGGCTCAGTTATATTTGATAAAATAAAAAAATTATTTTACTAGGTCTTACGCTTTTAATTTGTTAATTTATTTGATGTAATTAATATACTATAATTTTAGCTATATAGTAATATATTAAGGGGTAGCACAAACATTACGAAGATTAAGCAAAGAGCCAAATATTTGGGGAATATAGCCTATTAATATAGTAACTTTAACAGCATAATCTCTCAAACAACAAAGATATTTACTAGCAACACTAATTAACAGGCACTTTAACTTTTGCTGGCATTCAGTGTTTCCTTTTTATGGTTGGGATAATGGGAACGATGCTGTTCGACAAATTGTTAAATATATTGATTTTGGTCCTCTGATGTGGTATTGGCTGGGTTGATCTACAGCGCTGCTTTTAGTCACCAGTGTCATTCCATTTTGATGGAGGTTCCTTCAATTATGACTGATAGCAAGGATGTCAAAAAATGGTTATGTATTGGCACTAACAAAATCCTTTAGAGACATCTTATCTCGACTGACTCATCAATTTCCATCTCAATTCTTTTTGACGGTTCATATGATACTTCTTCCTGTACTAGCATCGATTGGTACATATTCTTCTTTTCTTCTTCAGAAACGAATGGATCATAAAATGCCAAGACAAGATATTTACTGACATAACACAGGTATCATGAAAATGTTTTTGCTACTGCAGTTGAAACTACATGATCAATGTGCCTGAATTTAGAGATCTTTTTCATAAAACTAATGACATTTCAGGGGGTGGTGGGGGGGTTCGATTGGGGTANCTAAAAATGTTTGGAGCTGTACACCACAATCTGATATACATAACTAATTCAATGATAATGAAATATCAAATCCCCTTTACTTCTTCTCATCGGAGTTTAAATGTATGAAGAAACTTGAAAAGTATAAAGGAATAAATGAGTCTTGCAATCCATCTCGCATGATGAAGCGCTCATAGTTGCAAGATTCTTACACCACATGGTGGTATAGTTCCAATGAATATGAGTTAAAGCTCAAGCAGCTCTTTGTAATCACTTCTTAGTTGATGTTTTTCAAAATAATTCAAACAAAAGGTCTCAATTTATTTCTTGTAAGGATCAATTTGGGAGCTTGGGTTCTTCATCACCAATCAAAGAATGGTAATAAAACTATCAATTTTGCTGAACTGAGCTTGAAACCGCTGAAATAAGACAATATAGGCCCTTAAGATCTAGATGATAGACAACCCGAATAAACCTTCTCTATAATTATCTCAAGAATATGATGTCTACAAGCCAAGTAGAGGAGATAACACCCTAGCTTCTGCTGCAAGAGAGTGTATGTTCCATTGAATCTTCCACTATTGCTAGCTGGTGTGCCAAATACCATTACCTTTACTAGATTTTCATATCCCAATTTTCAATTAATTCATACACAGCATTGGCTTGATTTATTCTTGATCCAGATTCAAATTTAGGAACCCCAATAAGTTTTGCTACTCCAGCACCAGGAAGATGGTCCCCATTTCCCTACCCTGTGATACTTGGCAGAATCTTTCCATCCCCATGGATAGCTGAAGACACAGATGGTAAAAACTTCTCACAAAACTCAAACGCTGCTTTTTCACGATATTTCATCAATCCGCAGAGTACGTATGAAATATCATGAACAAGCAGCGTTTGAGTTTCGTTAGAAGTTCTCACCATCTGTACCTTCAGCTATCCATTGGCAACTATAATATGTTCTAACAAAGGGGAAAGCTCTTTATATATGGGGCTTACATCTATTACACTTATTATGCCAAATTAGAATTTAATTTGATAGTAATTTGATAGTAGTTCATTATATGAATGTTCTATAGGTGGAAGATTATGAAATCATTCAATGGAATTTGAGGTGTGAGATGCTTTGATAATTTGTCGGTTAGTTTGAACTATCCGAAGTCTTATTTCGATCCAGAGCTGCACCTGTTTCTATGCAGACCAGGAGAGATGGCCGAATTAACTTCTTTTGTTTGGAAACAGATGGCGTATCAACCCCACTCCACTTATCCTCCCCCTATTCAGACTCTGATGCTTCTGTAACATCACCTGCACTGTGTTAAAGATGTGCAAAGGGTGCAGTTGCACACATTTGTTGCAGTTTTTGATCACTTTTGGGAGGGGAAAGAGAAGGGTGTGTGACCTGGCCTATATGACTCATCGCATTGGTCAGGTGGAAATCTGGTGGTTGGCAAGCAATTCAAACTTAATGTGTGATTCAATCGGCTTTCAAACAAAGCTGTAGCTAATCGGGGATGACATAAAGTATAAAGAGCCTCAAATACTATTAACAATATTGTAACCAAACAATGTTGTTGAAGACAATGTTATAGAAGGTCTACTGTACTTAAAATGCAAACATCGTGTGCAGCCAGTCAACATTAAGAGTGGTGTGTGTGTGTAATGAGTTGGTTCAAAAGTTTTCTGGTTTCAGTTGGCCAAATCCCTCCAACTAATATAAAGCTATCAGCCCTGGTGAATAAAAAAACAAAGAATATGTTTACAAGCCAATTCTAGTCAGTATATGCAAAAGATTGTCACGCATCAGCTTAAAGAACCAGGATTTTCTGGAAGTTACGATAAATAAAACATTTTAGCATCTGCTAACCAATGCTTGTGGTATGTCAGTAATTGCTTGGTTTCATCTCTTGACTATTTTACAGGTTATCAGGTTATGTAAGTTTGTTTTTGTAAGTTGTTAGGCTATGAGAGCCCCATTTCTTAAAGAAAAACATGGATTCAGTCAATATTGACAGCAAACAAATATCTATGGATAATAAAGGATAATAATTTACACTTTGGCATGATGTTAAAGAAGCACAAAATTGTATTTAAAAAATCACATGTGCTTCACATAAAAGCAAAAATGGATTCTGCAAATGTAGAGCTGTGTCTGCTATATGTAAAAAATTTAATGGAAAAATGTTGATAAAACAAATGTTTGAAAAAAATATATATAACATAAAATCAGAAATTAAGAAAACTATTATATAAACCAACGAGAAACAAAAAAAAATTGTCTACAAGATTTGGGAAAGGTGTATGTCGGACCTAGTGCCGTCTCAGACTAACACAATATTTGCCAAAATTACAGGTAAGCTATATTATATTTTTATCACATGTAAGCTAGGTTGGGTTAGTTGGTATACATGTGTATCTTTGTTGCAGCTACACTTGATTGAAATGCCCAATAACAGAAAAGAACCATTTTCAACATTAAAAGATATAAAATAGCAGATCTCTTCCGTGGCATATCAAAATACACTGCAATATTACAATCTTAGCCCTGTCAGACCACAAATATTCCTGGTCAGGAACTCAAGAATAATGTTGTACTTATAGATGTTTTGTGTCTATTTAAAACTATTGGGTGACCTGGTGGTCTAGGGGTAAGGTGTCAGACTTCTATGCTGGCGGCCGGGGTTCAATCCTCGGTCCCAGCAAAGATTTATCTGATTACCAAACCCTTCCTTCACCTCTGACAAGACATCTTGTGAATGTGAGGAATGCCAGGCCTCCACCGTGGTTCGGATTCCACGTTAAACTGTAGGTCCTTCATTTCATCTCACAATCACCCTACCATTACACATTAGCGTAAGTGCGTATAACCCGAATGGGTAGTAAGACGCGGTGCTAATAATAATAAAACTTTTTTTTATATAATTATTATTTGATTCAGATACAGTTTCTGTTGGAATTGCTGATGCTGGTACAGCTACTGGAAGCAGCTCATCAATACCAGACACAATCATTAGGCCTACGACTCCACAAAAGCATACTGTGCCTAACACATCTCTCCCTACAAGGAAGCAGTTCAAGGAAGTCACAGGTTGTTTAGCAACATAAACTGATGAGACAAAAAACTTCCAACAGCTTAGTTTCAGAGATAAGTGCTTCTTGAACAGCTGAAATTAATTAGGATGCCACAAAAAGAGATTGAGGAACAGAGAACAATTGCTTCTCAAATATACTTTGTAGATGAAGAAACAGTAGTTAATAAAAATTAAAAAGAAAGACTATCTTACTTGAGCAATAAAATGTATTAACTACATTATGGTATGGATAAAAAACTGTAATTCATAAATTAACATTGCATTATTTATTTATTTATGGATTTTTATCAATATTATTCTGAAATTATGTTAACATGCTTTGGTTATCTCTTACGTTCACACAGGATCTGGATTATACGAGTCAGTGGAGGGTACACTTCATTAATAATAATAATAATAATAATAATAATAATAATAATAATAATAATACTTAGCCCTGTGTCTTACTACCTGTTCGGGTTCTATGCTTACATATTAATTACGCTAATGGTTTAGGAATTGGGAAGGTACAATATTAAAGTGAACCTGCATTTGAATATAAGGAGTGTGGAAAAACATTCAGGGAAAATCACCCCCAGTTCACCTGAGCGAGATTCGAACCTTGATCTCCCTGTCCTCGGCAGTTTGCTCAATACGAGACTTGCGTGTTAGCTAACTAAGGCACAGAGGCGGGTATGAACTTCATTCAAATAATGTGAATCATTATTTATTAATTGTAGCATCTTAACATAAGCTACAACCAGTCACTAAATTATTTCCAATCATATCCCACCAAAACTTAAATTATATAATGATCTAAGCTCACCGAACTCCATTCCACTGTGTGCATCTAAAGTTGACTATCTCCCATGCAACACAACCAGCTAACGCGGACGGGTGGTCAACTCTGGAGGTGCAAGGGAATGGGCCGGGCCAACTTCAAGTTATCGCTAAGGCCGCCAATAAATGTGTAGTATAACATTTCCGGCACTATATATTTCCACGTTGCCAAGAAGAATCTGTTCTAAGGCCTTACAGGGCCTTCGCGTCACATGTTCCCCGTTCACTAATACCCCTTCGGCTCTCTTTTTCTCTATTTGTGTCTATCTTGTGTGTACCTCTCTGAGCAAATAATATTGAATAAATACTGCCAAGAGATTGGAGGACGAATCACTCTTGGAAGGATATCTATCTTGGGCATGTCTACATGTTCCCAAAACAAAATATAAGATCTAAATTAAGTTTTGGCCTTTGTAAGTATAATTCTTTTTCGGCTTTAAATTGTAGTAAAATATTTAGAGTCCTTCCAAATTATATTCAATATTCAGGGTCCGTCCAACTTATTAAAATTGTAGTAAATATTCAGAGTCCTTTTACAAGGAAAAGTATGTTGTATGTTCAGAATCCTTTTATAAGGAAAGGTATGTTGTGTGTTCAGAATCCTTTTATAAGGAAAGATATCTTAAATACTCAGAGTCCCTTTTACGAGGAAAGATTTGTTAAATATTCAGAGTTCTTCTGACTTATAATAAATATTAAGAGTCCTTTTACAAGGAAAGGTATGCTATGTATTCAGAGTATTTTTATAAGGAATAAGCGTATAAGCCGAACGGGTAGTAAGACACGGTGCTAAATAATAATAATAATAATAATAATAATAATAATAATAATAATATAAGGAATAGTATGCTAAATATTCAGTCTTTTTACAAGGAAAAATTTGATAAATTTTCTGAGTCCTTCTAACTTATATTAAATATTCAGAGTCCGTCCAACTTATGGAACTTGTAGTAAAAATTTGAAGTCCGTCCAGCTTATGGAATTTGTAGTAAAAATTCAGAGTCCTTTTATAAGGAATAGTTAGTATGTTAAATATTCTGAGCCTTTATTAAGGAAAGATATGTTATATATTCAAAGTTTTTTTACAAGAAAAGGTTTGTTAAATATTCAGAGTCCTTTTTTAGTCATTCTGAACTATAAATAAAACTAATAATATTGCAAGGTAAATACCTAAGATGTTTTCTATTGAATCATATATATATATATATATATATATATATACACACCTTGTTTATCAATAAAACTCACATTCATCTATTTAACTCTTGACATGTTGACTTCTATGTTTATTTAACCAAATATTCTCACCTTCCTGGTAATATTCTTTAATAATTTTTTTATTGTTGGTAGCACAATAATGCTGAGAGAGTTCCGTGGAAATATGAGCATAAATATGATTTAATAATATATACTTTTGAGTGTCCTATCTGCTCACTATGCATTTATTCTCCCCTTGTTTTACAACTTTATAGCTTTGTATGCCTGCCTTTGTTGTGGAGGACGAAAAAGGGCTACATTATGAAGTCTTTGTCCATCAAATACTCAGCTATATTAAGTAGGACAACACAAGACACAATTATACTGGGAAATGACTAAGTTTCTTTTTACTTATTCTTTAAAATTCGAAATCTGGCTTTAAATTGATGACAACAACTCTCAATGAATCCCTCTTGGTATAGAATATTGTATTAAATTTAATTTGTTATTTGTTCTGTGGGTTCCTCCATGGGACCATGAGCCAAGGACATAATGGGTAGCTACGGTCGTCCCCTAACAACATGCAGTCTGTTGTTAAATTATGTAATAATTTAAATGTTTCAGATTTTCAAATATTCAGCTGCCGTGGACACTTCCTGGCTGTGTATCAATTCTAACGAAGATCTCACTAGCATCATATCACATGTAATTGCAAATTTATGATTGTAAATCAATTCCTGTTGACATATTCATCCCCATTTTCTTAAAATTTTGGGATTTCAACATGTGTGCAATCTATATTACCTATATCAAATGGAAATTCTTATTTCTGAGCAACTTTTCTTTGGCAATATTTAATTAATTAGGGAGCTTTGGAGTTGTATCCATTTATCAGCAGTTAACAGTATTATATTTGTAACTTCTCTTACTATTTTTCTCATCGTAATCGGATATATGCCAATTTCTTCTCCAACTTATTTTAGTATTGTATGATAATAAAATTTCATTCGGTCTTTTGAGGTTTTTTCTCCCATTTCATATCATATAAGAAATAATCACTTAACCGTTGTACATTAACCTCATCAAAAAGATTTAATGTTTTGTAATCATATTCATTAGTATATTATCTAGTCCAGTTAACTTTAATTTTACTGATGTTTATAAAAGCTGCCATGAATGGAAACCCCCTTTTAAACTCTTTCTAACCCTCAAACACGGAGTGAGATACCTTAATAATGTCTTAGATTATGTGAGTAAATATTATAATCTGCTAAACTTTATTCATTAGATTCAAAACATATCCATCAACAGTGTCAGCATATGCTTTAAATTTCCACTTTTTTTTTTGACAGATATGCTTCGAGAATAAGAGATAACAAGTCAAAGAACAAGCAAATTCTTATATTTTCTAAACATAAGTATATTTTTAATGTTTATTCATCAGGGCCATGCATACTCCAATAGACACAAATGTTAAATCACTAACTAGTAATTTGTAAATTACCAATTTTTAAACAAAATATAATGAACTTGACATACTTAAAAACCATATTCATAGTCATAATTATATAGAAAACTATATAATTTTTATGTGTTCATACAATATTTTTCATAACACAGAAAACTAAGAATGGAATAACCCAGGACCTAATTTCTTGGAATGAAGGTCCTTAAGAACCAAATTGACTTGTGTCAAGTTCGCAAGAGACTAGTTTGCTGGTGATGATTTTGTCGAGGTTCAAAGCATCTTGGCTAGGTGTACTGGGTGGGGGTAGTTCTCCACATCCAAGTTTTCACTGTGAATTTTCCATCCCTTTTCTGTGCTAATGAGCCTCTAAGTTAGCATCGAAATCCATACCCCTTAGAATAAGTTGTTAATAACCTTGATGTGGAATGAAAAAAAATTTCTTTTGTATAAACCTTTGACAATTTTATATTATTAATTTGAAAAATATGCTTGTAAATGGCTACTCAATGGTTTAGAGTGCTACTGCTCTATCGAATGAGCTATCCAAGGACTTAACCAAGATACATTTTTTCAAATATGTATCAAACTCTTGAGCTATGAGTATTTACTTCTACGAAGAACCCACTAATGAATTAATAAGTGATTTTTGATAGTTGATTATACTTTGAACAGCACACAGTTTAAACATCATACTCTTGTTTAGACCAATTTTATAAATAAAATGTAATATATATTTGTTTTAATTGTTGGTGTATGTATATTAAAAATACATGGTTTCTACTATTAAAATAAAGGAAATAAAACATGTATTTAAAAAAAAAGAGAGAAAGATTGTGTTATTTTTTTATGCAAGTACTTAAATTTTGAACTTCGAGCAGAGATTTCATTAACGCTCAGGATCAAGATTGAAAGTTTGGCAGGCTGACATATTCATATGTCCTCTTGGTGTATGTAAAAAAGAAATTTTTAAAATTCAATAGTAAGTATAGGCGATTACATTTGGATAGTATCAGGGACACCAGGGATGGTAATAAAACGTGGTGGTGGTTGTTTAAGTGTGAGAGAAGAAGTATAGCAGAGGTGAGGTTTATATTTGTAAGGTCAACCAGAAACCTGTGGAAGATTTAAGGGAAGCTAAAACTAAAGAGATGCTGGAGGTTTCAAAACTAAAGAGATGCTGGAGGTTTCAAAACTAAAGAGATGCCGGAGGTTTCAACACTAAAGAGAAGCCGAAGGTTTCAAAACTAAATCATGGATTCAGCTTAATGCATTATTTTAAAATTAATTACGTGTAAAGGTGTTGAAACGTCTTTATGATGACCAGGATGTGAAAGCCTGACTTTTAATCAAGGTTTATAAAAAAAACCGCTTCTGATAAACCAAAATGTCTTAGTCCAACTGAGCTTCTTGCACTATCTGAAGTCAATATGTAGAGGTTACAGGCTCAATGTTACACTTCTACACCAACATATTCGTGACTGCTGGCTATCATTTTGTAAGTGATGGGTCTAAGCGAGACACTCAAGAAAACACAATCAATCACATACACTACTGTCGGTTTATTTCTTAAAGCAATCTGCTCTCAATCATTGTCATCGAACTCATGACACCTTCTGACGAATGCTTCATTCATTCATCCATCCCCGGTCAACATATCGCTTGAGATCTCTAACTTCCCTTGGCAGCAGTGGGATCATAACTTGCTAACCACTGTCTTAACCATTGTGTAACCAGTGTCTAACCAATGTCTTAATCATAGTTACGCTCATGGTGCATGAGGCACGCCATTGCTAAACGACCTCATCTTAATAGACACTTGACAACTGTCTACAATAACTGTCTGGAAATAACTGCCCAGAGATCTGCTCTAGGATACATGCTTGCGAGAATTTTCCAACTAGGAATAAATGGCCTAGATCCACGTCATCCAAACACCATGTGATGCTTGCACATTGCTTCTCACAGATTCAATGCTTTCCCACTGGAATCAACAGTTATGGACCTACATGCGGATTGCACAGGAAATATCTCACATTTCAGATACTTGACCCTACAAATACAAGCTGACCGGTGATAGTTGAACTTACAATAGATATCAAACATGGTGAGAATATATCACTAGATTGAGAGCCTCACATATGCTTATTTAAATTTTATTTAGTTTAATGAAAATATTTTTTCTATTTGTATTATATTATTATTATTATTATTATTATTATTATTATTAGCACCGCGTCTTACTACCCGTTCGGGTTATACGCACTTACGCTAATTTGTAATGGTAGGGTGATTGTGAGATGAAATGAAGGACCTACAGTTTAACGTGGAATCCGAACCACGGTGGAGGCCTGGCATTCCTCACATTCACAAGNGGCACTCCTCACATTCACAAGATGTCTTGTCAGAGGTGAAGGAAGGGTTTGGAAATCAGATAAATCTGTGCCGGGGCCGAGGATTGAACCCCGGCTGCCAGCACAGAAGTCTGACACCTTACCACTAGACCACCAGGTCACCGAATATTTTTATTATAAAACTAATATATTTTCCATGATAGTTTATGCAGAAATTCCTATACAACACTAACACAAACATAACTAAGAGAAAAAGGGAGTTGATTTAACTTAAAACTAATTAAATTTTAAATGTGGTAAGGTCATTGATGAAGTGAATTATTTAAATAATCATTTTTCATTTCAACATGAATAAGCACACCTACTATAGTGAACAAAATAAAAACGACCCATGTAAACATCAGTTTTTAAAATTATTACTGCATATCAACTTTTAAATATTTAAAATAAAATAAACCAAGTTTCGGCAACGGTAATCGACTACAAATAACTGGCATCGACATGATCAGCAAAAAATCTGATTTATCTAATCTAAAAACAAGGTACACACCAAACTCACAGACTACAGGTTAAAATGGATTTACTCCATGGGAGAGCATGAGTTCTTGAACATGGGTATTGCCAGGTGCCATCAAAGGGCATTAAAAAAAGAAAATTTTAAGAATGGTTTCATTAAGGAGAAGACAGAAATAGCCTTCTAGAGTAAATCGGCCAGCTTCCACAAAGCTAAGTTTATGTAGCAAACCAACCCCACGCCCTCTTAACATAATCCTATATCACAACAGAACTTACGCAGACAGCACATTACAATTACAATGATCCCTTTATGATGAATATGTTAAAAGTGAAACATTAACAACTGCATATTTGGAAGTGCTTTTATCGCTGAGCATTGACACTAGAGAGCCCCAGTGTTGATGGCCTCAACCTGGCTCAAGGAACATGGCAAAACTTTAGTAAGGCTAAGGATCTGGTGTCTTCCTTGTCTATAGCCCAGCTCATATATATATATATATATTAGGGGTTTGTGAGCTTGGGTTTTTTAATTTGAGTATTTCTAAAAATTCCCTGAGTTCGAGTATATCATAATTTTAGAATGTTAAAAATATATAATTGTTTATTTTAACTGTAAATATTACATCATTAAAATTTGAGATTTAAAAAATATACTAAAACACATGTTCTTAAAATATGAATGACACTAATTTTTATAAATATGAATACTTTCGGAAAAAAAGTTAAATGGAAATATCGGTTTTTAAATTAGAAATAACCAAAAAAACACAATTTAAAAATAGGAACAACATTCAAATAAAGCTATAGGGCCTAGTAAAAAGAATAATTAAAATGGTTTCAACACTTATGTCTTTAAGGACATTAAAATTAAACTAACAATTATTTTTAAAAAATAATGAAATGAATAATTGCATGATGGCTTGGAAATGTACAGTAAGATAGTAGTGTAGAAACACTGGACAGTGATGTAAAGTAAGTGATAGTGAAGGAAGCCAACCTGAAAGGATAGTTAGGTTAGGCATAGATAGGGACATTGACACTTCTCTCTTCATGTCTTCTTAAACGTTTACACTTCCCACTTCTTCAAAACTTCCACAGTTGCATTTTATTTTGAATTTTCAGAAATATTACTTTTTCATTAATGTCTCTTCATATGATAAATATTTCCGAAAACTCAAAACAATATGAAACTGTGGAAGTTTGAAGAAGTGGGAAGTTTAAAAGTGTACAAAGAAAATAGAGAAGTGTGTTTATTTATATTTAGGCCTAACATAACTATCCTTTCAGGTTGACTTCCTCCACTATCACTTTACATTATTGTAGTGTGTTTCTACACTGTCTTGATAAAAAGTTAATAAAACTGAAGTTTTAATAAGCTAATATTTCCCCAAAATATGCTTCAGTGATGTAATTTACTGTTATGAATGTGAGGAAATGTGTTGTGGAGTGATTGGCTACACTGGGATATACACACCAATGTGAAGGACAGTGGGTGTGGACAAATGTGGACAGTCAGGAAAGTGAACTCCAAGAGTTTTCATTGCAGTGTTTAAATCTACAATTTATCATGTGTGTATTATGTGCAAGGTAGCCTCCAAGATTGTCTATAATAAAACAGTGGCGACGAGGTGTGAAAAGAATCAACATACATTTTGTTTTTCGCCTGGATATTTTCCTGGCGAACAAAATTCCCCTTAATGGTGGATAGGGAGGAAGGGGCTTCTGATTGTGTTACTGAATCAATTCCCAAGTTTAATATCGAAAATGATGATCCATAAGTCCAACTGGAAAGTTTACTTAAAAAGATTAAAAAATAAGTTTAGGATTTACAATGTACAGGAAGATAAGCAGACTTTATATTTATTAGATGCCATCAGAGAACATGCATACGAAAGGTTATGTGATCTGTGTGAGCCAACTGAACCAGAGTCTAAAACAATGGAACAACTTGCAAATATTTTGACTAAATTTTTTCAGCCAGAACCGAATACACTGGCAGAAAGGGTTAAGTATCAAAACAGGGTGCAAAATGAAGGGGAATTACTAGCTGATTTTGCAGCTGATTTAAAAAAACTTACGTGTTATTGTAAATTTCCAAATGATTGGTTCGATGACGCCCTTTGTACTCAATTTGTGCACGGATTGTGTTCTCAAGATCTTAAATTTAAACTAATGGAGGCTTCCCACAGTTAATTTTGGGTCTGCTGTTGAGTATGCTAGTTCTTCCTCTAGTTTACGTCTTTCGGTCCCACAAGATGATATTTGTACCACAAATGTCAATGTGTTCAAAAGAAAGTTCAGAAACAAAGATTATATAAATCCAGTAAGGAAAAAATACATTGCATACAATGTAACTTTACAAATCACGATTCTGGTAACTGTTGGTATCGAAGCACTTCTTGCCGTATTTGCGGGGGCAAAGGCCATATGCATGTGAGAAAAAAAAGCTACCAGTAACACAAAAAGTACTTATCCAGATAAAAAATTGAGTTACTCTAAAAGAAATAGGGCTTTATACCAGGTATGCTCAGAGGATCAAACATCTGATGGAGAAAGTAGCTATTTAAATGAAACTTCTGGCGTGTTTTTTGATATTTTTCATATTAAAAATTCAGTGAAGCCTAATAAAATCATGGTACAGCTAACAGTAGATGGAGTAAATATGGCGTTCCAAGTTGATACCGGGCCACATGTAACATTAATCAATGAAGCTATCTTTAGGAACAAGTTTCCAAATAAAGAAATTTAACCCACTACAGTAAAATTGCGTACCTATACTGGTGCACACATATCATTGTTGGGTAAAGCTAATGTCCTAGTTAATGGAAACAAATTGGATTTAAGCTTAGCAAAGGGGGATTTTGCCACCATAGTAGGTCTTGAGTGGTTACGAATCCTTAAGTTAAATTTGACAGAACTTTTAGGAACTGTAAACATTATCGATAAACCTTCAAGAACTCCCAACAAAAATGAAAATCTACAGAATATCTTAGTAAAATTTGAGAATGTTTTAAGAAAAGGAGTAGGTAAAGTCAAAGGAGTGGTGGCTCAGATCCAACTTAAACCC
This sequence comes from Timema monikensis, assembly GCA_902151445.1. Classification (NCBI taxonomy): domain Eukaryota; kingdom Metazoa; phylum Arthropoda; class Insecta; order Phasmatodea; family Timematidae; genus Timema; species Timema monikensis. The sequence goes on from CABFVZ010001012.1 coordinate 162,317, forward strand.
GACTCTGTTCCAGTGTACAGGAGACATCCTAATGTGGCCTACTCCCTTGTTCCTAAGATGGAAGCAGAATTGGATCGCTTGGAATAAGAAGGTATTTTATCCAAAGTTACCCATGCAGACTACACTACTCCAGTGGTTCCTGTAATAAAGAGTGACGGTACAATCAGGATTTGCGGGGATTTTAAGACAACCATCAACCCTCAACTCATTATCGAGGGCTACCCCATTCTGAACAATGAAGGTATTCTTGCAAATATAGGAAATTAGTTCATTTTATTCAAAACTTATTTTAGCCAGGCTTTAAATCATATTGAAGTTAAGGAGTTTGATCGCAAGTACTTATCAATTAACACTATAAAGGGGCTCTATCAGTATAATAGACTTCCATTTGGCATTACTACTGCCCCTGCCATATGGTAGAGAACAATTGAGGGGATTTTGAAAGATATTAAAGGAGTTCAAGTTTTGTATGATGATATCTGTGTTAGCTCTGAAACCGAAGCTCAACATTATCAGTTGCTCGAGTCGGTGTTTCAGAGGCTGGAAGATTATAACATCAGGGTTAATGTAGACAAGTGTACCTTCCTAAGATCCTCCATTAAGTACTGTGGATTTATCATAAGCAAGGAGGGTATCCACAAATGCCCTGAAAAGGTGGAAGCAATTTTGAAAATAAAGCCACCAACTTCAGTAACAGAATTAAAATCGTTTTTGGGGGCAGTCAATTTCTATGGTAAATTTGTACCAGACCTCAGTACTTTAGCCCATCCCCTTTACAATCTTTTAAAATCGGGGGTGGATTTTAATTTCAATGAAGTTTGTATCAAATCTTTTGAACAAATTAAGGAAACAATAGCATCCAACAGGGTACTTACTCACTTCGACCCAAAGAAAAACATTGTCCTCTCTAATGACGCCAGCCCTTACGGTTTAGGGGCAATATTGTCCCATTGCATGAGTGATGGCACTGAAAGGCCAATCACCTTTGCTAGTCGAGCCTGGGGGAGCAAAAGTGGAGTCAAGTAGAAAAAGAAGCATGTGCCATTATATTTGGTGTAAAAAGTTTTTTGCCTATCTCTTTGGCCATCGATTCATCTTAATAACGGACCACTATCCGTTACTATCCATCTTCGGATCATCCAAGGGTCTTCCGGTTCTGTCTGCTCTAAGACTCCAGAGGTATGTTATATTTCTTCAAGCGTTCAATTATGACATTCAATATCGTCCAGGTGCGGAGCATGGGAATGTAGACTGTTTGTCACGTCTACCTTTGCAAAACCAAGCAGAGGATTTTGTCAGGGATTAAGAAGTTTTTAGTTTAGGCCAAATCAATGTACTACCAGTTACTGCAAATTAAATAATTAGATGCTTGAATAAGGAAAAAGAAGCTGCGAAACTCATCCAAGCACTCAAATCGGGGGATACTTAAAAACGCATGAATAGAAGGAGACATCCACAGCACGAATATTCCTTCTTCCATGGTTGTCTTTTCTGGAGTCAGCGGGTGTACATACCCACATGCCTAAGATCCAGAGTATTAGATGAGCTACACAAGGGGCACATGGGAGTGGTTAAGAGCAAAGCTTTGGCACGAATTTATGTGTGGTGGTCTAAAATTGATTTTGATATTGAGAAAATGACTTCAAACTATTTTTCTTGCCAACAGATGAAAAACAACCCAGCCAAGATATCCTACCACAAGTGGCAATGCCTCTCATCACCCATGGAAAGGCTCCATATAAATTATGCAGGCCCTCTCAAAGGCATGTACTTTATTATTGTGGATGCTTTAAGCAGGTGGGTTGATGTTCACCCTGTAAAAAACCTAACTTCTACAACAATTAAACTGCTGAACAATTTTTTTACAAATTTTGGGTCTCCCCCACATCATCGTATCAGATAATGGCCCTCAAATTACTAGCTCAGAGTTCTCAAACTTCTGTTCCGAATTAGGAATCAAACAAAAATTGATTGCACCATATCATCCGGCTTCCAATGGTTTAGCGGAAAGAGAAGTGCAGACTTTTAAAGCCTCTCTCAAAGCAGCCATACTGAGTGGAAGCAATATCAGTAATGCTATAACTCAATTCCTGATAGCCTATAGGACTCCCCACTCCATCACTGGAGTATCTCCTGCATCTCTCTTTTTGGGACGTACGCTAAGGAGCCGTATAGATTTAGTAAAGCCTTTAGGTCCCCTAGCCCTTCAGCGGTGTTCAGAGGATCCGGTGGATGTCCCAAGGATTTTAGAGGAAGGATCAAACATCGCTTTCCGTTCCTACAGAAACCCTGAAAAAAGGTGGCTTTTGTAAATTGTCAAAGAAAAAAAAGTGGTTTACATTATTTAATAAAACAAGGGGATAGCACCTATTTCCGCCATGTGGATCAGATAAGGCCAGTGGGGGAGGAACTCAGTAGACAAAATATGAATACAAATAGTAGCCAGACTCCAAGATCAAATCCAAGACTATCTAGGAGGTCAATAGCAGTTGAGCCATCTGAACCCCTATTGCTATCAGCACCGTCCACTTCACCCAGGAGTCAGTTTGACTCACCCACTCAAGAGAAGAGAACCAGCCCTCCTCATGAAAGAATCTCACTCAGGAGTAAGCCTTTGGACCTACCCCAGGAGATTAGGCAGCCCATCAACGAAGAGTCAGCCTCAAGAGCTACACCAGCTCGATTGACCTCTACTAGGAGTGGTCGCGTAATTAAGCAACCTGCAAGGCTCAACCTCGGAAGAGAAGAAATTTTGTGAACGTGTTTTTTCCCCCCCTCAACGAATTCAATTCAAGTAATGTCAATTGTCGGGTGGTGGTGGGGGGGTGTTCAGACTAAGGAGTGAGGAGTTTTATGAATGTGAGGAAATGTGTTGTGGAGTGATTGGCTACACTGGGATATACACGCCATTGTGAAGGACAGTGGGTGTGGACAAATGTGGCCATTCAGGAAAGTGAACTCCAAGAGTTTTCGTTGCAATGTGTAAAACTACAACCATAGCAATTTATCACGTTTGTATTATGTGCAAGGTAGCCTCCAAGATGGTCTAGAATAAAACATTTACCCTATAATAAAACATAAGAATAATAAACAATTTGAAATTTGAAAGTGTTTCGTATTTCGTTTATTATTCCTTAGTGTAATCATGCTTGATCATGTATTCTGTTCCATTTACATTCTTCTATACACAGATGAACATGTACGTTGTATGAGCTCTCATTGGACATCATGTTATTGAGAAATTTACTTCACTTCAATTTTTAATGCTTATAAAAGTTGATGCTGATATTTTAAAATTAAAAATAATATGACTAAAATAATATTTCTAGCAAACAATAAGGAACAGTCGATGTTTTTTTAATATAAATGTGGTAAAATGTGTATTGTAATAAGTAAATATTAACATTGATTTTAGACAGGTTAACCAACATAATTCTATGACTAAGTAGTAGCTTAATTAAGCTAGTTTTGTAGTTAAACGTTTTAATATGAGTTTTAAATATCTTAAATTTGAACACATTCAAAATAATAGAATCTTGATGGTGCATTTTTAATTTAACAAAAATTATTATTTTAGAAAGGGACCAGGCAAAAGTAGTAAAAATAATAATTTAATTATTTAATAATCTATTTAGCTATTTTTATTTTCATTGCTTTGTCATGGAAATACAAGTAAACAACTTCAATCAAGGATAATTCAAAATGGACGACAATATTGAATAAATTTACCGGTCAAAAGTAGTTTTAAAGCTCTATTATGTTAATTGATATTAATTTTAACAATTTGTTAAGTAACCAAATGATTTATAAGTGGAAATGGTGAAATTATCTAAATTAAATAGTCTATGCTTACTATTGCATTTTAAAAATTGATTATTAGGTGCATCAAGCGAAAGCTTGAAAATGACGAGCCTACAAAACTTTCAATCTCGATCTCGTGCTTAGCCCTTTGAGTGCCAACGTCACTAATTATTATTATTAGCACCGCGTCTTACTACCCGTTCGGGTTATACGCACTTACGCTAATATGTAATGGTAGGGTGATTGTGAGATGAAATGAAGGACCTACAGTTTAACGTGGAATCCGAACCACGGTGGAGGCCTGGCATTCCCCACATTCACAAGATGTCTTGTAAGAGGTGAAGGAAGGAACGTCACTAAGAGCGATGCACAAAATATCTGGTGAATTGCCAGCGTCGCTCACAGCAATCCCTGTTTTTGAGCTCTTAGTTCAGTATTAAGTCAACAGATAGGGTATATTTTATTTCCACTGCATTCTCATATGTTCAAGCTACTTTTATTTGGCTTCACAATTAGAGTTTCGATATATTGAACATGAAAATTGTTTTCTAACTTTATGAGTTTTATCTTTGGCCTTGTTTGTAAACATGGCTACTAAGAGTAAATCTGGGATTCAAGACACAGAAATACTATATTTATTGATAGCTCAAGCGAGAGTGATCAATTTGTTAGTGATTCTGAAAGCAGTGATTCTGAATTTGTAAATAATGAAACTGAACAGGAATTATATTCTAGTGAAAGTGAAAGATCGGAACAAGTAGGAGCAGCAGCTGACATTGATAACACGAGAGTGAATACTAGTGATTCCTATTATAATGAAATAAATCTTGAAAATCAGGTTAATCCACCCCAACCTCTTCATATTTATGCAAAAGTACCAGGTTTAAAGTCCCCTCTGCCTCCCCATATGATTCCAAGCAAATTATTTATTTTGGACTTTATTTTACTATAGCCCTGCTAAAGTTGATGGTCACTGAAATAGCTGCTATGCATAACCCAATTTTAGCATAAAATATAAAGTTAGTTTTTTTGTGTGTAACTTTTGTTATTTACTAATTTTTTTCTGTTCTTTTCAGTGATTTATTCTATTTCAAGCTATTTAAATTTTCAAAGCTTAAAATTAATGTTAAATAAAACAGTAACAAATATTTTTTTTAATATCTTGGTAAGTGATTTTTTTATTATATTCAAAAATTAAAAAAGTATATATATAATTATATCATCGGATTGGCAAGAATGTTAGCTAGTTTATGTATAAAAGGACGAGCTCGCCTTGAAGCTCGAAATCCAAGTACTTGCAGAGCCCTATTTTTTTAATATATATATCTACACTAACACACACAAAAATGAGAATGCATAAACACGTATGCATTCATTGTTCAACGTGGGTTGGGCCAATTATGACTAATTTTTGTTTTGCAATCGATACATTTTGTTTTAGAGTAGGTTACCCAAATAATTGGTAGGTTGACTCAATTGGTGATATTCCAAGTGATTAAACACATTGTCAACTTTATGTAATCTCTTAGATAAAAACACTTTATTTTGAACAGTAGCATCGCCTGTAATATGTTGGATAGTGATTAGGGCTCTGCGAGTAGTCGGATTTCAATTTTCAAGCCGAGCTTGTCAATAAAGCTCGAGATGGAGACTGAAAGTTTTGTAGGCTCGTCAATTTCAAGTTTCCGCTTGAGGTATGATCATATCAATTTTTAAAACTAAATGATAAGCATAGGCTATTTAATTTTGATGATATCCGCAGTTTCACTAATAAATCATTTGGAAAATTTACGAATTATAAAAATTAATATCAAATTTCAAATTAATAATGAAATAGAGATCTTAAACTACTTTCGACTGATAAACTAATTAAATATTTTCATCAATTTTGTGATGGTGTGCGAAGCTTCGAAAAGTTGAAGTCGACGGTCAAATCTCCTTCGGTTTCAACTTCTACAATAACCTTGGCATAATCGAGAAAATTTCAAAGGAATGATAAAACTTCGATAAATTATTAAATAATTTAATTTTTTCTTACAACATATTACAATTTTCAATATTTGATAATATTAAAATCGTTACTAAACAGAATTTTAACAATGCCTAGTAATTTAACTACCACAATGTAATATGTAGTAAGAAAAAATTAAATGTCAGTTAATGTTAATATATTATATTCACAATTGCCAACATTATTTTGTAAAAAATAAAAATACCTATAAAGAAATAACACCATGGTCATTGGTATGAAGCAGAGAAAAGTGCTTTGGTTGTGCTATCATTGAAGCTCACGTATAACGTTTAGTCCTTAATATGCCACCTCTTTGGAATTATCTGTGAAAATTTACAAGTCCATTTTGACACAAAAGTTTTTCATAGCTTCTTTCATTTCTTTACTATCCAAAATGGCTGATACAAAAAGTAGAAAACAAAAAAAAATAATTTAATCTATAATTATTATCAGAGAAATACAAATAAAGAGACAAGCATATGTAAAGTTTGCAAAATAATATTATAAACTCCACATTGTAAGTAAAAATTAAAATATATTGCTAATTTACTAAGGTTATTAGTAAGCCTGTGTTCATTAATAATTTATATAGTCCTCAGGTACCAGATAAGGAAATTTTCCTAGTCCTTGTTATTGACAATATCTAGGAAAATAATTAATTTAAAAATTAAAAGTAGTGTTAAGTGACAACAACAAAAATCCTAGGTAAATTTGACTTCAACTTTTCTTCGCAAGTTTAAGTAATGGGATGAGAATATTCAAGAATTTTCAGGTATATGGGTCGTATACATAAAAATTAGTAAATAATTATAAGCATTAAGTAAAAGAAAATACTTAATTTCATATGCATGAGCTTTTACTAATACTAGGTAATAAAACCTGGAAAATCTTCAGTAAATACTATTAGTATTTACTGTTGTTTTATTTGTAGTGGCACCGGCAGTACAGAATGCTTGTCAAAAGATGTCAACTGGCCGGCTAGAGTAACTCAACGCATTCCATTCATAAATCTTGTTAGTGTCATATTTCTTAACATGTCGTCGTCTGATTCAGGAGAAGTGAATGGAAGTGAAGCAAGTACACAGTTAACATTTGTCTGGTTAGTGAAAGATGAACCAATCCTATTAAATAAATCACAAGTTCCATCTTTGAAAGCAGCAAAAAGTGCCGCGATGTCTACCAAGAAGACCGATAAGAACACATCAGGGAAATATGAAAGATAGTTCTGAAACTATGGGAAAAAGAACTGCTGAAACTGCTGGATTTTAAAAGGGAAAATCCATCCATTCATCAAATACCAGGTAGAATTACATCAACATTAACATAAAATTAGATCTTTAATAAAATTAATACCTGCTTCGTGGTACGCAATGTCTCACACACTACTCTTGCACTAGGCTAGGTGCTGATAACGGGGAGATCGGGATTCGATCTCGGTTGGGTGCGCTGAGGTGGTTTTACCCTAGAGGGTTTCCCACTCCAGGGTTCTTAGACATTTGAAACATAAATTTATGGGCTTTTCAAAGACTTTTTAACGACTAAAACTGTTATTTCTCATACTGCCAAAGGCTAAGCACGTCAATATAAAATATATCTGTATAAAATTTAAATAGACTGAAAACAATAACTTTTCACTAAATTTAATGAACAGATAGGATTATAAAAATAGTGATCTAACTTTGTTGTCACTTACTTCACTCTCCTTGGTTTATTGGTTAGTGCAGTCATTCTTAATTCAGTATATATTGTATGGCTAGAACAGGAATTTATGCTCCAAGGTGAATGGGAGATGAACTAATAGCTATCAGCGGAAATTTTAGTGCAAAACTGTAATTATAAGTACTTAAAGTGTTAATAGGTAGTCAAAATTCTTAAAAGAATTATTACAAACGACAATTTAGAGGCAACTTATAAAAAAAATTGTGAATGCACATGTTTTGAGATTTTTAACTATAGGAGAGTAAAGAAAACATCATATTTCATCGACAATAGCGCTAATGTGTTTGTCAGAAAAGTTAACACCATTTCCCCTTGCCTCTATATAGATCTCATCCCATGGGCACGACTATCTGAGCTGATGACACAATAACCAATAAAAAAAAAAAGAATCGGGAAGAGCAACGGAAAGTAAAGTAAACAGCAACAACAGCTAACATTTTAGAAAAGAGGATGTACTAGATATTTCACACCCAAGTTCATAATAAATAATGGTCTTTACAGCCATCCTTCACAAACATTTCAAAAATAAATTTTGGAAATTCCAAGACTTTTCAAGGTCCAGAGCAATTTAAGGACTTTTCCAGGCCTTGAACAGAGACACATTAAATTCCAGGGCTTTCAAAGACCGTATGAACCCTGCCTCTCTCCACGCAATTGCGAGTGCACTTCCCCTAAACTTAACCTTACTCATCGTTAGCCCAATAGTGTAATTAGTACATAGGCGCTTAACCCAAACAGGTAGTAAGATGCAATGCTAAAAAGTAATTTAAAAACAATGCAAAATGTAAAAGTTTTCTGGCATAAGTAAATGATAATACCCATCAAGTGTTTCTCCTCTTATTTCAGGAGCCCTGTCTACCCTAAAAAGTCAAGAGAGTGTTGAAGATAGTAGTGTTGAAACTAGTTTTCATCCCCAAGAAGGTTATAGTTCAATGTCTTGGCCCACAAAATTTAATATTCAAATACCATCAAAATCAAGTTCAGCTCAGTCAGCCTTTGAACCCCTTGAGACAGATGGTGCACGGAAGCTCTCAACAAGCCAGCTTCAGCGTTTGGTTATTTTGGAAAAATTGCACAACATTCAAGAAAAAAGACAAAAATTAAGAGAGGAACGTTTAAATGATTCTGGTAGTTCTACCTGATTATCTGATGCACCCACATTTGTAACTTTATATTTTCACTTTACAAGAGGAAATAAATAATAGTATTTATAAGTACAATTTTTTTTTTTGCTATTTCCTATTTTTCTGTATTCCTTCAATTTTTTCCTTTTATAAACGAAAAACCATGAACTAATTAATTATATACCTAAGTCAGTGGAGAACGAGTTTAAAACGCTAATTAAATATAACAAGAAACCGAGAAACCAGAACTTTTTTTCCTCAGCCTTTATATTAGTTTCCATAGAAAAAGTACATATCACAGTAGTCATGAATATTAAAATAAAATATTATAAAGTGAAATATATATTTATTATTGGTTTCATTATTATTGTTATGACCTTCCTTTTGAAAGTGGTGAGGATCAACAATTCTTATAAATAAAGTATCAATAGAACAAATTTTTACTTGAGAAATATTGAAGTAAAAAAAAACATGAGAAAGATAAACAAAAACACATGCAGTTTTGTAACTAGACAGCATTTAGTAAATTTACAATTTCATCCCTTTTCCTCACTCCAGCTTGCCTGAAGGTGTACCCTTCGCTTTCATCACCTTCATCTTCTTCATCATCAGCATTATGATTTTAATCTTCTTCATCAAATGATCGGTCGCATAGGTGCTTTGCTACATTATGTAGTACAAAACAACTTACAATAACTGAAGGGATAATATCAAGATCAAGCCGAACTTTTGAACTCAGAAGTGGGAACCTCCTTTTAACTTTTCCAAAGAGTCTTTCAATAATAGCCCTGTTTTATCCTGTATTTTGTTGTAGTTTTTCTGAACATCTTTGATGGGATTTTTGTATGGTGTCATAATCCATGGAGCAATCCCATATCCTGCGTCAGTAATTATAACTGCATGCCCTTTCTAAGGGTATATAATCTCTACTAGTCCAGATTTACACAAAACTATACTGTCATGAGTAGAACCTTTACACATAGCATCAACACTAGTAAATATTTCATTACTATTATGAGTAGCTTGAACATTAATCGAAATGCGATTTTTTTCTGTCAACTTACTAGTCAACATGCACTGATGGTTTAAGTATTTCAACATGCTTGCAGTCCAACGCCCCTATACAATATGGGAAGTTGAACGTTTCCAGCCAATCTCGCTTGGCCTTTTTATATTTCATGTTGGTTATTAGGAAATTTTATCCAGTCTTTTGATTGTTTACAGACTTTTCTGGGGACTTCCCTCACTGTATGATTCAATGTAAACTGATGCACGCCCCTTATCTCCATCAACCCCTACCTGAAACCCAGGATCACTAACATATCTTAAGAAAACCTTCATTTTTTCCTTCCGGGATAGAGCTCGTTTCATAATTATCACCTAAAAAAGTATCTGCCAAGTATCTCACACAGGATTCCTCAAACCTATAGCGTGTACAATATACACGAGTAGCACTGTTTCTTCGGGTTTTGTAAGCCTTGGGAGTATGCACTTGCATAAACAAAGCCTTGCTCATGACCGAGAGAAAGTTAAGACAGGTAACTAACAGACTTGAAATAGAACCAGTATTTACTACAAGATTTAAGTAAATACTGCATGTTATGCATACAATTTCAGGTATTTTCTGGAAAATTAAGTGCATACTATACAAAGTAGATACTTAAAATATGTATGCATATGAAATCTAGTATTTACTTAAAAAATTACTATTTAAAGAATTTACTGACCTTTATGCATACAACTAATGACATCATTTATTTTGGTCCACTTTTACAGGGGCAATGGTAGTTGTACAATTAACTTTATATGAGGCGTGTCTCAGAAGTAAAGTAATAAAGACCATACATAAGCAATTACAAAGTTTTACTTACCAAACGTTTACAGAAAATTACTTACATATGTTTAATTTTTAATTTTCACATATTCACCAAAACTGTCCAAACACTTATTGAGTCTGGGAACAGACTTCTATAACCCAGAGCCACAAAAGACTGCAGCCTGGCCTTTGAACACAGTTATGACTTGCTCTTCCAACTCATAATCGTTATCAAGTTTTTTCCCACCCAGAGATTTCTTGATTTAATAAAAGAGTTATAATCGCTAGGCGCGAGGTCTGGACGAAATAAGAGAAGATCAGAAACATCCCATTTGAAACCGTCAGGCATATTAGTTGTGACATGCATGTTGTGGACCCGAGCAATGTCTCAGACCAGCCAGATGAAATCTGTCGACATTCCCCTCTTTGTTTTGTATAGCTTGTCGAAGCCAGCAAGGTCTCACAATATTCATTGGCATCAAATATTGTGCCAGGGGGCATTAATCAACAAGAAATGGGCCTCTTCTGTTCAAGAAAGCTGTTACTATAATTTTTTGTTGTTGAAATTTTTTGTTTTAGGGGGAATGCGAAAGGTGCCATTGCAATGACTGTTGCTTCAATTTATGAGTGTGGTATGGTTGTCCGTTAACATTTTGGGGCATTCGGTGCACACACAATTTTTTTAAGCATAATCTTTCTATAAAGGCTTCTTGAATCATAGTATTAGACACTTCAGACCCCTCTCTTATCATCAAACACGATTTGCACGAATCTATCTTTCGATTTTTTGAATGTCTTCAAAGATCAAAATTGGTCTAGTGCTCCTTTGTTTGTCGTGAACATCAGTCCTGCCTTTCAAGAATTCACAACACCACTTCTTCACATTTTGTTTATTCATATTGTCACCATAAACAACAGAAATGTGTTTGTGAATTTCTTCTGGGGGTTTACCTTCTGCATTCAGGAAACGTATCACCAAGCAAACTTTGTATTTGGTGATATTTTGGGTTGTCGATGGAATTTTAATAACGTGTGAATCAAAACAAAACTATCCTCTTACTGCCACAAAAATGAGAAAAGAAATCCAAAAGGATTAAGGTCAATAGCAGTCTGCTCACAACAAGCATTTATACTCCCCAAACAGCTTGGACGCAATGTATAATTACTTTCCGGGCACGCCTTGTATAAGTGATAAAGTAATATTTTAACTATAATATGTAATCAAATTATTATTTGAAAAACATATATTTAACAGCAAAATGATATTTTCAAAACATAGGAAAAACCATAATTTAATCAATGTTGTTAAAAAATGTAGCTTTATTCCTAAATGGTTAAGGAAAGTATATTTAAAAAATGCTTATTGGCAATATGTCATATTACACTTGACTTATTACCGTACATACAACTCACCCACTACTCGAGAAATGTGTATGTTCCCCATAGCTCATGTTGATGATGTGGATCCGTGTTTCTGGATCATTTTGTCTCTGCATCACCTGAATCATTGCGCGGACAAGAGATGTGCCAGTTTCCATAGAATTGAGCCGATTATCTCCTGAAATAAATATAAATAAAATTCAATAGCATTTTTTTTACTTTATCTGTTATTAAAAATAAACTATTTGAAAATATATAATTAATAAATAAGTAAATTTTGTTTTAAATAATAGATTTAGATTTGTAATAAATATTTAATATTTTTATTTATAAAGAAGTATTAACAGTGTACATATATTAATACTAATGATCAGGAATCTGGGAACTGAACTATGTTTCTAAGAAAATTTAAAACTTTTAGTATAATATTCATTTGTTAGGAAATTATGGATAATTCCAATCATTTTTACACCATTCTATGGTCTTTTGATTGTTTCTCACAGAACCTTTTAAAGTACAAAACTAAGAAAAAGGGGGAATAGCTTGTCACCTTGTTTAAGGCTTTTGTTAATTTCAAAGCACTTTTAAAAATGCCTTTGCCCCATACACTGCTTTTGAGCCTTCAATGCACGCCCTAGGCATCCTCATAAGTTTTTCTGAAGATGTGAAAGATTTCTTTGAACACATTATAATATGCCTTCATAAAATTGACAAATAGTGTGTTTAAACTTTTATCAGATGCCCAGAATGTCTCCCTGATCTATCAGTGTAAACACATGTTCAGTTATTGACCATTCTACTCTGAAGACTGTCTGGTAGTCACCAATAATAGTTTGTGAACGAGTTAACATTTTCAAGAAAAATCAGGGATTTAAATTTATAGGTTATATTTATAAGCAGGATGCCTCGGGTAACCATCACAATCTGCTCTGATATTGTTCTTGTGAATAGGACATATAGTAGCAATTTTCCATCCTTGAAGATTTTTCCCAAGTCTCCAGTTTTGAAATAAAAAACATACTTAGGCATTATTGAGTTCACTATTTCCAATGTATGTTTAGTTGTTAAGCATGTAGTTTTAGTCTTTTTTTTATCTATTTTTATTTTTGCTTTCTTAATAAAATAAATTATAATCCTTCATTGATGATTAAAGTTTATCAAAAGGTAACTTGGCCTAATCTGTTTGTTTATTTCACATGTTTTTTTAGAAACTTAACTCAGTCTATCAACACTTTTAAAAATAACTAAAAGACACTAAAATTTTGAATGATTTGATTTTTAAACAATAATAAGAGTCTAGATTGTTTAATTTGGCTGTATTTTAACCAGCATTTTGCGAGGGGTGGTTGGAGTTGATTAAAATTGAAAGCATGATTGAAATAAATTTTAATTTACAATTTAGGCCTATAATGTGTATTTTAGGTATATTTGTTAATCATTAAAATGTCTAACAATTTGCTAGGATCCGGATTCGAGATTAGAAAATAAAATGTAGATTCTGATTCGAGATTAGAATTCAAGAAATAGTGGATTCAACCCATCTCTACAAAAAATTTAATATTTTTAAGTTGCTTTAAATATTGTTTTTATTATTTTAGTTAGTAATAAAGTGATGTTTTATCTAAGGCCTTTAACTCATTTATTTCAAAGTTTATCCAAAATAATTTTAATACTATGCTTTACCAAGTATAAAGGAAATAATAAAATACTTTCCCATATTTAATAATTATGGAAAAATCTATCTTACTAGGGTGTCTGTCCGAAACTTAAGTTGGGTACATAATTACTAGTTATTAAATAAAAGTTTAATTTCACTTAATATTACAAGTTAAAATAAAGAAGATGAGGAAAAAAATTAACATTACATTTTCATTAAGTCAAAAATAACCTTTTGAACTACCATCATAAATGGATATTCATACAAATATAAGCATTTGATATACAAAATCTATATTTTACCAGCCTCACAATATAAAATTACTGATATAATGAAGATATAGTGTATCCTACCAAATATAAATGTATATTTTGCTTCTAATCACAGACCAATTAAGTGATTTCCAAGCAATTTAATTATATTAAAAAAAAAAGTTGAACCAAACGGCAAATAACACAGACAAGGACCGACAATCCCTCAGTTTAAAAAAATGCACAGTCCTCATATCAGTCATTATAGCAAACAAATTATCACAAAAATACATGCTAGAAGGAAACATGCTAACCTCAACTCAAGATGATTTCTCAGGTATGTGAATGTGAATTCACAAAGAGTCCAGTTTGTCAATGTTAGTAACATGATATTCTATCTAGTGTACAAGTCAAGTTAGTTGCCCAATTATTTATTAAAACATACATTAAATTTTTATGATTCAATTTGAATAATATATTAAGGAAAAATTTAATCTTATAACTCATAACTCATTCTTGTATGTCTATACAGATATATTATGTAAAATAGAGTGATCAAATTGTGTATTCACAGTTAAAAGACATGCCTTATTAATTACTCAACTATACAGTGAAATTGCAATAAGTTACAATACAAAGATGGGATCTAACAAGTAAGAATATTTGGTAAAATTGTTGTCATATACTCACAAGTCTAAGCATATGTTCTTAAGGTGTCACTTTGGCAGATAGTAGTAAGGCTGATGGAATTATATTTTTCTATTTAATTTTAGTATTTTCTAAACCTAACTCTACCTTCTTACTGTGATTCCACTATGACATACACCTGGTTATTATATTTTTACTTTCCTTTAAACAATATGGAGATAAAAATTGTATTTACATAGAATGGTAAAGTTAGATAAATTAAATGAGTAACCTAATATAAAAAAAATTGAAAATGTATTATATGTGGACTTTGTTATGGACACAATGTTTAATGTAGTGCAACGAATATGTAGCCTCCAATAAAAATGGACACAAACGTGGATGCTTTCACAAATTAAGTATTACATATTTAAAATCAAGAAGTTAATCTTAATAGGAAAAGTTGCCACCAACATAAGATATTTTTATTTATTTTCCGGATAAAATATGTAATATTCAATATTCCACAGTAAAAAAAAAGTTTGAAAAACTAATTCATAGATATAAGTATATATAAAGAAAACAAACAGAATTAGCAAAAAAACACAGAATATATTCGCTCTGGATTTTACTTGATATTTAAAATACATAAAATAGGATGTAGTTCAGAATATATTCATTCCGGTTTTTACTTGATTTGCAAAGATATATAAATTCAGATGGAGCTCAATATAGAAAGGTGTAAAAACTAAAAAAAGGTTATGAATAGGTCAACAAATAAAGTTGATATTAACTTTATAAAAAAAGTCACACAAAAACCTAGAAAATGTGCTAAATCTCTTAGATATTTGAATATTATGTATTATTTTTAAATTCTTTGTTTCATTTTATATGAAGTTTATAGCCACCGAAAAGTTTGATTAAGAAATTGTGAATGACAATGTTGAATTCCCTGGAGTTTATCAATTTAAACATAGAAAACTATTCAAATGTATATTTAATTTGAAAGAAGAATCTCAAACTTTTCCACATACTTTAACGAAAAAATAATATTGAATAGTTTGTATCACCCTCACATATAAAAAGTTAAATCCATAATAATCTAAGTAAATTTGAAAAAGAATTGGGCTTCAGAGCTAAATTTATAGATAAAAATAAACAAAAACAACAATGTAAAATAATCCAGGCCCTGTCGGCCAGCCTTGTTTAATTTTAAAGGCAGGAGTTCCAAATTATCAAATTTGGGGTAGGCAATCTCACAATATATGGCTATAGTGGTAAACTCTCTTGAACTAAGTCTGGCAGTTGAGTTGTACTTGACATGACCAACCACCCTGCACCCTCATTAAAGCACAAAATCAAAACTAAAAGTGCTGGCAAGACATGACTAGGAGGGTTATTAGTATGTATTTAAAAGAGTAAAGCAGTTGATTTGAATATGGGATGATTTACCACGTAGGCATTATTACAAAACAATAATCAATGTAGTAGGGGGACTAAGGAGCTTTATAAGGGTGGAAGGCTCAATCGAGTCTCTTGTACTAAGTTGGGCAATTGAGTTGGATATGTCATAGCTCACTATGTACTACCATTTTAAAATGAGTTTCAAACTAGCAAAGTCAAGCCGGCTGAGAAAATGTCTAGTATTTTTTTTATAAGAGTGGAATTTTGGATTCTCTTGAAATAGGTCTAGTGGCTGAAGTACATAGAACATGACTCATCATTTTCACTTATTAAAGCAATGTGTGGGCAGATTTTTTGGAATATTTGATTTTGTAGTAGTTTTTACTATTGGAAATGGCCTGAGATTCAGATCTCTTGAAAGATAAGCATACTATTAATTTTGGTTTGTTTACTTTAAGGAACACAGCATTATAGAACTACAATATTTAAATAAATAAATCTAAAAACAGTGAGTGTTGTTGTTGTTGTTAGCACCACGTCTTACTACCCATTTGGGTTGTATGCACTTACGCTAATGTGTGATGGTTGGGTGATTGTGAGATGAAATGGAGGACCTAAAGTTTAACGTGGAATCCAAACCACAGTGGAGACCTGGAATACCACATATTCAAAAGTTGTGATTAATACACGTGTCAGAGGTGAAGGAACAGCTTGGCAAGAAGATAAATTTGTGCCGGGACCGAGGATTGAGCCCCAGACCCCTAGTAGAGAGGTCCGACATCTTACCCATAGACCACCAGGTCACCAGTACTGTGAGTATTAATGTGATCACTTAAAATTAACTTGATAATCAAAGAATTTTCCAATGTTCTTAATATCCTAACCTAACATGTCACATGAATATGTCCAAGTAACTTGGTGTAGAAACTTGCCATGATAGGGTGAGTATGAGCACTACTCCTTTAGTTATATAATTATATGTGCAAGTGTGACACTTTTTTATATTATAACCAAGTCAGATAAGTTGTTTTGTAGTGATTGCATATGGTTTAATTATGAAAATGCTATTTTATTGACATAAATTATTCAGTTATTCTGGCCCTTATGAGTATAGCTACCCTCCAGGATTAGTTAAAAGTCAGAGCTGGAGGGTATATTTTTAAGAAGGGTGGTGTATGTTCCTAAAAATGTATGAACATACAAAAAAACAAAAATAGCAAAGATAGTGATCAAAATCAGCTAATGGAAATATATGCATAGTTCACTATATTTTCTCCAAGTTATTTGACAAAATAATAAATAAATTTATATATAATAATATGATCAACAGTTTTTCCAAGTATCTTTTCTTTTTTATGTTTCATTAAACTAGTTCTTTCCCAGCCCTCTTGCCACATATCAACCTCATGTTGATGCTATTTACTTTTTCGATAAAAAAAACTTTTGATGTGTGTCAACACAATATTTTTCAAACATTTTAACTTTGGACTTTCTAGTTCTATGTTAATTGGTTAAGTTACAATCTGCCGATATAAATTGTTGTTAAAATCAATATTGATATAAAACTAATTTCCAGCACTATGTATTGTACAATTAAGGTAAAATTTAAGTAATCCATAATTTAATGTGCTTGTTCTAGTAGCACATAATTATATTTGAGAATATTTAGCCGCAGACACTAGTCTAGCATTATTTTTATGCAAGTCTTTTCTTGACAATCTTAATAAAGGCTTGTGTTTTCTTAAAATAATCATATTATTTTGTCCGTTTATGTAGTGATGAAAGTTACTTGATCTTAAAAAAAGGCTTGTTTTGTCTAGATGTCCACTCAAGTACTCTTGCCTTAAAGGCGTTTTTGCTAATGAGAAGTAGCTCTCGAAAATGCAGGAATAAATTTACTAATAAAGTTAACAGTACCTAGAAACCTTTGAAGTTCTCTTGCCTTCTTGTTGGGACTTCAATTGTATCTATCACCTTTACCTTTGCAAGATTTAGTTTACATTAGTCCCACTCAGAGTGGGAATTAGACCCATGTACTGTACTTCTAAAAATTTTTATCTTAATTTATTTTCATTAAATTCTAAATAAGTTGTTAATTTTCGCCCTCTTTAATAGTGCTTCCAAATTTATATCATGCTCTTTTTTAGTGGAACCCGTTACAAGGTATCATCAAACAGCACTTGAACTCCTTCCAAGTCACCATTAAGCTTGGTATTTTTCTATGAAAAATTTCAGGGAAGCTTGACCACCCATGACATTCTCTTGTGGCAATACCTCCCAAATAGTGTATTAATGGGACACACCTGACTGGATTATTCATCGAGCTCGACTGGTGGAACCCTTCCTTCATAATGAGAACAGTGAACATGTTCCTCCAACTGAGATTGGATTTTAACTCTAATTGTGTGAGAATTGTATGTCAAATGCTTTCATTTTATGTACTTATTTAATGGCAATGGATTCAAGCTTAAGTGAACTGGTACATTTTATCACAAACTCATGAACCCAATTTTTACCATAATGTCTAACTTTATATGACGTCTAAGTCTTTTTTTAGTTTTTCCTTAATACATATTGGTAAGTGGCACACTTATTTTAATACAGGCACTGCATCCTCTCTCAATGATATTTTAACCTTGGACTGAAATTTCCCAAGACCTTTTAAGATATCCTTATGTTTCTCGCTGAATCACACTGTTTTACCATTACTTCTAATACTATTCTCTTCCCTAAAAAACCAACAAACAGATAATCCAACAAACAAAATTGGAGTTATGAGCTTGGGTTTTTTAATAATTAAAATAATCATTGAAATCTTCCCCATAAGCATGTATAATTTTAATAAATTTAAACAATTCCTTTGCCAAATTAACTGTTGGTACACAATATTTATCGAAAAGAGTAATAACGTTTTCAAAAGTTAACATAACCTCTGTAAAAGTGCTAAGAATATTGAATCCTCTCCCATGTGAGTAAGAAGCAGTGCAATCTTCAGTTATTTGGCCTTAAATGTTGTTTTACCTGAATCACTCATATTTAATTTGAACTTTTTGATCCATTTATGCCACTTCACAGCAAGGGTTTTATCAAAGTTGAGCACTGGCAGCTTGAATAATGTGTTTGTATTCAAATCTGTGTTTATAACATGAGGAAATGGATGTCTTTATAATTATTAAGTAATCCCCGTCCACTAATATGCATGGTACTTTTATTACTACTTGACACTATGTATTATTATTATTAAAGGATTTTGCAAATAATTGTCGGTATTAGACTCGTTTGCACACTTATTGTTTTATTATGCTTGACGGTCGTTAAAAACCAACTAAATACAGAGCAAGTAACTGACTAGGTCAAGGTTGTATTAGTGAGGTAGGCCAACTATAGTCTGATTTTAGTTGAAAGAACAGTTTAGAAAATTCAAACACATTTCTTTGTGACCAACATTGGTAACATTTTACTATATTGTTTTTTTAAGGTATTGATAATATCTATATAGATTGACAGCTGCAGATAACCTGACTTGGATTTATGAATATATTTTAATACATTTTACTAACTTTAGTAACCAACATTAACTGTTCTTCCTACCAAAATCGGGTTATAGCATATAACTACAATTACAATGATTGTAGTCATCAAAAGTGCTGCAAGGCGTACACCTACACTCTATAACAGCAAGATTTTTGGAGCATTGGTCAAACATTTCCTTGGTTAACATCATTTCTATCATCTCCTGTTTTATTTTTGCATAGTTTATGTGTTTGTTTTTAGTGTCCTCTTAATCTTGAAGTAATTTTTCTCCAAGCCTCTACCAGATAGCATCACTCTGCTTTGTAAAAAATTTTGTGACTCATCACTTCCATACACTAGTTTATTGTAGGCTGCTATTCGAATTCCCTTCAAACCATCAAAGTTTTCATGGACGAGGTCTCATTGCTACTCCTCACTTGATACGTGTGTGTTAGATGGTATCTTAGCCATTTTTATTCAGGAAAATATGTCCAAAATGTTTTTAGATAAAAAAAAATTCAATTTCATTTTTCCAGGATCAGCCTTTGTTATTTACTACTAAAGAGTCTCCCCTTTGTTAAATTTTGTATAGTTTTTTCAATAGTCGGAATTTGAAATTTATATATTTTGAGCTGCATTTCAGTTTCTTGAATCCAAATATACTTTAAGTTTGCATTTTTGTTAACAAACTTAGTTGCTAATTCATTTGGTTGCTTTTTTAACTTTTTCTTTCATAAAGTTTATATGATTTTAAGTTTTAACTTAAAACTATTGGAATGTGTCACACTATTTTATCAGAGTTATAGAGGAGTCTCTTTCTTACGTGCATTCAACATTGGAGTGACCTGAACCTTTAATTGCATATCTGTATTTATTTTCTACATACTAGTTTGTTATTTGGTTTCCATAAATTCCTTGCTTATTAGGTGAATGTTCATTTTGATCAGACTTAGCCTACTAGAATCTTCTGATCCTTTTGGGAGTTATTATTTGTTTTAATTATGTAAAAAAAAACACTTTTATTTGGTGTTAATAATTAAGATACAATGAATATAGCCCGTATACACCTAAAGATGGTTTAATACACAGTATCACCATTGTAATATTTCAAAATAGTTGTTGGTTTGGTCAACTAAAGTGTATTATTCCATTCTATATGTCTAGGGCCTTTTCTCTCATAACATAATTTATTAATTATTTGACAGGTAGCCTTGGCTTATTTATTTCCTTAATTACTAGTTTAAATATTTCTTAGTTTACGTGTTGTTTTTAGTACCTTCAGATGAATCTGTTTTGGATTCACAATTCATTGACCTCTTAGCTTTACATTATTTACTCAATCAATTTATATTTGCATTTTTGACATTTCCGTTTGTGTTTATAAGTTCCTATTCAAACCATTTGTTTTTGATTCTGTTTTTCTCTCTTTCAAAAAGTCTACCTAATCAGATGTAGGGCTATGGGTACTATTTTGATACAGTTTTGATTTTGAAATCTAGCCATAATGATTCGATACCGCAAACGTTAATTATATATTATTTTCCAAGTTTAGAATTTAGAATATGTTTTAAATATATGAAATTACTCTTGTTCATTTTATCTATGTATTTTGATTAACATATGGTTTAATATGTTATTCACAGTAAAAAATTCTGTTTTCAAGATATGCAAATCACCTAAATTTAAATACACTTAATCCTATCTTCAATGTAAAATAGTTATTAAGTAAGCGTATAACCCAAACGGGTAGTAAGACGCGGTGCTAAATAATAATAATAATAATAATAATAATAATAATAATAATAATAATAATAATAATAGTTATTATGTACATTTTCATCTTCTTTTATTATTCAAGATTTTGTTTCCAGATTTATAGAAATAACTTAAAATTATCTTATGAGATTTGATCCACAAATTTTAATTGGTAGAGGGATTTAGTATGGCTGTCAATATTTAATGTGTGCTATAAATCAAGGCATACCCAAGTATTGTAGGTCATGTGCAACTAGAAATAATTCTCCATGCTCCACTTCTTACTATCCTTCTCATCTATCTGCATATTTACACTTAGGGGGTAGGATGAGGAACATGTTTCAAAATAATGGAAAATAAAATGAAAGTTTTGGATATTAACATGTTTATCAATTATATGGTCTTTTTGAAATATTTTACTTTAAATTATTGAAATTAATATTGTCTAAGACACTAACTTCAATAATTTAGTAAATTTTCCTTCTTTAAAATTTAAGCATTACTAAAGTATAGCTCAACTCAAATTGTAAATACTTTAATAATGCCTAAATTTTAAAGAAGGAAAATGTATTAAATTATCAAAGTTAGTGTCTTAGACAATATTAATTTCAATAATTCTAAGTAAGATATTTAAAAAAAGACCATATAATTGATAAACATGTTTATATCAGAAACTTTCAATTTATTTTTCATTATTTTGAAACATGATGTATTCTGCTATACAAGATATTTATGTCCAGTTCAAAACTTGTCTTCAACATCACACAAGATGCATTTAAGTAGGAGCCAAATGGGATTTCAAACCATTGACTTCACAAAGTTAATTGTGAAATTGCATTGAATGGCGTGGCTGTCCAAATATTATTGACCAGATCTAATATTACCAAGAATTTAAACTAATAAATACTAACCCTTTTATGACAGCAGGAAATCAGTCATTTATTTAAATTTCAAAATGCCAACTAATTTGTAGCAGTCACTTAATAGTCTGATTTTTTATATTTGACATACTAGCTCACACTTCATCAGCTATAATAGCTAAAGAGAAGTTTGGTAGATATTGTAAAGCTTCTGTAGTAATATACCACATTTATAAGCAATGTAATCAATCGAGGCAGTGCTCAACCATTTATTTTGGCGAATTTCAAAACATTTATAAAAAATCTGATTTTTGCCACTATAGCCCCAATATCATAGGGGGGATGGGGGGAGGGGGGGTGGAAGCTGAAAGAATCCTATTTTCAAGAGTTAATATGTACTCATAAAAATAATATTGTTGGAATCATAATTGTTAGAAACTATTTAATATGCTGTTAATAAATTTTATGTTAAATTATATTGCTCATGTGTTTGAATTTTTTTGAATGTAAAACAACCAGAGAATATTCATTATTTTATATTGTGCACAGAACTGGCCCAAATCGTTCTTAATAGGTAAATATTTCTGATAGCTCGAATGATAAAGTAATAGAAGTCTCAAATACAAGATAGCGAATGATATTTTAAGTGTAATTAAAATTTGAATCTTGGAAAATATCTTAGCTGTAAGGTGTATCCAATATGAATATGTATTGGTTAATATTTCATTATTATATTTAGATTTTATTTTTAATCAAGCATAGAAATAGATCCTAAATGAAAAAAATATATAATGAAGATAATCATTTAATGTAAGTATTAAGGGGCATCAAACACATTACGTTAAAATTAATAGTTTGGAGTCTTTGTTGAAGCTAGAAAATGACTTTAAAATTTGAATTATTTTTAATCCTAAGATATCTAATCTACTAAAGGATTTAAATGAGTTAAGGATTCAAAAGTTCAAAAAACCTATCCATAATGTTTAGTTTGAAACTCATGCAGTTTATGACTTGAAAAAAAATTGACAAAAAACAAAATTAAGCTTGAAAATAATGGCAATACAAATAAAGATTATTTTAATACACATAGTTAGGTATGAATTTACCTTTAAAAAGCACATACCAACCTATTGTAAATGAAACAATCTGTGCTCCTGGAGCAATTCCATTTTTCTCCGGGGAGTCTTCAAAATATGCTGCTGCTATTGAAGCAACATGAGTCCCATGGCTTGCTAAAATATATATAACAAAATATAGGCAATGAAGAAGTGGAGTTAGTAAAGCACTTAAAATACATATAATAAATATATGTAATCATGAAAGAAATTGTTTACTTTGGTTAGGATGCTTGTGGCAGCTCAACAATAAATTCTACATAGAGTAGTGAATCAAATAAAAGTTGGTGCATGAGAGATTTTCAAGAAACATTAAAAAGGTTTCACACACTAAATAAAATAACATGCCAAATGGATTTAAAAATAACGTATCATCTAACTTAGCAGATGAAATGTGGCATATGACTAATACTTTCATTTGCTTGAGGGTCCAACAAACAAGTTTAAACCATACACCATCATGTGAGGATTCAATTTTAAGAACCTACATACAAGCTTTATTCCATTCTAACTTTAAATAATTATATCCTCCTCCTACACCACAATGTGGTGCCAATATGCATAACACTACTTCCATAATAAAAATCGGAAGGTTAAACCAAATTCATATAGATTGAATGTGACATCCTTAGAATGCTATGCATAAATTTGGTCACAAAGTTATGTTTTATATTTTAAAACTTTCAGTTGGGTATCTTAAAATTCAAAGTGCCAAAATAAACAAATATTAAATTTAAGAATGATTTTTAAAGGAAAAAAATCAACTTTCAAATGAATTCAAGTTAAAATAAGTAGAGAAAAAAAAGATAGTAAGATGTGGGGGAGCGGGGTGAGTGGGTTATCTTTATCACATTTCTGTATTTCAACCTTAGGTCAATGTGGTAGAAATGTTGTCAAATATTGAAGATGATCACAATTCAAATATGCCTGTGTCAAAATTATTTCTGCTGGCACAGAAAAAAATATTTCTTCTTTAAATTCAAAACAAGTTATGTTTAGTGTTATTCTGATAGGAATAAATTTATCTACCTGCTCTGTGTGCAATAAATCTAAATCCCATTGCATATATGGTGATATTTATTCTTTAAATCTAACTTTTTTTTATGAAAAATGGCTTAGAGTGATGAGAAAATGTTTCAAAGATTGCAAATCTATGTAATTAATATTTTTTAACTGTTTAATAAATATCTAACTATTTTTTAAATGAATTTTTCACTATTCACTCTTCAAATTAACACTAACAATACATTTATAATATACTATCCAATATTAAAATGTAATTTTAAACTTTACTCATACAACACAAAACTATATTTGATTAAAAAGTATGTAAATAAAATAATTTAGATTATAAAGATTATCACAATAGAAACCACACAGATTTACTTTTGTATTTTTTCCATCTACTATAAAAAGAGGTAATAAAGTGGCTGGATAATTTATTGTACATATATTCACCGAGCTTACAGTTGTTAGAAGTGAAGTTTTGAATGTTAACAAAATTAATTTATTTACATATTTATTTATTTTAATAGTTAAATTTTAATTTTTAATATAATTCAATTATTTTTAATTTTTATATTTGTTTAAATTTATCTCAATTTTTTAATTATTTTAATTTTTACTATTATTGTTATTACTGCTTCTTACTACTCGTTCGGGTTATACTCACTTACGGCAATGTGTAGTGGTATGGTGATTGTGAGATGTAAAGGAGGACCTACAGATTAACGTGGGATCAGAAACATGGTGGAGGCCTGGCATTCCCCAAATTCACAAGTTTTGAATAATACACGTCTTGTCAGAGGTGAAGGAAGGGTTTGACCATTAGTTAAATCTGTGCCGGGACCAGGGCTTGGACCCTGGTTCCCCAGCACAGAAGTATGACACCTTACCCCAAGACCGCCAGGTCACCTAACAAAATTATTGATTAGTTGCTTAAAAAAGGTAACATGGAATTAAAAGTGAATAACAAATTATGTATAGTGAATGTGTGTATAAATATTTTAAATCGTAGAATTGAAGCTACTCCCAAAAACCTCAAGAGAAATATGTGCTTTTGGAATGTTTAGGTAGGTTATTAAGTTATTTAACATTTGTAGATGGCCTTATTTCTATTTAGGAAAATTTTGTAAAAACTTGCTGAACTGAGACAAATGATAAGGCCTTTAATAAACCAAAAGAATATTAAATCTACTCATGCCTAATTTATTTGTCTTGTTAATTGAATCCATGAAGATGCATCTTTGTGGCCTTGGAACCTGTTTTGTCAAAAAAACATTTTGGAAAGTGTTCCTGTATTTGTTTTACTAGTAGTAAACACTATCTGAAAGTGAGCTTGCTCCCAGGATTAATTTAGTGTAAATACATATGTCAGGATGTCTACTGAGTTGGAGAAACCAAAATTCCTGACTTTTTGGTGACCTTTTTTGAACACAAAATTCCCTCGGTAAAAAGCAGAACATTATATAATGCATGCATATATAGGCAGAATGCATTGACACGCAAAATTAAAATTTAACTAAATGGTGAACATTAACCTTGTCCTTGGTATCATAGTAAAAACAATCAGGCAGCTTGCAGCTAGCATATGACATCATGGGTAGTAGATGGCGCGACTTTTGACATGTTTGTATTTTCAGGGACTTGGGTGACTTTTTTTTTTCAATGAATGACTTTTTCATACCCTAGTAGACACCCTGGTGATCTTATCCTAAAAAGTGATGAGTTAAGAATTCTGGTTTGTTACAAGTTAAGTTGGCAGAGAAGAGGTAAGAGGTTTTAGTGTTATAGAAGGTTTACATCTATGCTCTTAATAAACTACTTTAATGAGTTGACATTTGAGGGCATTGAGGGATTTCAAATAATATAGCCATTGAGTATAACGGGTTTGATTGGTTTTGGCTTGAGGATAATGCAGGAAGATGCGTCCCAAATGCGGTTTATACTAAGAACTAAAAAGAAATACAAATTTTTCATTACATTTGGCCAATCCAGCATATGGGTTTTTGTGGACTTAGTGGTTTTGATAAATTTGTCTGAAATTGGGAATTATTGCAATTAAGTGTCGGGGGAAATTTTTTATCTTTATTATCGTGAGAAATATGACCAGTTCTTCTACTGTTACATTTAGTGTAGTAGGGAATGATAATTTTTTGGTGGTTTGAGAATAATCATTTAAGACAAAAGAATGTATATTTACTATAATATTTAGAAAAGAAAAAAAATTGAATCATTATTGAATATTAAATAATATTTTTAACAGTAAATTTCCCGTCTTAAATCTTTTAAGCATATTAAGGATAATTTTAAGACAGTATCATTACCACCAATAGTCTGAAGACAAGATCTGAAACTTTCAATTATGGTTTTAATATTAAGACTATTTAGATTTGTTCATGGTTAAGTTACTTTTTTTTAGCACCACACCTTACTACTCATTTGGGTTATACCAATATTTACTAATTATGCTAATGTGTTAGGGATTAGTAAGATTGAATGTAAAGAAGTGTACCCACATTCGTGTGGAGAGAGAAAGTGAAAAACCATTTAGGATATTCCACATAACAAACAACACTCAATCCCCTGTCATGGACGTCCAGTCTAGTTCAAGAGTGACGCCTTAAACCATTTGACCACACAAGCAAGTTAAATGACTCCTAGTTTTAGGTTTATAATGTTACAACATCCAATCTCTAAAAATGAGGAACACTAGTATAATATGTTATATTAAAAGATGCAAAGAAAAGAACACTTTGACATTAAAACACCATAAACTGTAAAATATGTTTTCATCCAAAAATGGTTGTTAACTATATGATTAACTTTGCATGCCTCTCTGGAAAACATACAGTAAGAAAAAAACAAGATTACTACATAAGCTGATAGCTCAAAAGTATTTCTCATATATAAAATCAGAGCTTAATGTAACTGAGTGGCTAATAGTGAAACTAAGATTTTAAAAACCAACACCAGTTTGAAGAGAGATAAAATTGTAGCAGGTATGATTTTGTTTACCAAATCTTTGTTTTTCAACTTTCAAACAAATTACTACAATTTTACTATTCTACTAAAGTGAGTAATTATGAATATATGTTAAAAAACAATGATTAATTGTTAAAATCACTTTACTGGCTGTAATCAGTCATCATGATTTTGTATCACTAAAATAATATGTCTGGTACTCACAACACATGCCCACCACCTCCAAGGTATTGCCGTCATTGTGCACATTGATGCTGTAGTTGAACTGATCAACAGTGGAGATAGCTGCATAATCATGTGTGACACTGTATTCCCCAAGCAGCTTACAACTTGTCATATCACCACATTCTGATGTGTCGAGGCATGCTCTACATTAACCATTAAGAAAACATTCAATCTTATGTAAAACATTATCTCAGACTAGTATCCAATTAATATATTCAAACTTTTTATATTTATAAAATGCTCCATGCATAAAAAGATAGATAAAAACAAGGCTGTCAAAAAAATACACAGATCTTTCCATTTGTAAAGCCATTCACTTTAAAATAAACTTAATCAATATTTTTGCTAAAGTGATGCCATTAATGTGTCCCGTTTTAGAAATTCACCTGACTTTGTTTTAATTTAAGGCTAAACTCAAACATTCTACATTTGATGCAGTGGTTGCCAAAATGTGCATCGTGGCACCCTGGGGCACCGTGGCTTGCTTGCAGGGGCAGTGCAAAGTATTCCAATATTTTCAAAGAAATGACAGCTCGTGTGGTTTTAGAATTGGACCATCTATGTGTTGATGTGATGCTAGGAAGGAAATCTAACAGACACTGTACAAACCACTAAATGTTCCACTTATCAATATGTCAGAATTTTAATAGTTGTTTAATAACTCTGAATTGTTCTAGTATAAAGCAGTCTAAAAGTCAGTTATTTCCCAACCCGCTGTGCGAACAGACGTGGTAGGTCACTCAGTGCATCAATTTGAATATAGTGAATGGAATGTTCTAGTTATTTATCAAACTTTCTCGGTACTTGATGATTGTATATAAATAGCTGTATCCACAGTCTTGATTTACCAAAAATTGAACCAAGTGAATGGGGTTGTGATCAAGTAAACTTTTAAAAGTTGTTTATTTTCCTAAGAATATACAAATATTTATTGAACATTAATAAGCATTGTATGTGTGAAAATAAAGAGGATGCACCACAAACTAGTGGTGGGTGTGTAAAGCAGAAATTTTGTAAATATGATGACAGTTATTTGGATTTTAACTTTACATCCACAGATGTCAATGATGAAGAGAGACCGTAGTGATTACTGTGTGTGAAAGTTTTGGCGCCAGATTGCATGCTTCCAAGTAAGCTAAAACACCATTTAGAAACCAATAATCTAAACATGGTTGGTAAACCTCGTGACTACTTCAAGAAAGGGTTAAAAGAATTAAAAGAAAAAGGTACCTGGTCTCAGCAGGTGTCAATACCAAGCAATGCTTTGCTAGCATCATACAAGGTTCCATATAGAGTCACAATGTGTATAAAGCCTCATACTATAGCAGAACAACTAATTCTACCTGCTGCTGTAGATTTGGTTAACATTATGATTGGGGAGTCTGCGGGCGAAATGCTTTCAAAGGTGCTTTTGTCTAACAATACTATCAGTCGTAGAATCCAGCACATGGCGAAGGATCTCAATGATCAAGTAATTGAAAAAATAAAAGGGAAGGAATTTGGGTTGCAGCTGGATGAGGCCACTGACAGTAATAAGGATGCACATTTGATTTGCTATGTACAGTTCATAAATGGAAATTACATTGTGGAAGACCTTCTTTTTTGTAAAAGTATCACTGCAAGTACAAAGGCTCAAGACTTGTTTGCGATCCTGGACACATTTATAGTTGAAAATAATTTTGAGTGGACAAAGTGCATTGGTGTTTGTACTGATGGTGGTCGTTCGATATCCGGCCATTATGGAGGAATGCAGGTGCTTATTCATAGCAAAGCTCCAGATTCACTCTGACCCATTGCATCATTCACAAAGAAGCACTTGCATAAAAGCATTTGAGTCTTACATTGAATTTGGTCTTAGAATGTGTGGTGAGTGTGGTAAACCTTATAAAAACCTAACCAATGAAAGCAAGGTTTTTCAAAAAATTGTGTGAGGACATGGGAGTCGAATTCACATCATTGTTATACTGCTGCGCCTCGCGATGGCGCTTACATGGCAATGTATTGCCCCTAACGTTTGAATTACGGGAGGAAAGTTTAACTTTTCTTTAGAGGAAAAACATTTCTTGAAAAGAGATTTTTTGGGAAAACTAGCATTCTTATGTAATAGCTTTGAAAAGTTAAATATGTTGAATCTCTTCCTTACAAGGAGGCAATATGCACATTTTGAAATTGGTCAAGAAGATTTCTGCTTTCAGAAAAAAAATTACAGCTATGGAGAAGTAAAAATGAATGAATATGGCGGACAAAATTGTTTCCTCTTGTTACATCGGTGTGCTCTCCAATCAAGTTGATTTCTCTCGTGACATAAAATCTGTTGTTTAAGAGAACCTATCACAGCTTATCATCTGGTTTGAAAAATACTTTCAAGAAGATAATATCTATAAGTAAGCATGGACTCAAGACCCATTCAAGACCAAAGCTCCATGTGAATTTACTTTTGTAGAAGAATAAAATCTTATTGAGCTGTTTTGCGACAATACACTGAAAACCAAATTTGACAGCATGGATATCAGTAAAAAAAAAAGTATTCGCTGCTAAGTGGTAAAGCTCAGAGAATCTTAATTCCATTTGTGACATCATATTTATGCGAAGTTGGGTTTTCGGTGGTCGCTGTGATATAAAGCAAGTATTGTTAGAAAATTAACATGGAACAGAAAATGAGGGTGGCTGTGTCCAGTTTGATTCCAAATTTGAGAATATGTGCAGTGAACAACATGTTCACCCATCCCACTAACTACGATTTATTTATTCAATGATCTGATTGTTCAAAATATGTACATAATTAATACTCTTTTACATAAATGGGTTGTAAATTTTAAATATGCGCAAATTTTAGGTAGTATTTATGTTCTGACTTTGGGCACCATGATAAAATCCTGATACACTAAGGGTGCCATGAACCAAAAAGGCTTGGGAACCACTCCTTTAACGTATGGACTATTTCTCCTAAACAGGTATTTTTTAATATTTTTTTCTCTAAAGATAAAATAGCTAACTCCTAAGATCTACTTTCTACTATTTAACAATCAGATTATTTTTTCTAGGCCAAATTAAAAAAAAAATCTTAGTAATTATAGATTTTAGAAAATTGTGAAACTTAAAAATACCAAATCTAATTAATTTTAATATTTTTATTAGTAGTATATTTAATGAAAGGCTATTAAATACAAGCTAGTGTGTTAGAGGTGAAAAAACTAACAAAGACAATCTAGTGTGGTAGAGGTGAAAAGGTTACTTTAAGAGATAATGCACCAAAATTAACTTGGAGAGATGATAAAAATCTGCCTCCATTACTGATAATTTTGAATTGCTATTTGTGTGTGAAGGGCATATTTGAAGCAATGCTCCTAAAAATGCATGCTATGATACATTCTTAAGTTGGTTTTATTATTAAATATTGCATTCACCAACCTCCAACAAATGCCATCATGGAATATAACGCAATCAAATGCTGGGCCGGGATCACAATACTTTTTTTCCAAAGAAGACAATAATTCCATCCGAATTTCCAAATCTTCTTTAGTAAACTTGTCTTTAAGAGTAGTCACTTGAGGTGTTTCCTTTTCAAAATCCTAAAATAAAGTTAAAATAGTGAATAAATAGAAATGTAAGCATAGCATGATTGGCTTTTCTGGACATGGAAAAATCTTATGACAGTATGTGTAGAAATAAGGTGTGGGAAGTGTGGGGAGAATGAGAGAAATGTACAAGGGAAGTGTGAGCTGTGTGAAAGTGGGAGGGGAGCGGATGTAATGGTTTGAATTGAGTAGAGGAATGGCTCGAAACAGGGAAGTGCACTCGCGCCATTGTTGTTTGTGGTGGTATGGATATAATGATGAGAGAGGTGGTAGGAAAAGTAGGGAAAGAAAACTTAAAAATAATGGTGTTTGCGGGCGACCTCATGGTGTGGGTAAACAAGGAGCTGGGAGTGCAGGAACAGTTGGATGTATGGAATGAGGTGGTAGTACAATATGAAATGAAGTTTAATGTAAATAAGAGCGAAGTGGTGATTACAACAAGGAAGAAAAATAGGCACACGAGGGGAGAACCTTAGGAAGATGGAGAGATTCAAATACTTGGGAAGTGTGGTAGAGGAAAAATGAGGAAATGAGAGAGAAATTGGAGAGAGAGGGAGGCAAGCGGAGGCCTTTTACAAAAGTTTCAGAAGTCTGGTCTGGAGTAGAGATGTGCCGCAGAAGTGCAAAGGAGTGGCGTACTGGGCGTACTGTGTCCCAATATTGCAGTATGCATAAGAAACCTTGGTAATGAAGGAAAGGGATAGGAGCAGGATACAGGCATATAAGATAACATTTCTGAGGAGTAGGCTGGGAGTGACAAGGATGGACAAAGTGAGGAATAAAAGGGTGAGAGAGAGACTGGAGGAGGAACCCCTGCAGGATACAATAGAGAAGGTGATATTAAGGTGCTATGGGAATGTGTAGAGGATGGAAGAGGGGAGGAAATCAAGGAGGGTACTCAAAATGGAGGTGGTGGGCAGAAGGCCAAGAGGAAGATCCAGGGACAGGTGGATAAAGGGAGTGTGGAGGAGTGGGGAGAAGAGTGGATTGGGCCAGCGTGGAGGAAGAAAGGTGGGAGGACATAAGTATATGGAGAGGCCTATGTTCGAGACAGACCCTAACAGTGGCAGGAAACTGTGCATGATGATGATGATGATAAATTGATTGATTAAGTTAAGTTAAGTAAAATAAAAGTATGTATAAATAAATTCCAGTTAGTACTTTACACGATTTTGTGTTTGACATTTCTACTGCACTTTATCAGACCAAATCAGACAAATTAAGACTCATGAATTTGATTTGTGGATATAATTTCCAATGACAAAATTCAAAATTTTTAGTATGGGTTGTTAATTTGAGAAATGTTGGAATGGAGCCAAGTGGATACAATTCAGGAATGTGAGGATATATTCTGGTGGAAGTAATTCAGGATGTTTATTATAGTTGGTTGGCTTGTTGAGAAATGTCAAATTGGGAATCAGTAAGTGAATACGATTCAGATTTTTGTATATATATATAATTCCAGGGGATACAATGCAAGATTTGTATAAAGGTTGTTTGTTTATTTGAGATATATTGGAATGGAGACTATTCTGGGTGGATATAATCTAGGACTTTGTGGATTTAATACCAATGGATACAATTCAGGATTTTCGTTAGAGTTGTTTGTTTGAGACACATTGGTTGTTCCGGGTGATTTCAATTCAGTCGTCTAACCATATGTGCATGACTTTACTGACTAATCATTGAATGAGATAGAATTTGATAGATATATGACAAACTATAATGTTGAAAATAATACGAAAATTAGAACATGGAAATATAAATACAAAGATTAGCTTATGTTACTGAACCTTTCATACCAATAGATAAGATTGATAAATGTTATCACTTAAAAGAAGTTGCCTAACTAACTCTGTGAGACCATTTACAAATTGTATGAAATATGCTGAAGGACTATTAATTTGGAGTTTGCTACAAATAAGGTATATGCACATATAGTGCTTAGGTTTTGTTAAGAACCTTAAAGTACAATAATGAATACATCATATTTAATAAACATTTACATTGTTTAATTAATGATCATTTGTAATGATTTATGTGATAAAATATTTTGTCTGTAAGATTATTGGATTGGATTTAAAAAGGGTTGTATTAGATATACATAAATAATTTCTCTTTGATTTATTATATATAAAAATTATTCTATGTTAAAACACAAGCAAAACTTAGTAAAAGAAAATCTCTAAAGAGTGGTGCTACCAGGGCTCTTTCTCCCGCTTTCCAATAACCTAAAGAGTTTAAATTTGGTTTGGACGCTATGGAGCCTGCCATCTTTATGAGCAAAATTAGTAACTTGAAAAATTAAAGATGGCGGATCCAAAATGGTGACTAAATATACTAATTTAGTACTAGAGTGCTGAAATTTGCTACAGACGCTATGGGATAGGCTATCTTTAAGAAAGAAATCAGAAAATTGAAAAAACCAAGTGGGAGGTCATGGCGTATAGATTGATTCTCATTTGGATGAAATCGGGAGCACCAAATTTCCTATACTAATACAAAAAAGAAGTTCTGTGTATGAAATAAAATCTAAATTTTCAGTATTTTCAGACCCTAAAATCTACCGGCCGACCGAAAAATCTTTAAAAATAAAAACAATACAAAGAGAGAGAAAGATTAACATCAAGGGGGCCAATTAGCATTGAGATTACATAGAAAAATATTGAGGGAAAAACTAGCGCCTACCTAGGAGTGAAAGAACAATAAAATAAACAACTTCTGGTGAACTCAGTGACATGTGATGCTCTTTGGGAAAACATGGTCACTTTTCATTATGATTCTGAAACAGTGTCTATTTCAATTATTCTGAAAATTGAAAAATGACACCTTGACACGAGAATCAAACCCGGGACCTTTGGCTTAGTATGCCAATGCTCTAATCACAGAGTTATCCAGGCACGGGACGATTCCTGGATAGCTCAGTGGTTAGAGCATTGGCTTACTAAGCCAAAGGTCCCAGGTTCAATTCCCATGTCCAGATGTCATTTTTCAATTTTCAGAATATGATATCTTAATGGAGTAATCCTCACTAGAAGCAAAAATAATAGCTTTGGTTATTTGATTCTTAAATATGCAATCCCTTACAATTATAATAATTGTACAAGTGGTAGCATTAAGCCAACTATCGAGTCGAGGGTGGCTGCGTTATCTGATAGCTTGTGATCTTAATAAAATCCCACATTTGTATCCGATGATTTCTACACATCCATCATAGACTCTGTCTTAAAATATTAGTGAGTAATGACCATGGGCACGAGATGATCCAGCATAGCTCAGAGGTTAGAGCATTAGCGTACTAAGCCAAAGGTCCCGGGTTTGATGCCCGTGTCCAGGTGTAATTTTTCAGAATATGATATCTAGATGGAGTAATCCTCACTAAAAGCATAAATAATAGCTTTGGCTATTTGATTCTTATTTCAATTATGCTCCTTGGTGAACTGTGATGCTCTTTTCTCATTATGTTTCTTAATCAGGGGTGCTGGAACGTTTTTGTCTGGGGGGGAATGGGGGAATGGCGTTATTCACAGGTCACAGACAAGTCTAAACCAGACCCACAGCCTCCCGTGGTTAAAGTGGCTCCACTTTGTGGCTGAGCTTTAGTCATTCAACACGAGTATCACTATGTGCCATCAAGAGGCATTTGAATTTAAAAAAATCTCATTTTAAACATGGTTTCACAAGAGAAAAGACACAAATATGCTTCTCGGATCAATCGGCCATCTTCCACAAAGTAAGGTTCTGGTAGAGCAACTCAACCCACTCTTCACATAATCCTAACTCACAAAGGGCGTACAATGACTGGTCATTATGACTACAATGGTCCCATTAGCACAAACATGTTAAAAGTGAATTGTTGAACAACTGAACAGTTGGAAATGTTTTTAACACTGGGCATTGACACTAGCGAACCCTAGTGATGATGGACTAAACCTGGATCAGGGAGCACAACAAAACTTATGAGGCCAAGGATCTGGAGTATATTTGTCTGTGGCCCAGGTTAAGCTAGGTTTAGAGTAAAAACATGAGGGTGGGAGGGGGGGGCATAAAAAATAAACAGATCTTTTGACAATCAAATGAAACACTAATCAAATATATATTTTGAAAATATGAATGGTCTTTTAATTGTTTTTTAATTATTACCATTTTCTAAGTATTTCAGATTTTCTAAGTATTTCAGATTTTCAAAAACTCGTCATTATCAAACTACCCTCAATTTGAGAGCTATGCTCAAAATTAAAATATATATCTTGAGGTATGACCATATATAACCCCTTAATACAAAGTGTGAATCAAAAGCATTAAGAGGGAGCTTTACAGTAGACAAGGCAACATACAACCAGTATTACACCCATTTAACTAAAGGTTAGTGCATAACCCAAACAGGTAGTAAGAAGCGGTGCTAAATAAATAATAATATTAGCACCGTGTCTTATTACCCATTCGGGTTATACGCTTTAAGTACTAATTACGCCATTGGATTAGAAATTGGAAGGTTGAATTAGAGGAAGTGAACCCACATTTGCGTGGAGGGAGAGTGGAAAACAATTTAGGGAAAAAAAAAACAGTTCATCCAACCGAGATTCGAACCTCGATCTCCCTGTCCTCAGCAGTCGAGCTCAACACGTTTAGCGTGTTAGCCAACTACACCACTGAGGCAGGTTGGTGCTAAATAAATAAATAAAAACTAAAGGTTAATCTTATGATTTTTTTATCCCAATTACCATAAATAATAGCAAAATATTTCTTATGTCAAATTGAAAGTAACATTAGGCCTTTACTGAATGGCTTGATGTCATCAGAATTTAAATAGAAATTCCTAGTAATTTAGTATATAATTAAATAGAAATTATTAATTATGCATTTTGAGCTTTAAGCGTTTAGATTAGAAGGCAATTTAAATTTTCAATGACTAGATGAACAGTGCCAATAGTTTACGCTTCCAGCGGTATAATCACATCTAGGTATTTATATTAATTAACTGCATAAACTCGTTCACGCTATTTTAATATATTGCTAGTTGAAATTGAAGTGGAGATAGGTCTTTTTACCTCCCTTCTATTCTTGCTAAAAGCCAATCAAGTTATCTTGGTTTCTGTCACTCAGAGAGCCGAAGGTTTGTAAGTCTTTAAATGATCTTTACCTGGAAGGTTACTAATAGACCAGCCGGGGCGTGACACATTGCTCAGGTGCAAGTTGTTAATATAGTGATATGATTAAGATGAGAAAGCATCCTGGTTATAAAAAAAATTGAATATTAAAAAATTATAAGAAGCTCAAAAGATAGCAAACATACTTTATTTAATTTTAGATATTTCTATAGTAAAAAAAAGTATTTTGTTTATTGTTATGCTAAGAATAAGTGTGGATATTTTTTAATATCAGGTTGTAAATATGTATAGAGATGCTAAGAAAAAATGGTTTGGTTGTAGATAACGAAACAAAAACTGATCAAACTAACACCGGTGATCACAAGGACCAAAAGTGCAAGTCTCATCTTGTCATGTTGTCCAATGATGAAGGGATGGGCTTTTGTACCCCAGCGGGTGTTTTGAGGTGGCTTATCAAAAATTGTTTTCCACTCTCCCTCAACAAAAATGATGTGTAAACTTCTTATAAATTCTACTTTTTTCATCCATATGCCATTAATGTAACATAGTGGCTACAGGGAGAGAAAGAGAAAAAACTATGAAAGTCAGGGAAAGCATATGTAATTCAATTAACGTAGCAAAAAATCAGGAAATTTGAATAAATGAACTAAAAAAAACTTTATTTTTCACCTAAACACTAAAACCAAAGTGAGAGATATTTATTATTTTATTATTTAGCACCGCGTCTTACTGCCCATTCGGGTGTGAGAGATATTTCCTTGCATATAGATGTCCAGCGTTTGTTTTTATGGCACATTTGCACAGTGTCACAAATAATAACTAACACAATTGCACAGTCATAAATAATAACTAACACAATTGCACAGTCATAAATAATAACTAACACATTTGCACAATCATAAATAATAACTAACACATTTGCACAATCATAAATAATAACTAACACATTTGCAGTGTCATAAATAATCCCTAACACAGTAGTACTGTAAAAAACAGACAAAATTTTGAGGTTTTAAAGCTTTTAACATTTATTTTTTAAATTGGTAATCAATGTAGTAAACATTAAAAGTCTAACATTTATTTTTTAAATTGGTAATCAATGTAGTAAACATTAAAATTCTAACATTTATTTTCTAAATTGGTAGTTAATGTGGTAATTAATGTAGAAAGCATTAAAATTATCATTTACCAATGAAGACTAGACAAAAAGTTGTGGCAAAAAAAATGTGGATTGAAAAACCTGGAGAAGTCCAAGAATTTTATAACTAGGCTAGGGATATGTGGATAAATTTTGTAAATATGCTCACAATTTGAATGAGTTATAAGATGTGGAGTTTGTAAATAATCTACACTCACTGCATTATACTGGGCTCAAAACAAGGTAGATACTGAACGACCTCTCGGGTTTCAATTATGAGTGTAAGCTCATTCAACAAACCTGCCAGCAATAAAAACTTATAGAATATAGGCAGAATTAATTCTATATTATACAGCTTAGTTATATCCCTTGATATTGGATATTCATATTGTTAAGTATTAAAAATGGCATTTGTATTTTTTAAATAAAATGTGCGTTACAGAATTTATGAAATTATTATTATTATATATATATATATATATATAGGCCATTTTATTTGTAGGCTAGATAAAGATCATGAATTTATTTAACATGGATTGATTTGGTTTCAACCATTTACCTATTATGTCCCACATCTAACAACTTATTCAAGCTAGCTGCATCTTTACAATAAATAAGTATCTATAAACAAGAATGGTATATTTCAGTAGTAGGGTACTCGCATATTCACAGAGCAAACATGAGATAAAATTTCATCTAGCCACACTTTATACATTCAGTCGGGTTGAGCCCTGAACTGCTTGTTATCAATGGTTAAGACAAGATTAAACAGACACATTTGTTAGCATGATCATTGCTGAAATAAAGAGATTGTTTATGTTCATTATATGAGTGCTCTTTACTTCCTCAATCATTGTTAGAATCAAAAGAGGTGAGTTATATAATTATTTTTTAGCACCGGATCTTAGTGCCTGTTCAGGCTATACTCATATGTACTAATTACAAGTTAGAAATGAGGACGGTTGAATTTAAATGAAGTGTACCCCCATTTGCGATGATTATAGAGGTATCTCACTGCTACCAACATGCTATAAAATTTTATATAACATAATTCTTTTGAGATTGACTCCATAAGCAGAGTAAATAATTGGGAATCATCAGTGTGGATTTCGATGAAATAGATCGACATCGGATTTTAACTATTCTGCAAATATTAGAAACAAAGTCTGAATGCATCAATTACACATAAATTTTAAAAAGGCCCATGATTCATTCAAAAGAAAAATATTATATGAAATTTTTGTTAAGTTTGGGATACCCAAAAGACTTGTCAAGCTAATTAAGTTATGTTTGACAGAAATGTTTGGCAGGATACGGGTTGGATGTCACTTATCAGACACTTGAAATACAAAATGGATTGAAACAATGAGATGAACTTTCCCCATCTTTTTTTAATCTAGCCATAGAGTATGCTATTAGGGTAATGTGAGAGACTAGACAAGGGTTGACATTAAAGGGTACAATGCAGCTATTAGGATACATAGATGATTTAACTTTGTTGGGATATAGTAAAGAAGGTGTGGCAAGAAATGCAAAAACATTATTAAGTAGAGGCTTGTAAGGAAATAGGTTTAGAAAAGGTTGAATAGGTTGAGTAAGTTGTGTAGTATCATACAAAGAACACAGGTTAGGGCTGATAATTTAGGGATTATTTCAAACATATCATTTGACATGGTTAATGAATTTAAATATTTAGGAACAATTTTGACTAGCAATAAAGATATTATATTGGAAATTAGGAAAGTAATAGTCTGGAAATAAATGCTATTACTCAGTCAGTAGGTTATAGACATCTTGTCGGTTTTCCAGGAATGTAAAACCCCAAATATACACAAATGTAAGGTGTTATAAATCAAGGTGGTTAGGAATATATTTGGTCTAAAAAGGTATGAAGCTGCTGAGGAGATGAGGTTACATAATGATGAGTTACATACCCTGTACTTATCACAAGACATTAAGATAATTAAGTCTCATAAATTACCATGGACATGATATGCAACTTGAATGAAAGATTCTAGAACCTTGTTCAGGATACTGATTGGAAACCCATTGTGAAGAGATCATTGAGAAAACCTAGGCGCAAATGGGAGGATAACATTATAATGGACTTGTAGGGATAAGGTGTAATGAGGAAGACTGGATAGAATTAGCTCAATATATGGATAAGGTGTAATGAGGAAGACTGGATAGAATTAGCTCAATATATGGATAAGGTTTAATGAGGAAGACTGAATAGAAGTATCTCAATATAGGGATAAGGTGTAATGAGGAATACTGAATAGGGTAAACTTGATATAAATATATATGGATCTGGATAGGGTGCCATGAAGTAAACTGGATAGAAATAGTTTAAGATAGGGATAGGGTGTGTAATGAAGTGACTTTGATAGAAATAGCTTAAGATAAGAATAGGGTTTAATGAGGTGACCTGGATAGAATTAGCCCAAGATAGAGATGGGATGTAATTAGGGAGACCGTATAGAACCAGCTCAAGATAGGAATAGGGTGTAATAAGGTGAAATGAATATAACTAGCTCACAAAAGAAATAAGGTGTGATGAGGTGAAATGAATATAACTAGCTCACCAAAGAAATATAATGTAATGAGGTAAAATGAATATAACTAACTCACAAAAGAAATATGGTGTTATGAGGTAGACTGGATAGAAACAGCTCAAGATAGGGATGGAATGTAATTAGGTGAACTGGAGAGGACTAGCTCAAGATAGGGTGAAATGAGGGAGATTTGATAGAACTAGCTAAAGATAGAGATAGGGTGTAATGAGGGAGATTTGATATAACTAGCTAAAGATAGAGATAGGGTGTAATGAGGGAGATTTGATAGAACTAGCTAAAGATAGAGATAGGGTGTAATAAGGGAGATTTTATAGAACTAGCTAAAGATAGAGATAGGGTGTAATGAGGGAGAGTGGATAGAACTAGCTAGAGATAGGGTGTAATGAGGGAGATTGGATAGAACTAGCTCAATATAGGGATAATATGTAATGAGGGAGTCTTGCTAAAACTAGCTAAAAAATATGGATGATATTTAATGAGATAACCTGGATTAAACCAGCTCAAGATAGGGATATAGTGTAATTAGGTGAACTGGATAAAACTATCTCAAGAAATAGATAAGGTGTAATGAGGCGAACTGGATAAAACTAGCTCAAGAAAGAGATAAGGAGTAATGTAGAATACTGGATAGAAGTAGCTCAAGATTGGGATAGGGTATAATGAGGACTGGGTAGAATTAGCTCAAGATAAATTTTAGGGTGTAATAAGGAATACAGGATAGAGCTAGCTCAAGCTAAAGATTAGGGTGTAATGAGGAATACAGGATAGAACTAGCTCAAGATAGGGAGAGGGTTAGTGAGGGAGAATGGATAAAAATAGCTCCAGATATGATAGGGTTAATGAGGGTGAATGGATAGAACTAGCTCAAGATAGGGAGAGGGTTAGTGAGGGAGAATGGATAGAAATAGCTCCAGATATGATAGGGTTAATGAGTGCGAATGGATAGAACTAGCTCAAGATAGGAATGGGGTTAATGAGGGAGAATGGATAGAACTAGCTCAAGAGAGGGAAAGGGTGTAATGAAATGAACTGGATAGAACCAGCTCAAGATAGGGATAGGTGACTTTTGTAAGCACGGAAATGAACTTTCAAGTTCCTAATGCCATAAAGCAATTAAGTAATTACCCATATTTACATGGAGAGAGAATGGAAAACATATTTGGAAAAACAGCCCTCAGTACACCCGACCAGGATTTGAACCCCGATCTCTCTGTCATCGAAAGTTTAGGCCAACACAAGTGATGCCTTAATACTCCTTAAACCATGTAACCACTGAAGAATTAAAAATTACATAGTTTTAAATAGTCTTTAGCTGGTAATGACAACTTATTAAATTAATATAATCAATAATTTATTTAAAACATACCTTTGAATGTGATATACGGTGACATTTTTTCTTTATATTAAGAGTAGTGAAAAAAGTGAAAATATTTCTTTTTTAATATTAACAAACATTACCTGAGATAGCCTAATACCATCATTATTAATTCCCAATTAAAATATTTATTAATACATCCAAGCAATTTTGTTAATATTTCGACCAAAATAATTATTTTGCCTAAAGAAAAAAAAGTAGTTTTTTTTGTGGTTTATCGAGATCACTGTTTCCAATTAAATAAATGTAACAAAATAAAGTTTTATTTTGTTGGTCAAGTTAATATTAAGGGAATTAAAATTTCAATGTTAAATGGAGAATACACCAGTTACTGAATGTAGTGATCTATTTTAGTAAAAATTGTATGGGTTTACTCATATATAGCTTTTTTTTTTGAGGTAGCATTGTGACATCCCTTAATCAGATCATTCATCTTTTTAATACGTCAAGAATGGTAAAATATGACGAGCGTTAAATAATCATATTTTTTCAGTTACTACGCCTCACTACCCATTTGGGATGTACGCAAATAAATATTTTTGTCATGATACTATTGAATGTTTAGATATCCAAATTGTTTCTCTAAATAAAATGCTATTAATTGTTTCAATGTTAACTATGTGATTACAGTATGGCCCTAATTTATAAGTTGTGCTAATGTAGCACGTCAAGATAAGCTACCTTTCAGGATAAACACAGTGTAAATAACACAGACAACTACATAGTGCAAACTTATATCATGTTTTTGATATTAAGTTAAAATTTTATCGAATCACAATTGTATTGACCTGTACAGTAGATATGTAATCTCTTTTAGAAAATAATCAAACAAAGATGTCAAACATCTGGCTGCCATTATTTTGATAGTTCCTCTGTGTACAACAATGAATCTTTAGCTAGCTCATTGTGCTAAAAATATACATATTCATAGTACCGTGGAGTCAACTATGTCAATCAGAAATCAATTATGTTATTTAATGAATTTTAAAATATATATAAATGAAGAAAATATTATCTAGTCCCCAAA
This sequence comes from Timema monikensis, assembly GCA_902151445.1. NCBI lineage: Eukaryota > Metazoa > Arthropoda > Insecta > Phasmatodea > Timematidae > Timema > Timema monikensis. The sequence continues at coordinate 204,364 of CABFVZ010001012.1, forward strand.
CTGAGTGCACAAACAAACACAATCCATTGACAATGCAATATTTACCTAATTATGATTAAAATATAAGTGAAATTTACCTAATTATGATTAAAATATAAGTGAAATTAAGTGATAAACATTGTTACAGAAACATGTTGGAAAAAAGTTTCAAATAATATACTTTATTACAGAAACACATTAAATACTGAGCATCATGTTTTCCCCAAGAGAATAATGGACTAAGGGTCCTCAAGCTATGTCACCAGAATGTGTTTATTTAAATTGTTAAGTCGATCCTAAATAGGCTCTAGTTTATCAATCAAATTTTAGCTGTGTATTCATAATACTAGAGCTCCACTTTAGATAATCTTAAGTTTTTGTATTCGTTTATTGTTAGACAGTTTTCGTCTGTCTTTACAAAGTTAAAGTTTTCCTATTTCTAAGAGGTTTTTTTATCAGTCTAGAAAAATTTTAGGGCACCCCACCCATCTCCTCCCTCCATCTCTTCCCCATCGTTTCCCATACCCATAACCTGATTTTTAAAGCCAAAACTTTCAAATGTTTATAATTAGTGTTTATGGTTATAACAAGTTGGTGGATTTAAATTTTCTCCCATGCCAAAAAGTTGATTTTTTAATTCTTTTGGATATATGTCAATTTACTCCCTCTCCCTCTGTAGCATGTCAATCATACAGAGTGAACAGCTACAATTAAAAATCAATATTTTATAATTCATGCAAGGAAGAAACTATATTAATTGAATCTACCGCGAAGTTTATTTTCTCTGCCGAGATGCAGTCTGAGAAAATTACGTATCTCCCTACATTCAAACACGTGGTTGGTACAAAATATCGTACTTTTATAAATACTGTACTAGATATCAAAGAAGGGGATTAATATTATCGTATTTATTAATTAAATACCTTAACGCATACCTGTTCCTGTTGGATGGAGCCGGATAAAATTATATACATTTGCCATGCTGTCTTCAAGAAAGTATAATAAAGGACATCTATATCACAAATTCTCGTTAAAATAATACCTGATCCTAAATAATATAATGAAAACAGATATATTTAAATGAAATATGCTCTTGTTTCTACTCACTGTAAAAAGATGTCCTCTGATTCTCTGGGCAGCATGGTTAGGAGGAAACATTCTAAGACAACAGCATGGCGCTTCAGTATACGTATGTTCACTTCCAACTCATACACGCCAAGAAGTCTAAGATGGACTCAACCTCGAGACCCCTGCGGCCGGAGCTGCCTAGCGGCGTGTCTACGAACCTTACCTTTACCTCACCCCGCAAGATCTTCGCCCTCTTTTGTTTCCCTTTCACCTTGCCTTTATCCTTCCTTCTCTTTATCTATATTTCTGAGTTTATCACCTTTTTCTTTGCTCCATTCGTATCGGATTTTGAACTATATATAAGGGCCACCCGCCAGATTCACTTTACAGACCCATTCTACAACGCCGAGCATCGAAGAAGGAAACTCTGTATCGTCTGTAACGAAGAGGAGCGACATCCATGGAGCTTGGGTCGTCAGATCCACCGTCTGAGCGACATCCATGGAGTTTGGGTCGTCAGATCCACCACCTCGCTGGCTAGGACGCCATGTCTAGGGTATTTAAGTATTTTGCTGCCGTCGTCAAGTCCTTAAGACTTGGGGTCTAGTTTTTGTTTATTAAAAAACTAGACAATGTAGTTTTAGATTAAAATTCTTTATTTATTTGGGAAGAAGTTTGTTTTGTTTTAATATGATGTCTAATGGATAGCTAATCCGGTAAAGTTTTGGTTAATTTCAAGATGGGGAATTTTTTAGTTGATTCTTTAAATATTGTGTCTTGTAGTCTGAAAGACAAATCCGGTCATAGTGACTTAGTAAGTCAAGTCCTGGCCGCTTTGTATGTATCCTTTAAATTATGTATTTACATTATGAGCCTCTGGCTTAGAAAGTTATAATGTCCTAGTTTTTGACTTATAAGAAAAATTCCACAAGTTCCATTAATCTTTTTGAGTCAAAGTTTTTTATGACGCCTTTTACGTCGTGACCATCAGTTCAAGTTATGGACGGCTACTACCAGGTTGTCGGTTTAATTCTTATTACTGTTCAGTTGATAGATACCAATGTTTTGGGCTAGCCCAGTAGTTACACTTCACGTACTGTATTAGTTTGGGTGCGCAACCCAGGGAACTGCTCTAGAATCGTAGTGGGGTTCGCGCAAATAATACCCTTTTTCTTTTGCCTTTTAATTGGCTCCCATTGTTTGAGTTGCTCTCAATGCACTTGCTATTAAAACTTTATGTACTATTGAAGGCTCTGGTAGTACCAAAGGGGAATATGACCGGCCATAGTACCCTATTGTTGACACCTGTTTTATAGCCTTTTATTGCTGTTTAAAGAAACAGATTTTTCTGATTATTCTAAATGTTTAGTGGATATTATTATGAAAGCTTTATCAAGAAAAACTGTTTAAAGTTACATGCATATCGTGTTCACTATCTCTGTTAGTAATTATATTATTGTGTTCCCTCCTTTGAGAATACTTCTACCTTTGCCTGCGCAGCTCTTGTAAAGACCTTACACCTCTTCGGTTCCCACATAACCAATATGAAATTTTAATACTTATTTGGTTATTTTATATGGTTTATTTACATGCCTAGCAAATTTCAACTTAGCCACATCCAAAATAGTGTTCCACATTAGCTGTTGAGATTTGATAATGTTCAGACTTCATTCGGATATATTGGAAGATCCATTAACATACATGCAGAATTTAAATTTTCTACCTCCCCAAAAATTGTTTTTGTATTAGCTTTGGAAATTTTCAGGCGGATCTGTTCTCATTTTCACGCTCCATTTTTAAATTTAAGAATTCAAAACTTTATACAGCGTTGAAGAGGTCCTTATACCCGTCTGACAAACGTCAATCATCTAATACTGTCAGAAGTGGCTTCTAATAGTGTTGTAAAGTTTAAACTACTCCAACTCCCTTTTTCCTATTCCCTCTGAGGAGTTTTAATGTCTAAGATTAATTTAGTTATTTAGAGATTTGTCTTTACCTGTAGGCCTTTTCTATCTCCTCTCAAAAGTTTACTCCAGCAATAGTTTCACCGCGCCCCCGCCCCCCATCACTATTTCCCAGAATTTCATCTTAAAATTTAAAATTAGCAATTTTTTTAAGTTTATCTTGAGTGGTCCTCATACCTGCTTAACGAATTTCAGTTTTCTATCACATAAAGAAATAGTTGAGTGTATTAATTTTGGAAATTTTAGCCCCCCTCCCCTCTCAATATTTAAACTCCCAGTTATAAGATTCAAATTTTAAGATTTATTTGGCTAAAAAGTTTTAAATTTTAAGATTATTATTATTAGCACCGCGTCTTACTACCTGTTCGGGTTATACGCACTTACGCTAATGTGTAATGGTAGGGTGATTGTGAGATGAAATGAAGGACCTACAGTTTAACGTGGAATCCGAACCACGGTGGCAGCCTGGCATTCCCCACATTCACAAGATGTCTTGTCAGAGGTGAAGGAAGGGTTTGGAGAAAATTTTAAGAGTTATTTGGCTATCTTGAGGGCTACTTATAACTGCTTGCCTAATTTAAAATATTTATCACACCTTAAGGTTTTTTTATAATTTGATACCCTTTCTCCTCTATTTTCTGATGTCCTATTTAAAGTTTAAAAAGTTCACACTCAAAGGTATTTGGCAAGGTCCGTTTATTTACTTTCCTTTCGAGTTTCAGGTTTCTACCACACTGGGAATCGTCATCGTCATTTATTATTATTTATTTAATTAATTAATTAATATTATCATTATCATCATTGTTATTATTTCTATTCCATTTTTCTAGCAATAATTTAGAAATCTTAAGTTATATTTGACTATCAAATATCTGGAGTTGTCCTTCTACCTGACTGTCGTGTTTAAATTTTCTACCACAATTTAAAAAAATTTCTATTCAATTTTTCTGTTCTATTTACGGAGCAGTCCCTTTAGTTGCCTGATGCGTTTCAATTTTCTACCACAGTGGTAAATAGTAACTTATTTAAGTTTAGGACCCATTGTGTGAGTGCCGTACACAAGAATGTCATTCATATTCTGTGACCCGAACAACCCCCAAATTTAAAATTTTATCAAGCTTGGAGGACATGTGATTTCCCATCCCTTTTTGCCTCTCTCCACCCCCTTGTGCAGTGAAATTTGAAAAACCCTCAATAATATTTCAACCAATATTAGAAAGAAATCTTCATTTTAAATTTCAAAGCCCTATGTCCGCTGGTTCAAAAAATACATAAGTGAATTTTAAAAACTATTTACCACTCCTTTTCATCTCTTAGAGGTCGAATTTCAGAAAATCCCGTCTTATATATTGCCTAGGGACTAAAAGTAATCTTCCCTCAAAATTTAATTTTCCAGGCCCAGTGGTTGGAGAAATAGGGCGATAAGTGAGTGAGCTATTCGGTGAATAGGTTTTGCATTTTGTGTGTATAGATGAATATGTATGCGAGTTGAAATAGATATTTGATAAATTGGTCTCAATTTATATATGCACATTGTTAAGAATACAAAGAAATATGATAATCATTTTTTAAATTTGAGGGAACATAAAACATCAAGATCCATCATAATCTGGAGGGAAAAATTTTTACTATTACACTAATTTCTATATAAAAGAAAGTAAAAAAGGAACATTTTCTTTACTTGTGTGAGAAAGCAATCAGTCTTCAAAACCAACGAAAGATAAGTAAGCATCTTCAGGTAAAATATTTTTTCACTTTGACTTCTCAACCCCACCTTGCCTCCATCCCAATAATCCTCAATGTTTCTCTCTCTACTAGATATGCGCTAATCTAGTGGGATGGAGAGCTTTTAATAACAATAAGGACATATCCACCAGTTCTAACTTTCCTGTATAACTAAATATAATTTTAAATTTCTCCATAGGTATAGTTCATTCTTCAACCATTTTGGCTGTAGCCCCAAGGACAAACAAATGTGAGCTCATAGAATTATAAGAACAACTTTCTTGGGCTCAGATAAGTCCTATACATAAAAGGTTTGGACTCGTCATAATTTCGAGGTTGAACATTTTCACAAATACTATATGTTCTTTTTATATGAGAAAGTAAAAAAAAATATACACACTTCAGATATAAAAACTATTACTCCCCAAGTTCAATAAGTATTGTCAATAGCTTGAATTTGGGTTGACTGGTAAGAAGATATGATTATTTAATATAAGCCAGTGAATATTTGTAATAAGAAATAGTTAGATGAATTAAATGCCAACTACATAATATCTAAAAAATTAACAACAATACTTTAAGTTTAAACCATACAATAAAGCTATTTCAAACTGGGCAGAAAAATGTTGCTAAAACCGATTTGTTAAGTGTTTTAAAAATTGAGTAGCAATCTTTAAAACATGTTTATGGTTAATTTTTTTAATTATGAAAATTACTAACATCTTACTGTGGTGGGGAATTGTTTTGCTTACCTTCCAAATTCACTTTGCTTTTCTTTAAATATAAATCAATTTTTGAACATTCCTCACACTATTTGCAGTCCTCTTCATAAGTCTCTGAATGTTCTCATTTTCAACTAACCTTCACCTACACAAATGAGTTCTTAAACTTCAAAATCAGTTTTATTAACACCGTTTTAGGCACAAACAAACTTATATAATTTCCACACAAAAAATAATGTATAAAAACAGAAAAAATTCAAACACACCAGTATCTATAAACAAACTACATGACATTTTAGCACATGCTACACAAAACACATATCACAAAAGAATGTATAAAAAGTAAAATTGCAAAAAAAGAATATACACGCCAGTTTCTATAACTATAAACCAATTACATAACCTCATAGCACAGACCACACAATAGACAGATCACGAAAGTATGTATAAAAACGAATAAATCAAACACACCAGTGTATATAACTATTGACAAATTACATGGCCTACTCTCACAGGCTACACAACCCACAGATCACGAAAGTGTTTTTTTTTTGCAACACGTCTTACTAGCTGTTCAGGTTTTACGCTTATGTACTAATTATACTAATGGGTTAGGGATTAGGAAGGCTTAATTTAGAAGAAATGCAACAACATTTTCACGGAGGGCGAAAACCATTTAGGAAAACCACCCTCAGTAAACCCGACAGGGGTCAAACCCTGATCTCCCCGTCTTCGGCAGTCTAGTCCAACACGAGAGTAGCGCGGCCCCTGAAGCAGGTGCGAAAATATTATTATCTAACATTGGCACTGTGCATGAACTTGATGGTGGCGCATCATGTGGAGAACAAATGTAATTGATTTAAACCTATTGGTGAAAATTTCTCACCAAATAATTCACAAAACCTAAATCTAGGACCAAGATTTGATTTGATTTTGCTTTTTAAATGCTTTAATTTCTTTATTTAACTACAACAAGACTTTTAATATACTTTGATATTTTGGTATGTTTATAAAAAAAAAATTGAATAAAGGATGAGTCAAATCAATCTTGTTCAATGTTACAGGTTGCGAGAATCATGTATGTAGAAAAAAACCTTAACCTTTTATAATAAAACAGAGGGGGGAGGGACAATGTACCCATGGCCCCTCCCAGTTTCAGCATCTATGGTTTATGTAACCCTGTCTATTATTTCATTTGTGCTTTTTAGTGAACTGTGATGCTCTTTTTTCCATTATGTTTCAATAACCATGTATATTAGTCCGTTTCACTTATCTTATGATAATCCTTAAAACACAGCAAGTTAAGGAACTCTACTGAAACTACTGATTATTCATTTATATTGCTTTGAGGTTTTGGTAGTCATTGTTGCAAGGATATTATATAATTTATATCTGTCTGTTGTAGCTTACTTATTTTTACCATTTCAGAGAGGAGTTTTAATGTTATATTAAAATTACTTAAGGTACCAAATAAATTAGGTTTTATTGGTGTTACTTAGCCTTTTTGTGACAAGATTAAATTGTCTACTAGGGAAATTTTAGTTCTTAGATTATCTAATAACTATACCAATTTTCTCCAATTTTTAATATGTTTTATCTTTATTTGTTTGGTTAATTATGCCTTAATTAGTCATTTTTTAGATATAATTTTCCAACCTTTTAAAGAGAGGTCAGACATACAATTCTCAATTCAAGTTACCAATACCCTTAGTTTAAACGTAAGCACCCAGGATCAGATTACTTCAGCCGACGCAGCTTCAATCAGAGAATCAAAACTAGTAATTTATGATGAATAGAAAAAGCACCAATTTATGCTTTAAATGTAATTGATAAGCAATTTAAAGGTAGAGTGGAAAATACATTCCTGTTTGGCGATTACATAATTTGTTGGGTGGAGATTTCCATCAATATTTAACAGAGTTCCTTCATTCACAAAGTCGCTATAGTATAAACAAGTATATAAAATAGCCTTTTGAGGTTAGTTAGAGTTTGTGATGGGGAGGCTGACTATAGGTCGTTCCATTCTTAAATTACCATACAATTATCAAGCGGGTAGTTGCCAGATTTTATCAGCTTGAAACATTGACAATTTTTATATTATAAATTTGTCAAGCCATACAAAGTGTATGCACTTAATGGTAATATATTTTAAGTTTGATGTATATAAATAATAATATAATTAATAATGATGATAATAATAATATCTAAAAGACTAACAGAGGTTATGAATGAAATAATAAATAGGTAAATAATCAAAAGATTTTTTATCACACATTTAAACCAGGGGGTAGTTTGGATTGATGTATATCAATAGGTAGCCAAATCCAAACTACTTCCTGGTTTAAATCAGAGACAGAAAAATATATTATTTCAATTATAGTTCTCTATATAATTTTAATTATTGATTTTTAAGCAATATAGCTATCTATTTAAGCCTTAATTCTGTTAATGTGGAAGTGGGAAGTGTTAAAAGTGTAAGAATAAATTAAAAAAGAAGTGTGTTTGTTTCTATATAGACCTAACGTAACTATATTTTCAGGTTGGCCTCCTTCACTATCACTTACATTACTGTACAATGTTTCTACACTGTCTTATTATACATCACCAGGCCATTAGGCAATAATTCGTTTTATTTAAATATTAAATAAGAAGGAAAAATCAATTGATCAAAAGTATACAAATCAAACAATAAATAATTTCTATACATGTATTTCACATTTTCGTAAATTAGTTAAAAAAGACTTTATCAATTGAGAAAGCAATCTGTATTATTATTATTAGCACCGCGTCTTACTACCCATTCGGGTTATACGCACTTACGCTAATGTGTAATGGTAGGGTGATTGTGAGATGAAATGAAGGACCTACAGTTTAAAGTGGAATCCGAACCACGGTGGAGGCCTGGCATTCCCCACATTCACAAGATGTCTTGTCAGAGGTGAAGGGAGGGTTTGGTAATCAGATAAATCTGTGCCAGGACCGAGGATTGAACCCCGGACCCCAGCATAGAAGTCCGACACCTTACCCCAAGACCGCCAGGTCACTGATAGAGCAATCTGGATGAACTTAGAAACCAACCTCCAGACCTAACCCAAGGATTTTTGGAAATCTGTTAAAAAATAATTGTGTAAGCACAACCTTGCCATCTGATCTTGAAATTAATGGGAACCTTATTAACCCTTTTGCTGTGAATTTAATTTTCACTTCTTACCTCAAGAAATGCTAATTATAAGTCAAAAATTCAAAATCTGAAAATTTGCATGATCATGATTATGGTCAAATAATGTGATTTTCAAATAGTAATGCATAATAATATATGATTTATATAAATAAAATTTTATGTCACATATTATTTATGTCATATTTTACCAAAATGCAATGTTATTCTACTATCAGAACCATTCTTTATTTTACTAGCAACCAACAATAGTGTCAAACCAATCGCTAAATGTAGATTTTACAGGCCTTATGTAGTAATAAGAACCCTTTTGAAAATTAGGTTACATCAACACAGCTTCAACAATTTGTGCTACATTGGTGCTTTCCTCAGTATAGTCTATAAGATCATATATCTTTGTTAGACATGGTTTCAAAATAGGAATCAGGTAAAGAACAAAAATAAAATATCAATTAGAAGAAATAAAATAAATTTTAAAACTCGCTGAATTATTGACGTTTTCAATTGCCATACTAACCAAATATTATATTTGGCACAAATTCATCAATGATCAATTAAATGTTACTAACACAGTAGAATAACAGGGTAAATATAACAAATACTACACTAATAAGTCCCTAAGCAATGTTTTCCGCCACATAAATATTGCACGTGTGCTACATGTATTGAAATGCAGAAGTAAACAAGTGCTACCATTGTTATGATTTAGCAGCTGGTAATTGACAGTTCTCAAAACTAACACCAGATGTCAGAGGCGCACGGGCATGCTAGTATGAAAAATTCAGAGTTCTAACACTCTTGTTGCTATTTTCGACTGTCGCAGCAAAGGTAGATAAAGTTTACATGTCGTGGGGTAAAGTTGATTTCCGTCAATGGCTATAGTGATGAGATCAGATATATCCAATTAACGCTGCAAAAGGGTTAGTGATCCTCTTTTAATAGCAAGTGAATATGTAAAATATTTAAGCTCAATATATGATTCCTGTTAACCATTTAGGCCTTGTTCTATTATTGAAAGCAATGTGTCCTAACCACATTACTTCTTTGGCTGTATCTCTTGCTATTAAAAGAATTAAGTTCATCCAGATGTGCTGGGATGGATTGAATCACAAGTTTAATTGTTAAAGGTTGTGTTAATATCTCCAATCCATTGTGAGAATATATTTTCAACCTTAGTTTGTCGAATGTGCCTTTTCCTGAAAGATGGAAAAATTCTATAGTCGTTCCCATGCATAAAAAAAGGTGTGAAAAACAACATTTGTAGGCTTACCCCTCTCCTAAATACTTTCTCTTATGTATTTGAAACAAATAATACCATCTGAAAATCCAAATTTGTAAACAATCTATTGTAACCAACTTATTAGAATTTCTGGGTCATGTTGCCCCTCAAGTCTCTACTCAAGGTCAGATTGATGCAGTATATTTTGACCATAGTAAAGCTTTTGAGCTAAATGAACATACATAATATTATTCTCGCAAAACTTTATAATTATGGCCCATCAACTTCTTGTGTAAATTTGTTTAACAGCTACTTGCAAAATAGATCTTTTACCATCAAAATTGATTATTGCACCTCCAACTCTTTTTTTTTTATCTAGCCCCTTGTGGTTAAGTGTTAAATTTAGGTCATCATCTTTTTAACATGTTTATTGAAGACATTGGTAAGTACATCCCATTTTCAAACTATTTACTCTTTGGTGATGATCTCAAATTATTCAAAAACATCAAATCACTTGCTGATTTGTTTAGATTTGGAAATAGAGATAAATGTTATATTACAATGGTCTAAATAAAAGGGAATGTCAAATCAATAAATCTAAAAACTAAGGCTATAGCTTTTACCAGGAAAACCACCCTTTTTTATCACTTAAAAATTTCATATTGTAATTAGTGAACACTGTTTTTATATTAATAACTTATGTGTTAGATTAGACCATAAGCTCTACTTTCACTATCATGTTGATAATATAGTTTATCACGCTATTAAATTACTTTGTCTTATTAAGTATATCAATTCCTCATTCACTAAAGTTTACTGTATTATAAGTTTGTACTTTGCTTTGGTCAAATCCAAACTAGAATATGCTAGTATGGCGTGTAATTCCATCACCTTAACTGATTTTCTCAGATTAGTAAGTTTTAAACATAAATTTGTTGTCACTTGCTATGATCAATTATTTTTCAATCGCTTTTACAATTATTATGATAGAATTCAAAATCTTTTAGAGCTCCACAGTCTCTTCTCACAAAGACCATTAGGATTCCCATAAGTTTTTTATATTTTTGGTAGTAAAATTTCTTGTCAATCTGCCCTCTAGCATGTGGGCATTATTGTGACCTCTAGTGCTTCTAGAAATCCTAAAATATTTTCTATTAGTAGCTCTTACAAACTAAGCCTTCTGAGCTGTTGTATAAGCAGTGTTAACTCAAGATTTCCAGAATTTGAATTTTACCATAAAAAAAGAACTAAAATTAGATAGTTATTTAAGAAACACCCCTATCATTAGTTACTATCTCTTTATTGTGAACTGTTCCCTAAAAATAATAGTTTTAGTGAATTATACTTTTTATCGCTTTCCTTCTTAACATGTTTTAACTATTAAATATCTTTGTTGTAATCACTTGTATCCAAACATGACTTTTTTAAATTTGCAAACCATAATATTTTTGTATGTCTCTTTATTGACAGCATGTTAGAGGTCTCAACTCCAGGCTAATATTTTAATAAAGGAAAATGTAATAATAAGCAATATTATTGTCATGAAATGGAATGTCATCATTGTTGTTGTTGTTGTTGTTGTTTTTAAAAGCCATGGATCCAAACCCCACTAAATTATTTTGTGAACATTTTTTAAATGGATCAAAACAGCATAGAACAGACTTCATTCTAAATCCAAGATTGTGTTCGGGTACAGGCCTGACCTCTAGTTCAGTAATAAAAATCAATAAAATATAAAATAAATAGCATTGACTCTTAGATATTTTATTTATTATTACAGATAAATTAGTATTATCATAGTGGAAAGCAGGGCCTAGCCTTGCAAATTCAGTTAGTGAGATTTATCTCTTTTTGAGTGACTGTAAGAACTATTTTCCATCTGTAAGCAACAGCAATCAAAATTACTTTGAAACTTCCAGCAACTTCTATCTCTGCAGAAATGATCATTTACATTTTGGAGGCTAAAAACCTGGCTAAGGATTTCGATGAGTCACAGAAGAATCAGCAGTATGTCACTAATGTACATAAAAACCGGTTTGAACACCACAGAATTGATAGCTATTTCAAAAACAAGTTAAAAGAACTGGTTACTATATCACTTTGTGTTGCAGCCTCAGAGACAGGCATTTTTATTTTCAACAAATGACATTTCAGGGAATGAGTAACTTGATAGATGAAAGTGCTATGAATACTAATGATAGAATAACACTGAAACATAAACTTTGTTAAAAGTTTGGAAAAGTTGTTGAGAAAATATTATGTCAGAATAACACAGATTTTTTTTGTAATGTATATTTTAAATATTAGTCAAACTCATAAGAATAATAATGTACATTTATTTAAATCAGATAGTTTTTTGCTTATGCTTGTTCCACGCAAAAGAGCAGTTTTTTTATTATTCTTATTATTTTACTGGCAACATATATTTAATATGGCACAAAACAGTCTTAAATATAACTATTCTTAAACTTAAAAATCAAAATTTTCTCAGACCCCCCCACTTTATAAATGGGCATCAGTGATTCTCTATTATAAATTTTGTAGCTGCAGTCACTGACATTTTTTTCTGTGGGTGGCCCTGGTGAAAAGGTCTAGTAAAGTAATCATATTTGATTCCAATTAGCTAGCTTGTCTATAAAATCCACAATTAAAATTGATTGCATTAAACATATTTAATTGAGTAAATTTTCAAAACCTTAAAATAAAATAGAGGTAGTGTTTGTCCCAAAATGTGCCCAAGTTTCCTTAAGTTGATTTTTTTAACTTTTAAATAAAACTTGAGTTTATTACAGGTTATTTTCCAAATATATAGGTTAAAAAATGACACATAAGCACAGGTATTGGACCCAAGACCTTTGACTATGAAAATTATTTTTGAGGTACTTGAAATTTCAAATGTTAATTTCATTAGTTTGTGTATAATACAAAGCATGTAAATGTTGCTTGTAAAATTTAGAAGCACAAAATGACAATAATGTGGCATTGTAGTTGTTTTTCTTAGCGACAAAATATGTTGATGATCAGAGATGTACCCCTCGTTTACCTTGTAGGGTAGCTTACCTTGCATTAATTCATTATGGTATAGCTCAGGGATTCTCAAAGTGGAGTCTGTGGACCCCCAGGGGGTCTGCGAGATCATCCAGTGAATCCATGACATAAATTTATATATTTTGTAGATCTTATAAAAATTTTATATAAAAGGGTAAATCACTAGTATGTACTAAACACAATGGATATGCCTTCCCATCTTAATAGCCCGGCGAGAAAGTGGGGCCTAAAATTGGTAGTGGAAGGGTTGGCCACGCCCTTTGAAACCACATCTTTGAGAGGAGAATTTTGAAATTCACTTTTATACTAGTTTTCTCATCATCCAGCACAAAGAACTTTCAGAAAAAAGCACTGAAACATTTTATGACTTTTCCAACAACTTAATTGTTCAGGCCAGACTTTTGTTCTTTGTGGTATGAAAAATGTGAAATGAAATTGTCTTAGTGTTGCATCAGAGTACATCATTGAAATTGCTATAGATGTCAATGATATTTTAAAGTCAAACAAGTAGTTCCAATAGAAGACATATTTTCTTTTTATTTTAATTGTAATTGTAATTCTTTTTTGCATTTATTTTTAAAAAGTTTGAAAATGTCCAAATATAATACCTATATTTATTTTATTTTCATTTATATTATAATTATATTTACAATAAAAAATATACTATGACTAATTTATCTCTATATACTCGCTTTGGTGGCCACATTGTCTAACCTGCTTCTCTCGCAGTAGACTGGACTGCCAATGACAGGGAGAGTGAGGTATGAATCTCGGTCGAGTGTACTGAGGGTTGTTTTTCCAAAATAGTTTTTCATTCTACCTCCATGCAAATGTGGGAACGCTCCCTCTAAATATAACCTTACTAATCCCTATAACCATTAGGGTTATTGGTACATAAGTGTTAAACCCAAACTAAAAAAAATATATCCCTTAAATATATCCTAAATTTATCATTATCATATTTTTAATCATTTATCCTACATCAAGGGATCCGCAAATCAGTTGTTTCCTGGTTAGAGGGCCTGCGTGACTAAGAAGTTTGAGAACCACTGATATAGCTTATAAGGTCATTGTGTAATGTCACAGTAAGACTGCCACCTTTAAGGGTAAACAGAATGTACATAATAGATACTGCCTTAAAATATTAAGTAATGTAAGAAGAAATAATTCTATACTCTAGTAGCTTAGTCCGTTTTAGAGTATTGCATGCTCAACCAAAGGTCTCATATTCAATTACCTTTAATTTATGAACAGCACATAATACAAACAAATTTTAGTTTTAATATAGTGTATACAAATAAAGCTATTTGGAAAAAAAAAATTTAATGACAACTTCGTTAAAAGACTACATTTTAATAAATACAGGAAAATGTAACGAAAGACTTAAATCTTGGGAGGTACGGTCTTATAAAACGATTGTATGAAGCAGGAGTGACCACAAGGGCAAGGCCCCTCCAACATTTGTTTTTTACATTCATTACTGTCTCCAGCCTATGGGCTGGATCAGTATTTTATGTCATATGGGTGACCTGGTGGTCTAGGGGTAAGGTGTCGGACTTCTATGCTGGCGGCCGGGGTTCAATCCTCAGTCCCGGCACAGATTTATCTGATTACCAAACCCTTCCTTCACCTCTGACAAGACATCTTGTGAATGTGGGGAATGCCAGGCCGCCACCGTGGTTCGGATTCCACGTTAAACTGTAGGTCCTTCATTTCATCTCACAATCACCCTACCATTACACATTAGCGTAAGTGCGTATAACCCGAACGGGTAGTAAGACGCGGTGCTAATAATAATAATAATAATAATATGTCATATGTTTTTTCACTATCGGTTGGCTAGGCCTGTCATAGCATTATATGCCTTATAATCAACAGTGCCATTACCACTTCTTTGGTTTTACATGACAGCTAGCAGAAGCTAGCAGGTCCTATCAGTAGTGCCCACATTGTCTGAAAGTAGCTTTTGTCAACATATTTGGAAATAATTATTGATAAGTATTATTTTTATCACTAAAAATATTATCAATCACTTTTAACCAAATTTCCCCAAGGATTACAGTATAATTTTATTTTTCATAATCAAATTTAAGAAAAAAGAGTCTAGTAAATTCATTCTAGTTTTTCTTTTAACTCTTGTGGCAATTACAGGTTAAATAGAGTGAGAAATTTTACATTTAATGGTATTATATTCAGTTATTAATATTTTTATAACTGGCCTTGCATATCTTTAACATAAATAAATGGTTTTTGATAATAAAGAGGAAAAAATATACAAAATGTTTGTGAAATAATATAAAGTTTAAATTTTGTAAACACGAGTATGAATACTATTCTCCGTCCAACCAGCAACAAGGTCCTCTTTTTTGTACGTCACCAACTGGCAGCGTAGCTTCTATTCAGTAGCCATATTTGTTTTCAGCATATAAGGCCACTTTGAGCGTTCTCTTAATTTTAATCATTAAACAGCAAAAGTAAACTTCAAAACTATACAAACAACCAAACAGTTAGTCTCGTAACCAAAATCTAACAATTTTAAATAGACGTTATAACAGTGAATTATCATATAAAATACAGTTATTAAAACAATGTGCATGTGTCTCCAAGTTGAAGCAAACAAAAATATTTTATAGTTGAGTATTTAGGCATGTCTATGCTACCGTTAATAATTTTATTACAAATTTTAATAATACATTGCCTTTTTTTAAATATTAATTTGGCTACTTAGTAATCTGTATGTTCTTTTGTGAATATTAGTTCGGTGTGTGAGCATGTTATCCTTGGAAAAAAACTGTTTTTTAATGATATTTGAATAATTATTTATCTAGTATAACATTAAAGAGTGTGATAAAAAATAGCGAGTGTTTCTCAGTGATCAATGTACATTATTCAAAATTTAAGTCTGTGTATCAAGACTATAGAATATATCTTTTTTATAGGCCTAAAGTAGGTGACCTGGTGGTCTAGGGGTAAGGTGTCAGACTTCTGTGCTTGCGGCCGGGGTTCAATACTCGGTCCTGGTACAAATTTATCTGATTACCAAACCCTTCCTTCCCCTCTGACAAGACATCTTGTGAATGTGGGGAATGCCAGGCCTCCACCGTGGTTCGATTCATCTCACAATCACCCTACCATTACACATTAGCGTAAGTGTGTATAACCCGAATGGGTAGTAAGACGTGGTGCTAATAATAATAATTATTATTATTATTATTATTATTACTATTATTATTACTATTATTATTATTATTATTATTATTATTATTATTATTATTATTATTATTATTATTATTATTATTTATAGGCCCAGACTCATTTTCAAGGATATTGATTTTTGTTTGTTAAATTATTTGAAGTCATTATATATAGGCCTACATATTAAAACAATATAATATAACAGATTGTAGGGGGTGAGCATAAGCAAAATGGATGCAAGTAAGACCCACCCAACTATCATCATTAACCTGGCTGAAGATGATGGCGACGAATATGATGATGTAGAATAAGTTATTGCGACCACATTGGAAAAACTTAAAAGGTACAAGCTAGTTCATAATGAATATGCCTTATTTGTTGTAATAGTGTTAAAAAGGTTTATGACAGTGTTTTTTTCTGTGTAACACTACACATTCAGATTTTTCGCATTTATATTATTATTATTATTATTATTATTATTATTATTATTATTATTTGCACCGAGTCTTACTACCCGTTTGGGTTGTATGCACTTAAGCTAATGTGTAATGGTAGGGCGGTTGTGAGATGCAATGGAGGACCTACAGTTTAACATGGGATCCGAACCATCGTGGAGGCCTGGCATTCCATACATTCACAAGTTGTGATTAATACACGTCTTGTCAGAGGTGAGGGAAGGGTTTGGCAATCAAATAAATCTGTGCCAAAACTGAGGATTGAACCCCGGACCACCAGCACAGAAGTCTGACATCTTATCCTTAGACCGCCAGGTCACCGACTATAATGTTATTAATAATACCATTAACAAGTAATTATTTATAAAAATAAAAAAATATTATTAAAAGTTATTTATTAATAATAATAAAAACTAATTTGGGATTGAATGCTAATTTTTTTTTTTTAATTTGTAATATTATAGAAAAAATTAATCATTAACACTAGGCCTAACATAAACATATCAAGGTAAACAATAAATAAAACAGTCATATATGTTTCTTGTATCTACCTAAATTTGACTGTCAGAAGTGACAACTGCTAAACACGTGTTTTAATAGATCATATGGTTTGGCGTAGTGATACATAATTTTGTCTGGTAACTTCTAAAAGCTGTCATCTGTCAGCAGTGAGTTGTCAGTCAGCACCAAAGAAGCCATGGGACTACTTTAACAAGACTATGAAAGGCACAACATCCAGTCTCTGGCCGTTAATTTGTCAATGTGAAAGGGTAAACCTATATTTTATTAATTTGGAAAACGCATTTATGTTTAAAACATTTGGAACAGTAAATATTGTATTCGAGATAGATTCTGCGGTCAAAATTTCAGTCCAAAAACACAATAAAGTGTCAAAAAAATAGGTATATTTTAGGCAGATTTATAGACTGCTTAAAATATTGTGGTAAGCCAGAAATGGCAAAGAGAGATGCGACCAACTTTTGTACAAGTAATGTCACCACTTGGTAAGTTTAATTAAAAACCCGTATTTTTTATTATTTCTGTTTGTAGGTTTGTTTAGTGAATTTGCAGTTTGTGATTTTTTAAAATCAAGAAGAATTTAATTTATTATGTTAACACATGGTGAGAAACAATCATTACCAGTAAACGTTGACCTGGCTCCACCAAAAATAAAAATCACGCTCAGCCACTGGTATGAAGAAAGAATTAAAATTTTTAATCAAGCCCTAGTACCAAGCCCTAATAATTTAATAAATGAAACCTCCTATCTTCTCACTTCTAACATGACATGAGCCACTTCAGCTTTTACAAAAACTTTCATTAATAGTGTAAATTTCAATCTTTAAACTTCCTTCCCGTACTAGTTTGACGGTGGTTTTGATTAATAAGTTTGCATCCTATTTTTAAGCGTAACACTTCTTCTCATGTTGTAATGTTTAATTTACCTATTTAGTTTTCTTAAGAACAAATTTCTTCTTGACTGCTTCCTTTCTTCAATTGATTTTATTTCACTAGTCAATAATTTCGGTAACCTTGTCAAGCATCTTTTGCAAGGTTCAATCATAATGTTCTCTCCGACATACTTGAACAAACCTCTCTGTCAAAACCCTACTAGATCAACAATTTCTAGCTAAATGATTTATTTGGTTCAGTCGATACATTAGAAAAAAGCTGTTGTACCATTTTATAGTGAATAAAGAATATATTAAATTAAAAAAGTGATGTTTTATTACAAAATTCAAATAATTAACAACAATAGTACCTTATTTATCATTAGGTATGTTATTCATCTCTTCCTTCTGAATAAAATCAGTACGATTCTTATGAGCCGTCGCCATATACATCTGAATCAATATAAGAGTCTACTTCACATTCAGAGACTGATTCTTCTGAGAGCCATATTTATCTTTATTATCCAATAGTGTATCGTCCTCCAAACCATCAAGAGTGTTGGTCGAAAAAGAACTGCAATACTAAGATTCCATCGAGTCTAAGAAGAGCCCCTTTTTAGATATATTTAAATAGTAAAAAAGTGTGTCTTAAAATCAAAGAAATAAGGTAGTTTCTAAATAACATATTAAATTAATAGTTTTGCCTGAAAAAAATTAAGAATGGTATTAGCTTGAAGGTCAAATAAAGGTATCCCTTGCACTTACCTGCAATTTTCTCATGGTATCTGCAAAAGCCTTTTTAAAGCCCGGATCCCATAGCTTTTCTTTGCGGTACTTCTCAATGCGTTCTCGAAGTTTAGCAGGATAAAGATCATAGCAATTGACAATACCAATATGGAATTGTCCTGAAGGGTTTGTCCAGTCAGTAGGAATCTATGATACAAATAAGTTTCGAAGTGTTATTTTCATTGAGACTTAAAATTCTCAAATACAATGTATTTGTTAAAGTTGTTAGTCAGAGTAAAACACAATATATTTGATCAATTATATGAATTGTTTTAAATTAATTTTAATTGGACTGAAAGTTTTAATATTATTTATTACATTTCCTATAAGCTCTTCTATAATTTAAATAATGTACGAGGCGTGTCCACAAAGTAAAGTTCATTAAGATATGACCGCCAAAATAGACTCATCGGCGGGGTCACACATGCACAGTAGCATAGCTTGACTCCTCAGCTTTCTGTTGATCCCTTTACTTCAGTTTCATCCTCATCTGATGTTCTGTGAGAGTGATTTAAAATGAGTGCTGTCATAAATAATCCTGCCAGTTGTGAGGTTTGTAGCGTTATAGAATTTTTGTTAGCAGAAAACCTTAGTGCTGCAGAAATTTATCGTCAGATATGTAAGGTTTACAGGCCTGAGGTTATGAGTGAAAATCAGGCGAAACAAAGGGTCAGTTTGTTTAGAGAAGGACGCACCAATGTTCATGATGAGTTCAGTGGCTGACCAAGTGTGGTGACTGACAATTTAGTGGAACTTGTGGACACGAAAATTCGTGAGAACCATCGTTTCACATTTAAAGAACTTTCTTTTGAATTTCCAGAAGTTTTACGGTCACTAATTCACGAAATTGTGACAGAAAAGCTAGGCTAGAAGAAACTGTGTGACAGATGGGTCCCCAAAATGCTGATGGAAGCACACAAACAAAAATGTGTGGAGTCAGCTCAAATGTTTGCAGCAGAGTTTTGAAAAGGAAGGAGATGAACTTTTTTCTCAAATCATAACCGGACACGAGTCTTGGATTTTGTATATGAATGTTGAAACAAAACAACAATATATGCAGTGGCGTCATTCATCCTCCCCAAAGGCCAAAAAATTCAAACAGGAACGCTCCATCAAAAAAATCATGGCTTCTGTTTTTTGGGACCAGAAAGGTGTCTTGCTTATTTATTTTCTTGAATGAGGAAGAACCATTATTGCTGCAGCATATTGTGAAACCTTAAAAATACTCAGACCTTCAATTCAGAACAAAAGATGTGGTATGCTGATATCATGGATTCTTCTTGTGCACAACAATTTTCAAGCCAACACTGCAGATCAAACTGTTCAGCTGGTTCAGCAGTTTGGTCGGGAACTGCTGAACCACCCACCCTACAGCCCAGACCTTGCTCCAAGTGACTATCACTTGTTTTTGAACATGAAGCAGTGGCTGCCCTCTCAGCGTTTGCAGAATACGATGAACTAAAGAATAGTGTGAATCACTGGCTCAAATCACTCGCAGCAGATTTTTTTTGAAAGGGGTATAAAGTAGTTGGTGCCAAGATATAAAAAAAAATCTCGAAGTCAATGGGGACTATGTGGAAAAATAAAGGAGGTATGTATGTATATTTAGCCCTTCATACAACTTTTCTATCCTTACTAGTTTTTTTAATTAATTTATCGGACTTTACTTTGTGGACACACCTCGTATATATTACTTCAGGTTCTCTCTTTTTTAATGTTTTAGTTATTATTTTCTTTTGATGTTAAAGAGATTTACTAATAGTGTGTCCCAACTCAGTTATAGAAACAACCACACAACCATGAGGCCACCTGGTAGATGAAAGATTATTTCCAAAAAGGAAATGTTGGAATTTGCAGTAACTTAAATGGAGGGAAGTAAAAAATTATGGAAACAATTAAACTAGCTCATTTGGTTCTACAAGAAAGCCCAGCAGATTCAAAGGAGAAGTGGGCCTAGAAACAAAATGAATAGCCAGAATAAAATTTAAGAAAGTTAAGATTTAAACTTCATAGACACAGGATAAGAATTTAATGCAGTCAGTAAAAAACTGCTTCAAAGTTTGATTGGAAACTATTGAAGAGTTGATAGTGAAATGTGAGAATATTAGAAGCTATTAAAGCAGTCAATACACTACAAGATTTAAAGACTCACAGTTTATATATTGTGGAGTGGGGTGAGCTAGATAATCTTTAAGTTAATACTTGGAATGTAAATTGTGTGTAACAGCTCAACATACATAACAAAAATTGAGTTTATTTGGGTCAGATTCGTAGTCGAACTTAGTGTGTCTCAAGTGTGGCTCGAAACCAAATAAAAGACTACATCTACCTGGACTCGAATGGAAT
This sequence comes from Timema monikensis, assembly GCA_902151445.1. Classification (NCBI taxonomy): domain Eukaryota; kingdom Metazoa; phylum Arthropoda; class Insecta; order Phasmatodea; family Timematidae; genus Timema; species Timema monikensis. The sequence continues at coordinate 225,440 of CABFVZ010001012.1, forward strand.
GGGCCTGTTTCACATATGAATATTTGCCATAAATATCACAAAATATTTGCAATATTTTAACCCGTTTGCTCTACCGTAAATTGGAAAGCTCTACGTACACTGTACAATGTACATACTACACATACCAATATCAATGATCAGTGAATATTCCGGATATTTGTCTTTCCTTTGGGTAAGATAATCCTTATATACTTTCAAATTTACGTTAGGCCCATTCATTCCAATTTACACAAGATTCAAAGAGATTATCTATCCCAATCCAATTGATGCTTTCATTATATCGTTAGTTCTAGCATGTCCAAGAAATTCTGAACCAAGATACTTGGTGCATACAAGCTGAGAGCTTTTGTCTCAGGATCTGATTGCAACATCCAATCGGTCTTCTTGGAAAAATTTACTAACATCTCCATCAAAACATACCATAGAGTATTCTGACTGACGAACACTATCAATAAGTCTCTCCTTAATGTAAGGGGCAATACCAAAACCCAAAAAATAAGCACTTTTGTCTGCTGTACAAGCAATTTTTTTTGCTATTCCACTAGCTGAGAACATGGCAGCCAATAGTCCTTTGTTGTCTTTGTAAGAATTAAATGACATATGTTTAGTTACAACATTAAAAGTCCACAAAATCTCCACCTTCAGTGCAGATTCTACAAGAACATTATTCAATAAAGGAATCAGTTTAGCTTTCAACACATCAGGAATGAAAGACTCAGGTTCATTGTAAATGTTATTTGGTAGTGAATCTATAATGGTTTGTTCCTTTTCAATGGATGAATTTGAAATTTTGAAATAATCTCCTACAGGCTTAGTTATATCTAACACTTCAATTAACTTTGCGTGCTTTCCAGATTTCAATAGGCTCTGTAAGGCTGACACCTCCATAATAGCAATGCCAACATTCTTTTTACACGGTTTGAAAAAAAACCACGTTATTATCTGTTTTAAACTCTTCTACCCAATGTTTATATTTTGGGTCTTATAACCATTCTATTTTGAAACTACACTTCCTCGAGATGGCACCAATATATATATAATAGTATATGAGGTCACACATTTGTAACATCATAACTGTAACAAAACACACAAAAAGGTTAAAATATTAACAATTTTGTGTCACTATTTATTTATAAAGCGGAAGGCCGCTGCTGTAGTGAGACCCATTAATTAGAACACACCACAGATGAAAATATTACATGTGACTAAAAAAGGACTTATCAAAGAAAAATACAAAAATGTTCTTATTAGTGAATGAGGCCTAATGATAACTCTCCTGCATGTGTTAGGTGAGCTTACTTTAAACAGTTTGAAAGCTAGCCCAACACATGCAGAAAAGGGACCACCCTTACACCCAACCATCCTCTCATTGCACGAGCAGTCAGAGAGAAATATTGTGGGGAAAAAAATCAAGGTCCCTAATATAAATTCCATGACGAATTAAGATATTTCGGGAATTTCAGGATATTTCTAGCACTGGAAAAAGTTTGCCAAAATTCCAGGTTTTCCAGGACGCGTATGAACCCTGCACTGTATTTTTATGCATACCCATGTTAAATTGTTTAACATAAATGATTATCCATGTTATAAATACAGTTCATATGTCAATGTGAAAGAAAAAGTATTGTATTAGACTATGTTTTTTATCTTCCTTGTATTCTCCGGTACTGATTAACCTGGATAATCTGGAGTGTACTGTGATTTCAATTAGTGCCATATGCACTTAGAACACCAGATAGATACTAAGTGTTTCAAAACAAACAAAAAAAAAGTTGCTTATTACATCTGAAAATCTTACAATAAAATTCTATTAGCTTTCCCTTAATTATTTGGCCGATATCTCCATAAATTTCCATATAGACTTTTAATATTAATAACAGATTAAAACTCCTCTATGATCTTATGGGATTGCAATTTGAATTTAAGTTTAAAAGATGAATTTTTGTTTAAATTTACCATCTGATTGTTAAAGCTGCTAGGCAAATAATCTCAAAATATTGCTAAAGGAGCATTAATTTTAAAAAGAGCTTAAATAAATTACTAAGCCATGGAATTGAACCAAGATTACCTCATATGAAGTATTAATTTTATCTATTTTTAGTACCAAATAACCAAGAGCTTTATCTTTTTAATTTTATTTATATATACACACACACACAAACACACACACAATTTTTTTTTAGCATCAAGTCTTCCTACCAGTTTGGGATATAAGCACCCATATTTGTGTGGAGGAAGAATGGTAAAACATTTCGGAAAAACAACCCTCAGTTCACCTGAACAAGATTCAAACCTCGATCTCACCTTCATCAGCAGTCTTGTCTACTCCGAGACCTTAGACCATGCAGCCAATGAAGAGGGTATTTTTATTTATTAAAATAACATCCTTTTGACTTACTCCAATAGGCATACAGGCTAAGGCAACCACCTCGTCTGGTTGTTAATGACAAGGAAGGTAGGGGTTTGAGTCCTGTCCAGGTGAGGGTTGATTTTCCTAAAAGATTTTGGCTCTCCCTCCAATCACAAATATTGTTATAATTCCTCTAAATTCCAACCTTCTCCGCCCTACACCAATAATGTAAGTGTGCTTTTAGCCAAAACTGATAGTAAAAAACCCTGTGCATAAAAAAAATTGGTAGCTTGAAAAACTTGTGATGGATTAAATAGCCAAGATATTATATTTGTTGATTGTGGTTATAGTCGCATCTAAATCATATTTATTAAATTGAAATATGACACCTGGACACAGGAGACAAACCCAGTACCTTTGGCTTAGTACGCCAATGCTCTAACAACTGAGCTATCCAGGAGTCATTGCTTTGCATGAAGAATGGCTCTGGGTATGGTATTACTCTTGGATAGCTCAATGGTTAGAGCATTGGTGTACTAAGTCAAAGGTCCCAGGCTCAATTCCTGTGTTCAGGTGTCATTTTTCAATTTAAGGAATATAAAAAAACTTTTACTTTCAAAATGTTGTTCAGAATTGAACCCAAGCTACTTCTTTTCATTACTATTTTTATTTGTATAAGAACTTAACGTCGAAATAAAATTAAAATTAATCTATTTTTAAATATCAGAAAAAATAGATTACTTTCATTTTAGTTCAATAGCAATGTTTAAATAATACTTAGTACCGCATCTTACTACCTGTTCGAGGTAGCATAAATTATTTATTTAACCTAAAATAAATTGGTTTCCTCTTAGACCAATCTAGTGTAAATAATATTGTTTAAAAAAAACTAGAATAATTGTTAGTGAAACCTTTTTTGACAATGTTAGGCTATTTAATAAACTTCTATATTACCTGAGAACCTATGAATTCAAGATCAGCCAGAAATCTTTGAAATTTAGATTTTTCAGATGTCCATACATTTTAATGTATCCATATGTTATCACTACTATATTAGAAAAATGATTTATTCAAGAAAGGTGTTTTATCTAAATTAGACATCAAATGGTTCAGTCCAACATATTAAATTTGTCAGTAGTGCATCTGCATAGCAAACCAAAGGTTCCAAGCCATATTCCAAACATGGCAAAAAAAATATCATTGAAAAAATTGGGTTTCCCCCTTTCACAGACATAAATGAATTGATGGCCTGGGGGCTGTATGTAGTGTATGCTTTAAAATTATGTTCATTTGTATGTTGTACACTAGTATAATCATTCGGGTCAAAAAGTGCTTTTAAGTTATTTTTTTAACACCGGTCCTACTACCCGTTTGAGTTATAAGCCTGTTTACTAATTACATTAATGTGTTAGGGACTATGAAGGTTTAATTTAAAGGAAGTGTACCTGCATTTGCTTTAAGGGAGAGTGGAAAACCATTTATGGAAAACCACCCTTAGTTCAACCGACCAGGATCAAACCTCAATCTCCCCATCTTCGGCAGTCTAGTCCAAAGCGAAAGCAGTGCCCTAGACAATGCGGCCACCAAAGTGGGTAAGTGCATGTTAGATACTCCTAATAAAAGAGTGCATGTGAATAATACATTGGGTGATGAGAGTTTATAAATACACAGAATATTAAATTACTATATATTTTATAGCCACAAATACATTTAAATGTTTTGATATTTATAAAAGAAAAAAAACACTTTATGCATCCTTTTTATTTTAGCTGTATTTCTTTTCAATGAAATTCTTTGTACAATATGGATGAACAGTTGATTTATATTGAATGTGTTAACATTATTGAAATTGTATATTTCTAAGTGTTTCTGTAAATCAATTACAACTGATTCAACTGAAATACATTATTTCTTATCTACTATTCAAATTACATACCTTGAGTAACCGGCCACTAACACCAACAATATTTCCGTCATTGTTGGCTTGCACAACAATAGATGTGTCCACATCCCCTGCTCCACTGCAATCATATCGTTCGACCACCTTCTTGCGGCCATCACTGGTCATCTTAAAAACCACACAAAAAAAGGTGACGCATCTTTATTGGTAATTTACCTCAAACAATATAGAGTTTAAGTCAAATACTGACAGTAATATAAATGAAACACACAACAATTTTCAAGGTTATCAGTCAATAAGTTACTTTCTTTATATACTTGGTACTTTCCACATATATTTCCAGTTTTAAATGTAATTTTACATAGGGTGTGTATTACGTATTAAATAATCAAGTAGGTATTAGGGAAGGTGCCCACCAAAATGATGACATGTGATCTGATACGTGATCTGGCATCTAACAATCATATTCAGGTTAAACCAATGTAGACATATGAAATAGCGCCCACTGAAGTGGTGCGACATAGTGGTGACTTGACACAAGCCACGTGTCATACGAATGGTGCATGTTCCAATTTTTGTCACATGTTATGGACAAGTTAGTTCATTTAATTTGCTGGACATTTGTTTAAAGTTGCAGGTTCAATTTTTGATAGTAATAAATTTATTTCTTTAATTATTCTGTAAAAGGACTGGAATTGTTCTGGATAAATCTTTAACACTTTAAAAACATTGGGAGCAACACTTTTTTACATGTGCTCGCCAAAGAGGATGCACCCAAAAGTGTAATTTCTCGCTATCATGATAATGTATCTAATAACATAATTCATTCAAGCCAAAGCATCTTCATTATTAGATGCTAACATTATTACTTGAGACCAGATGTTAGGCAAAATGCCTATACTTTATTGTTACAGATATCGTAAAAATGACTTAATATAAGTTCATATAGTGTTATTAGGGTTGTGTACAGCAAAGATAATTATGCATATTTTTGCTTATTTCCATGTACGAGGGGGGGGGGGGGGGGACACAAACAAANGGGGGGGGGGGATCCAAAAGAAACCGAACTTTTTATCTAAAAAATCAATTTATTAAGTTTTTTACAAAATTCTTTCAGTCTCCTTCAAAGTATTCTCCATTAGATGCAAGGCACTTGTCCAGTCTTTTTTCTCACTGTTTGAAGCAGCTCGGTAACTCTTCAAATTTGATATCCAGTGCCCTCTGCGAAGCTGTTTTTACAGCCTCCACATCATCAAAACACTTCCGTTTTAGATTTTTTTTTCATTCTCGGGAAAAGAAAAAAGTCTCACAGGGCTAGGTCTGGTGAATACGGAGGGTGGGGAATGATAGCCCACCTCTGAGAGCACAAATAGCGGTTCACAGACAAATCCATGTGTGCGGGGGCGTTGTCATGGTGAAGGAACCAGTCGCCTGATCGCCAGAGTTCCGGGCATTTCCTTCGCACATCCTCCCTCAAACGTCTTGAAACTTCCAAATAAAAGTGCTGCTTAACAGTCTGACCAGGGGGGGACAAATTCCCGGTGCACAATTTCACGAACATCAAAAAAAAATTATCATCGTCTTAAGATTCAACCTCACTTGTCTTGCTTTTTTTAACAGCTGGCTAGACCCTTGCTTGGTTTCGGGGTCATATCCGTAACACCAACTCTCATCACCTGTAATGACCTTTATCAAAATGTATGAGTCACTTTCAATCTGATTTTTCAAGTCCTGGCTCAAATTCAGACGAATGTTTTTTTAATTCTGTGTGAGCAGGCGAGGAACAAACTTAGCGGCAACACGTCTCATTTGCAAATCCTCAGTAAAAATCCGCTGGCACGAGCTTCGACTCACTCCTGTCTGTTCTGAAATTTTGTCGATCATGAAACAACAATTCTCGTAGATTTTTTGGCGAATTTTTTCAATACTTTCATTGTTTTGGGATGATGAAGGGCTTCCAGAACGAGCATGATCTTCAACACTAATCTCGCCACGTTTAAAGCACTCAAACCACTCAAAAACTTGCGTGCGGCTCATAGCATCCTTCTTGAAAGCTTGTTGAAGCATTTGGTAAGCTTCTGTTGCCGATTTTTCAAGCAGGAAGCAAAATTTCAAACACACTCTTTGTTCCTTTAAATCTGCCATAAGGATTTCACAGGCAGCAAACAAGAACATTTGAGAAAAACAACACTACAATCAAACGTAGTCTTCCACACAGACACCGCTTGGTTAACTGATTTGGGAAGGTCTCTAGTATACCCACCT